>QEPC01006764.1:780154-806447 GCA_003113815.1 Sphenodon punctatus | reverse complement strand
TTCAATGGAGGGGGGAGGGAGGAAGGAAGATTGAACACAGGGAGGGGTAAAATCAAAAAATAACCACTAAATCTATCTAAGCTAAGCTAAATAAATGAATGAGAATATGGGGTAGATGGGTTGGATGGGTGAAATGGGAGGAGGATTGCAATGGATTGGGGAGCTGGGAAATGCTGGGAGAGGGAGCCTTCTGAAACGCCTGCTGTTCAGGAACAGTGACTAGCTCAGAAGGTGTTGGGAAGGGGGGAGGCAGATAGGTTTGTTTCTTGCAAGCCTCTCCACCCCTGGTGCCTGGAAGTCTGCTCCTCAGTGACTACCCCTCCCTGTCACGTTTGACCTTCCAGTGACCCTTTTTTTGCCACCCAAACTCACCCGAATGCGATCCGAACTGACCGAACTGTTTGGTCATTTCAACGTTCGGAATTGAGTTCGATTCAGTCAGTTTGGGTTCGGGTTCGGTTGTCCGAACAGGCCGAGTTCGGACCGAACTCCAAACTTCCGAACCGCATTTGCCCATCCCTAGGAACTGGTGGAAGGGGCCATCGAGATTCAGAGATCAGTTCCAGCAGGTTGTGGTACCAGAACTACCTGTGCCAATTTGGGGCTATGAAAATTAGGTTCAATCCATATCGCTTTTCTTTCAACACCACCTTGTAAAGAAGGGGAAAGGGTGAAAAACATACAGCAGTTGTGGGGGCCAAGGGTGTACCAGGGCATCCACTAGGGAATGGCCCACCCTGCACTTGTGAAGAATTCTCAGGGATTTCATGTTGGTTGGGCATGAGGAGAGATCGGCAAATGATGTCCTTCACTTGTATGTCAACGTACGGTACACTGAATCTTTCAGTTCCCATTTGTGAGACAGACTTGCACCCTGCTGAAGGCATCTGCTGTGATATTCCAAGTCCCTGGGAGGTGAACTGCTAAGGGAGTGCCTCCCACAGAGTAATAGCCTCTAGGATGAGCTGATGGAATCTGGATTCACCTGTGATGGTTTATATAACTTTATTTATTTATTTACATTTCTCACCCCAGTCCTTCCTGCCAAAATCAGCCCAGGGCAGCTTACAATATTAATATACAAAATATAAAAACAAAAACCATAAATACAAAACATAAAACATCCCATAACCCCACGCCATCCCTCTCAACACCAACCCCCCCTACTCTAACCCCCACCGCCAAAAGTCCTTATGAACAGAATTGTTTTCCACTTCCTCCTAAAGACACTCAAGCCCGGACATAAACGAACCTCCCAGGGGAGGGAGTTCCACAGCTGTGGAGTAGTGGCCAAAATCCCCCTCCTTGCTGTGAAGACCAAGTTACAAACTGGTACTCCAGGCAGTCGTCCCCAGCCGACTGCAGCCGCCATGACAGGAGATGGTAGGCCAGGCAATCTTCCAGGTAAAAGGGTCCCAAGCCATTTAGGACTTTAAAGGTGAAAACCAGCACCTTGAATTGTTACCGGAAGACAATGGGCAATCAGTGCAGATTCTGGAGCACCAGTGTTATGTGCTCCGGGACGGGTAACCCGTCCCCGTAAGGAGACGGGCCACCGCATTCTGCGCCAGCTGCAGCTTCCTAACAATCTTCAAGGGCAGCCCCATGTAGAGCGCATTGTAGTAGACTAGTCTTGAGGTAATGGAGACATGATGGTTGCCAGATCCAAATCAGAAAGAAAAGTCTGCAGCCTTCTTACCAGATGGAATTGATGAAAAGTACTCCTGGCTGCCATTGTCACCTGAAGATCCAAGCGCAGTGATGGATCTAGTAGCACTCCAAGGCTGCGAACCTGAGTGACCTGGGGGGGCGGGATCCCATAAAAAAACAGGTTCCCAATCCCCTCTAAGTCATTCAGGATTCAGCCTGTTGACTCACCCTCATCCAGTCTCCCACAGCAGCCAGGCAACGGGTAAGCACCAAGACTGCAGGACCCGGGTCTGATGAAAAAGAGAGGTAGAACTGGGTGTTGTCAGCATACTGATGACACCTCGCTCCAAAGCTCCGAATGATCTCACCCAGTGGCTTCATATACACTTTGAACAAGAGGGGAGACAGAATGGAACTCTGCGGGACCCCACAGGGAACATTACGGGGTGATGGCAAGTATTCGCCCATTACCACCCACTGAGACCTCCCTGACAGGAAGGAACGAAACAACTCAAGAGCTGTCCCACACCCCTTTGCCAGATCCTGCAGTGGATTCAACACCACCTCATGGTCAACAGTGTCAAAAGCCGCTGATTGATCTAATAGGATCAACAGAGTGGAATTCCCTCTGTCGATCTCCAAGCGTACATCATCGACCAAGGCCACAAGTGCAGTCTCCATGCCATGGCCAAGATGAAAGTCAGACTGAAAGGGGTCCAGGAATTTGATAGCATCCAGATGCGCCCAGAGCTGATGCGCCACCACCCACTGAATAACCTTCCCTAAAAAGAGACGGTTAGAGACAGACCAATAACTGGCAGGGGTGTCAGCATCCAAAGATGGTTTCTTAAGCAGAGGTTGGACAATCGCCATTTTAAGGGAGTCCAACATCCTGAAGGGAGGCATTGACAACCCCAGCCAGGAACGGCCCTAATGTCTCCTAGCTGGCTTTCACCAACCAGAATGGGTATGGATCTAATTCACAACTGGTGGTACGCAGAGCCCCAAGCACATTCTTTGCATTGGTGGGTGATATTATTATTATTATTATTATTAACAAACATTTATATAGCGCCAGCAGTGTACCTGGCACTTTACAAAGTAATAAAATAGACAGGGTCCCTGCCCCTAGGGCTTACAATCTGAGAGACAGGAGCTGGGGGAGAGACTTAGGAAGGGGAACAGAGGGAGAGACAAGGGGTCTAACATTCATGAAGATGCGAGGTCTCAAGTGCACGTACTTGGCTTGGTTACGATGAGAATGACAGCAGGCAGGTCCATGTTGCAAGGATAAGGGTAAACCGATCGTAGGTATAGGAATAGTGGCTCAGCAGGATAAAGAGTCAGACAGAGCAGAGCGAAAGAGGTGAGTTTTAAGGAGAGATTTGAAGGTATGAAGGGAGGGGGCAAGGCGGATGTGGACAGGGAGGGAGTTCCAGGCATGGGGGGCAGCAAGTGAGAAGGGACGAAGGCGCTTAGGGGAGCAGGGAAGGCGTGGAAGGGTGAGAGAAGGGACAGAGGAGGAGCGAAGTGCACGGGCTGGAGTATGGAGGGCGATAAGTGCAGAGAGGTAGGGGGGAGCAAGGTTGTGAAGAGCTTTATAGGTGAAGACTAGGAGCTTGTGCAGGATTCGTTCAGGAAGGGGAAGCCAGTGAAGCGAAGAGAGGAGGGGCTGCACATGGTCGAAGCGACTGGCGAGGTAGATGACCCTGGCAGCAGAGTTTTGGACAGAGATGAGGGGAGAAAGGTGAGACCGGGGAAGGCCAGTGAGAAGGAGGTTACAGTAATCGAGGCGAGAGATGACCAGAGCATGAACAAGAGTTTTGGCAGACGAGACAGAGAGAAAAGGGCGAATCTTAGCAATGTTATGGAGGGAGAAGCGACAGGATTTAGCAACAGAGTCAATGTAGGGTTTAAAAGAAAGGGCTGAGTCAAAGATGAAGCCTAGGCTACGGGCTTGGGGGACAGGCAGGATGGTGACTCCATCAATAGTTATTGACAGTGAGGAAGGAGAGGAAGGATGAGGGGGGAAGATAAGGAGTTCAGTTTTAGCCATGTTGAGTTTGAGTTGACGTTGAGACATCCAGGTAGAGATGTCAGAGAGACAGTTGATGAGACGAGCTTGAACAGAGGGAGAGAGAGAGGGAGTAGAGAGATAGAGTTGAGTGTCATCAGCATAGAGGTGGTATTGGAAGCCATGGGAGGCAATGAGTTTGCCTAAGGATGAGGTATAGATCGAGAAGAGGAGAGGGCCAAGAACAGAGCCTTGAGGAACACCAACTGAGAGGGGGAAGGAGGAGGAGGCGGAGTTGGAGAGAGACACATTAAAGGAGCGGTCAGAGAGGTAGGAGGAGAACCAGTTATGGACAGAGCCACAAAAGCCAAGGGAGTGAAGGGAATCCAGCAAGAGTGAGTGGTCAACAGTATCGAAGGCAGCAGAGAGATCAAGGAGGACAAGAATGGAATAGAGACGTTTAGATTTAGCCACCAGAAGATCGTTGGTGATCTTAGCGAGAGCAGTTTCAGTAGAATGAAGGGGGCGGAAGCCAGATTGGAGGGGGTCAAGGGAGGAGTTGGAGGATAGGAAGTCAAGGCAGCGGGAGTAGACAACACGTTCAAGCAGCTTGGAAGCAAAAGGAAGGAGTGAGACAGGACGATAGCTAGAAGGGTCAGAGGGGTCAAGAGTGGACTTTTTGAGAATAGGAGAGACTGTGGCATGTTTGAAGGCAGAAGGGAAAGAGCCAGTAGAGAGGGAGAGGTTGATGATGTGCAGGAAGGAAGGGGCGACAGTGGGAGTAATGGAGGTGAGGAGGCGGGAAGGAATGGGATCAAGGGGGCAAGTGGAAGGGTTGGAGGAGGAGAGCAGAGAGGAGATTTCCTTAAGGGAGGCAGGGGAGAAGGAGGACATGAGAGAAGGAGGGGGAGGAGGGAGAGGGGTGGGAGTGGGAAGAGAGGAGTGGGAAGCGATGTCGAGGCGGATCTTGTCTATCTTGGAGGTGAAGAAGGAGGCAAGATCCTGAGCAGAAAGGGAAGAAGGAGGGGGAGGACAGGGAGGCTTGAGGAGGGAGTCAAAGGTAGAGAACAGGCGGCGAGGGTCCCGAGAACAGGACTCAATGCGGGAGGCATAGTAGTGTTGTCTAGCAAGGGAGATAGCAGAAGTAAGGGTGGAGAGACAGAATTTGAAGTGAAGGAAGTCAGCGTGAGAATGGGATTTGCGCCAGAGTCGTTCAGCAGCACGAGTGCAAGAACGGAGGTGGCGGATACTAGGGGTGAGCCAAGGACGGGGGTTGTGGGAGAAGGCAGGGCGGGAAGAGAGAGGGGCATGGGAGTCAAGTGTGGAGGAGAGAGAGGCGTTGAGAGCAGAGACAGCGGAGTCAGGGGAGGAGGAAGAGAAGACTGTAGGAAGAAGGGGAGAGAGAGAGGAGGCAAAGTCCAGGGGATCAATAGCTTGAAGGTCACGGAAGGGGCGTAGAGAAGGGGAAGAGGAGGGGGGACAGTGGGAAATGTTGAAAGAGGCAAGGAAGTGGTCTGATATAGGATGAGGATCGAAGGAGAGATCAGCGACAGAGCAGTTTCTAGAGAGGACAAGATCAAGAGAATGGCCATTAGTATGGGTGGGGGAGTTGGTCCAAAGGTGGAGGTTGAAGGAGGAGGCTAGGGAGAGGAAGCGAGAGACTGAGGGCTGAGATGGGTCATCAACATGAATGTTGAAGTCACCAAGGATGAGAGTGGGGATATCAACAGAGAGGAAGAAAGTGAGCCAGGACTCAAAGTCAGAAAGAAAGGAAGAGAGAGGACCAGGGGGACGGTAGATGACAGCAACACGTAGATGGAGGGGGGAGTAGAGGCGCACGGAGTGAGCCTCAAAGGTATGGAAGGAGAGAGAGGGGGGAGGAGAAATTGGTTGGAACTGACAGGATTTAGCAAGAAGGAGGCCCACCCCACCACCCCGTCCTTCAGGGCGGGGTTGGTGAGAGAAGGAGAGACCCCCACAGGAGAGGGTAGCAGGCGTGACAGAGTCCGAGGGAGTGATCCAAGTTTCAGTAAGGGCAAGGAGCTGGAGGGAGCGAGAGAGGAAAAGATCATGGATATAGGGAGCTTTACTGATAGATGAGCGACAGTTCCAGAGGGAGCAGAAAAATGGTAGTTGATGAGGGGGGAGGCAAGGAATAGGGATAAGATTGGGAGAAGGGGAGCGTCGTGGTAGGCTAGAGACAGGAGGAATAGGGATAAGATTGGGAGAAGGGGAGCATCGAGGAAGGCTAGAGACAGGAGTGGAAGGGGAGCAATGAGAGAAAGTAGCCAAGGGAGCAAAGGATGTATGGGGGAGGTTAGAGAGTGGTGATCGGTTGGGGGGAGGAAGAAGCTGGGAGGAGAAAAGTAGAGGAAGAAAAAGATGGACAGGAAGAGGAGAAGGAGAGGAGGGAAAGAAAAGGCGAGAAAATAGGGCAGACATGTTAGTGAGTAAGATAGGAGGGGGAAGTACAGTAGAAAAGAAATGGAGAAAAGTACCTGTAAGGCGCGCGCCTTTAGGCCCGCTGGTCGGTGGAGCTTGGGGCGGCAGGAAGGCCAAGCCCCAGGAGAATCGTGGTGTCCTCGAGCGATGACAGCCGAGGATGCTGGGAGCGTATGCAGATGAGCTGCAACCTCCCCAGTCCATTTCAGTGATAATGACTGAAATGGATTCCCTCCCCCAAAGGACAAGGCTGGAACTCTAAAGCCCCAAACTCTGACTTTGCCACAGAAACAGTTGCACCCAAGTCATGGTGAATATGAGTGATTTTGTCTAATACACAGCCATTGTGTTGTCAGTAGATATATCTGGACTGTCCAACCTCTGATGACAGTGGTAAATGCTATGCAGGCAAACCATACAGCATGCAGCTCCAGCACATTTATGTGCAACACACACTGAGAAGGTCCAGAAACCGTTTGCAGTCAGGTTTCCCAGATGGGTCCCCCATCCCAGTTTGGAGGTATCTGTAGTGATGTCCACTGCTGGTGGGCATTGTTGAAAGGGAACCCCTTCTTGAACGTTTTCCTACTTTGTCACCCAGTGAAGACTTTCCACGACAGGTGGAGGAACGGTTATAATGAAGGAGTCATTGAGCCTTGCCTTCAAGACGTAAGGGAGGAGAAATAGCTTAGGGCGTTGCATCTTTAGCGGTGCAAAGGGGGTTACCTGGTGGTGGATGCCATTAGGTCTAGGAGCCTATTTAAAAAAAACATAATACGGTTGAAAGCAGCTGTACAATATGCGTTACACCACTCCTGCAATGGATTCCCATCTATCTAAGGGCGCAAAGGCTCTAGCCTGTACTGTAGCAATATGGCTCCAACGAACTTCAGTGAAGTCACTGGAATTGGACTTCTCCCAATTAATAAAAAACCCTAATGTTTTTAGGGTGTGACAAGCAAATTATATGTTAGTAGCTAGCTATTTGGGGGAGTGGGTCTTGAACAACTAGTTGTTGAAGTATGGGTAGACAAACATGCCTCTTTTCCTAAAATATGCTACCACTGGAGCCAGGCATTTGGTAAACGTCCTGTGGGCAGTGGATAGTCTGAAGGGTAAAACTGTAAATTGATAATGAAGCCCTTTGTAGGAAAAACTTAAGTAGCATCTGTGTTTAGGGTGGATAGCTACATGGAAATATGCATTCCTAAAACCAATAGTCACTAAGTAATCTCCCTGCTCAAAAGATGAGATTATCTGTGCGAGGGTTAGCATCCTGAATTTAAACTTTTTAATATGCTTGTTCAGGGCTCTTAGATCCAAAATAGGTCAAATTCCTAGAGTTTTTCTTGGGGGCTGCAAAATATTTAGAGTAGAAGTCCCTATCAATTTCTCCCAAAGGTACCTGTTCAATTACACCTTTAGCAAGGAGACCTAATATTTCTTGTCATAGGGAGGAAGCAGCCTCTGGATTTGTAGGAGTGGCTATTACTATAGTCTTAGGTTTCAATACAAATTGTATTGAATAACCCACTGATATTGCTTCTAGTACCCATCTACCAGAAGTAATCCCCTCCCAGACAGACAAATAAGTAGAAAGTCTGTCACTGATGAGAGGTCGGAGAGGTGGGCTTGCTATCTATAGCAGAAGCTTGATGTTGGTGTCAAAAATATTTCTTTTGTGTGGGCCGAGGGGGTGAGATGCAGACTTCTTGCACCTCGGTCAAGGGTAATACGATGCCGGTGCCAAGTACGGCTGCCTCACCTGTTTAAGTAGTGGTTGAGGCTTTCCCTGAATGGAAACTTGTTGGTGCTGCAGTGTGCCCCATAGACTTTGCAGTAGTGTTGTCATTTTTGAGTTGCCATAACTCTTGGTTGTCTCATTGAAGAAGTGATCTCTGTCAAAGGACAGATTACCAATCACATTTTGTGCTTCTTGTGATAGTTCAGAAGACCTCAACCAGGAATGGTGCCAAAGAGATATCGCTGATGCTACAGAGTGCCTAGCCAGGGCGATCACATCAAAAGATACTCTCAATTAAAAAATTAAGAGTTGTTTTCCATCTTGTATTGTGGGTAGGAGACGGGACTTCACCTCCTCGGGTAAACTCAGTCAAGACATTGAACACTGTGCCCCACAAAGTGTAATTGAACCTTTCCATAAGGGCTTGGTAATTCCCTGCTCTTATGTCCATGATAAATGAGGAATAAATTCTCCTCCCAACCTTGTCTAAGCATCTGCCTTCCTTGTCATTCAGTTGGACTGGATCTTGCCAGATTGGGACCTCTCAGATGCTACCAAGGCTATGAGAGAATTAGGATTAGGGTGTTGAATGAAGAAGTTGTGCTCAATGTTTGGTGCCAGGTACATTCTTAAGAGACTTTGGAACCACTGGTGGTACCAACGTGGGTTCCTTCTATATCTGGTCCAGTCTGTCAGACAGCTTCTTTGAGAGGGGGATGACAAGCCGCTCCCTAGCTCTCATTGACCAAATGTCAAATAGTTGGTATGGCTCTTTTCTGTCCGTGGGCCCTGGGGAGACTCCTTTGGTGGAAGCCACACGCACAAGCAAATTCTGAAAGGCACGAAAGTCATCAAGGGGAGAAATGGGGGATTGTCCAATATCTCCCCCATCTGAAGTGTTATCTGGCTCATCAGAAGGCTTCTGTTCCAAATCCAGGAAGAGAGGATCCTAACCCATCCATTCCCAGTTCAAGAGGGCTTTGAAGTCAGTGTTAATCACATCATGATCTTGGGCAGTCCCTCCCTGTGGTTGAAGCTCTATGATGTTTTTTAAGAATTATACTGAGTACAGTACCAAGTCTAAAGCATGGTACTGTGCCACTGTACATTGTAGAAAAGGTTGACATATCAGTGTTGGCACCGTAATTTGATATGCAAGTGTCATTTGCGTCAGTACCTGCTTTTCTTTCTGTTGGGAAGAGGTTACAGGAGACACTGGCTCAGCTGGTGGTGCTGAGAAGATCTGTAGATGTGAAGCCACAGCAGAGCGCACCAAATCTTGACATGTATAATGGCCCAAGGAAGTCCTGGAGGAGTCTGAGATCATTTCCAGCTGCTCTAGGATAGGGTCTTGAATGTGTGTTGCCGTGGTGCATTGCTGAAGTGTATCTGGTGCCACAGGCAGCTCAGAGTTGAAGGATACATCAATGTTGAAGGAGAAATGTGTCCTCCCCAGGGCTGCTGAGGGAGATGGGGACATACGACGTGGAGGTAACAACTGATCTTGATGTGGAGCACAGCACCAGAGACTTGTGCTTTTTCTTCTTTTCTGAAGTCTCCCCATTTGGAGAAATAAGTAGCTGGCCGTTTCTTCTTTGGAACAGAAGAATCCTGAGAGTTCTCACACGCTGACCCTTTGGTTCTCTTGTACGAAGGTTGAATAGACGCAAACTGTGATGGTGGTGCTGAGTTCGGAGGGCCTGTGAGTGACTCCACCTTGGAAGCCTGTGCTAGATGCGATGGAGGGGCCACAGCTGATGAGGGGGCAACTTGTTGAGTGGAGGATCTCATAGTGAACTCCATGAGGTACTCTGCCAGCTGCTTTATGCTCTGCGCTATGGCAGAAGAAACATCTGTTATGTGTATCTGAGACAGCACTAAAATCGCTTCTGTGCCATGTACCAAGATGGAATCTGATTGTAAGGAAGAAGAGGATACCATTTTTGTGTTCCATTGCCAAGTCGTTCAGAGTTTTTTGTTTTTGCTTTTTTTAGATTGTCTAGTTTGAAGGAGGAATCTTTGTCGAAGTCCATTTAACCAGTAGGTCAATTTTCCAGAGGTGTACAAGGTAAGTAGCCAGGACTGCCCAATCTCTGCTGCAACAGAGAAAGAACTGGAGTGGCAGAGAGTGGGATCAATATATATATAGGGGACCATGATGATGTCATCTCTCTGTTTCCCACCTATCTAATATGCCACCCTTTCTAAAGGCTCAGGGCAGCTTACAAATAATAAAAAACTTGAAAATACAGAAACCCTAACCCCCCAACCCTTCTACAAAAATTGATAACCCGCCCCCTCCTGCCTACGCAGCCCCGGGTGGCGTACAATATAAAAGAAAATATAAAATGTAAATGTAATACAAGTAAATACAATTAAAACACATAAATCTCAGAATGGGCCATAACAGTCTCCCCTCCCCCAACCCAAGCCCCCCCAAAAGCCTGGTGGATCTAGGACAAACTCTTGGCATGAACATCACATTATAATGCAAAGAGCAGTTCATGCTTTTTAGCTAATGCTTATGGTTTTCTGCAGACTCAGGAAGGTGCAACTGCAAGAAAGATGTTAAATTCACTTTTCCAAACACTTCTATACAGCCGCACAAGCTAGCAACTCTCTTAAAAAACATAAAGCAAAGATTCTTGTTAATCAGATGAGTCCAACAGCCGAAGCCTTTAGACATGAGTTTAAAGCACTGCTCTTTCCCCAAGATACTGCTGCAATTGACATTGAAACATTAAAGCTATAGATCAGGGGCAGGGAACCTTAGGCCCGGGGGTCAAATGCAGCCCTCGGCAAGTTCTTATGTGAACCTTTTCCAGTGCCTGGATCTGGCCCTTGGATCCAGTCTCTGCCCCCAGGCACTGAAAAACTGAGCTCAGAATAGAGCTCAGGATAATGGGGCAGAAAGGAGGGCATGCACACAAGGGTAGGGGACAGATCCACAGCACAGATCCATGATCTGGGCCCTCTACACTTCAATACACCTGTTAAGCACCCCTGCCCCAACCTCTATGTGGCCCTCGCAGCTCGTACTAATTTTCAATGTGGCCTCCGGGACAGAAAAGCTTCCCCAACTTTGCTATAGATTATAGTACTAAAAAAATCCTTAAATTTATTCAGACGAACAATTGGCTAAAGCCAAAAAACAGAACCTGGTATCAAGGATAGATTTTCTTACAGTATTAAAACATTTGGCTCTTCTACTATAGTATTGTGCAAGTGTCCTGGGTGCTACACAGTGAAAGTATCTGTTGTTGCTGGCTGTTCAGCAACCAAAAATTAAACAAATGGCAAATTAGTAGAAGTTGAAGGTCTTTTGCTATCAAACCACATTACATGCTACTTACTACTGTGTCTAGATGACCCACTGTCCCTTTCCACAGCATCCCCTCTGTCTAGCCTTGAAAGTCCTGCAGGCGGGCTCTGAAGTAGGACTGCCTAATACTGCGTCAGAGTTTTCTCCTAGGGCTAGTCAATTTTAGCCCTCCACTATTCTATATGCAATTAACGCTGTTCAGTCAGTTTCACAGCAGGCTGTTCCCCCTGCACACAACCACTATCCCTGGCTCTAATCCAAGCCTCTTCAGAGGCTTCTACCAGGTGCTCTTCCTGCCTGAGCCCCCTCCTGCCTTTCTCGCCACCTATGTGTGACACAGGTGTTATTAAACCCAGCCTGCCCATAGTGACACAGTGGAGCATTGTAGCTTGTTGGCTTGGCTGCCTTGTTAACTTACTTGTCATTGCTGGTCAGGTCCCTTCGGCCCCAGTCCTCCTCAGATCCTTACAATAGCTGCAGCTGCAGGCTGAGGGTAGTTCTGCTTGTCTGTGCCACCGGGGGGAGGGGGCAGGCAGGGGGCCCTTCACCGAGTCCTTTACGGCTCCGAGTCCATCTGGGGAGCAGGCAGGGGGCCTTTTCTCTTCCATGGTTCTGGGGAGGGAAGGCTCAGGGGCCTTTCTCCTCCACGGGCGACTCCTGATCCTCCAAGTCCGGTCTTGACTCGAGGTTGTGCTCCCCTCTCTGTCCAAGGGACTATGTCCATTCTTTCCACTCCACACAATGTTCGGCCGACTTTGAGCCTCCGGTGCTCGCTGAGT
Source organism: Sphenodon punctatus (assembly GCA_003113815.1). Lineage (NCBI taxonomy): Eukaryota > Metazoa > Chordata > Lepidosauria > Sphenodontia > Sphenodontidae > Sphenodon > Sphenodon punctatus. The sequence continues at coordinate 794,496 of QEPC01006764.1, read as the reverse complement.
CAGCTGTGTGTGTTCCGCTCAACCAGACATGGACACACACCATGGGCTCTGCAGAGCACCAGCCACTCTCCTATGCTGGGCACTCTGAGTCCCAGTCCGCTCCTCGCAGGTTGCTCTAGCGCGCTGTGCTTCATGTGTGCTGGTCTGCAGACACACACGAGGAGGAAAATGCCGGCATGCGTGCAGTTGCGCACAACTTTGCTTCCCGCCCCCCCACCCCCGCGCACACTGGGCAGGCTGGAGCTGAGCGAGGGCACCAGGGGGCGGGGCTTGAAGTTTAGGGAAGACAAGTCCGTGGGCTGGGTGGGAGGTCCTCCCGGCGTTGGTGGGGGACCTGGTCGGGCAGATTTAAAAAACAAAACAAAACCTCAGACTAGTAGGGGGCTGTTACTCTAGGAATGGACGCCTGGCCAGTGTGGGCCCTGGAACAAATGTCCTGGCTGTCCCTATGGGAGCTACGCCCCTGCTCCCGGCACCTCATTCCTGAAAGGAGGCGAGCTAGCTGCTGTATTCTGCACTAGCTGTAGGTTCTGAACACCATCAACAGCAGCCCCACGTAGAGTGCATTGCAATAATCCAGCCTTGAGGCGATGAAAGAATGGATGATGGTGGCCAGATCCAAATCAGAAAGAAAAAGCTGCTGCCTCCTCACCAGATGAAATTTGTGAAAAGTGCTCCTGGTCACCACCGCCACCTGACAATCCAGGAGCAAGTGGTCCAGAAGAACTCCAAGGCTGTGAACCTGGTTGACCAGAGGGGACCAGACTCCATCAATAAGAGGAGTCCCAACTCCCTCCAGGTCACAGGGCCGGCCAACCATCATCACCTCAGTCTTGTCTGGATTCAGCTACTTGGATAAATCTGCTTAGTCTTGGTATCAGAGGGCACCAGAATGCCTTCAGTGTGTATGTGGAGAGACCACTTGAAGAAAATTAATTCACAGTTGACCAGTAGGCCACGATTGATGTCTTGGCCACCCCTTCTGTAAGTGGTATTGAAATGTACACAAGTCAACAGCAACAAGTATTGGTTTTGACCTACAAAGCCCTAAACAACTTGGGTCCCACATATCTGAGAGAACCACCTCCTCCTCTATGTCCTGTCTCAGCCCTTAAGATAAGCTGAGAAGAACCTTCTCCTAATTCCATCAAGGCACCGAATTTGAAAAGCTAAAGTCACCCCCTACAGTGAAGCATTCCTTGTGACTGCTCCAGAGCTCTGGAACTCTCTTCCTCTGGAAGTACGCCAAATCCCAATCCTGAGTGTCTTCTGGACACAATATAAGAACCTTTTCATTTGACCAGGCATCTGGTAGGTGGGGATAGGATTTGGTGGTGGTAGATTAAGGAAGTTTTAGACCATAAATTGGATTTTATATTTATGGTGTTTTAATTCTATATTTTATGTATTTTTGTGCCGTAATTGACCCTAAGTCCTAGGTATAGCGCAAACTACAAAAAATAGATAAATAAACGGGTCATAGAGACACTTTTGAATGCTTTTATGTGCAGCCAGGGCTTGTGGAATCATCAGGAGCAGGAATCCTGACAAGGAATATTTCAGCTTCTACTTTGTCTGGAGTCTAACAGAAGGCAGATGAGGAAAAGCAAAGAGCTAGGGGCAGATGGCCTCCACCTCCTCAATGAGCAAATTAAAGGAACCTACAAAAGAGGTGTGTGTGGTTTGAGAGAAAAAACAGATTTGGAGATGGAATCTCTGCAGGCAGGTTGTTCTAAGTACATAGAAACCAAAGGGGTTATGAAATATAATAGCTAACAGAGCTCTATGGTAATTGCCAGAGCAACAGCTTGAGTACACATACCTAGGTTCTAGTTTCAGCTGAGCCACTGATTTATAGTGTGTGTTTGGGTAGTTCACGTCATCACCTCCCTGCCTCAGTTGCTCCTTCTGTGAGATGGACATAAAACCTACATCATGAGGGTGTCAAAATGTTCATTAATATTTGTAAAGTTTGCAGTGCTGGTCAAAGACCACAGATAACCTGTAGGTTGGGGCTAACACTCTCTCCCACCTCTGCAGTCCCGCCAGTGATGGAACTGGCTCCACAGTGCACTTCCACTCAGCTGGATAACCAACTGAGCAGCCAATGGCTCGCCTCTCCCCCACTGGAGCCACTCTTTCTTCCTCAGGCTTGTGTGTGTGTGTGTGTGTGTGTGTGTGTGTGTGTGAGAGAGAGAGAGAGAGCGAGCTTGAACGGTCCTCCCTCAGATCTGTGTGCGAGATGGGCGGGTGTGTGCGTGTAGAGGTTGCTTGAATGTGGGGGTGCTCTTGTGTGTGTAGGGGAGGTCCCCATGCCCTTCTCCCAATCTCACAACTCACCCATCATCCTTATCTCTCTCCCCACCCCGCCAATAGCCTCTGTTCTCTGCTCCAGCAACCTCTGCTCCTCCACTTCACCCAGGCAACTCCTGCCCTGTTCCTCTTACTACTCCACCCCAGCCTTCCCAGTCCCCCCTGCTCCAGCAACCCCTGCCTTGGTCTCACCACTCCCCTAGGTCCACCTCAACCCAGCAACCTTCACTTCTCCAGTGACCCATCCCCGCCTCTGGCCTCTGACCTCCCCTAAAACCCTCCTTGCCCTAGACTCCCCACTCCCCACCTGCCCCTTTTTGCCTCAGCAACCCAGTCTTCCCCCTGCTCCAGGGGGCAAAGCGCCCTATTCCATCTTCTGCACCCAAGCTTATCCTAACCTAAATAAACCCTTACACTCTGAAGAATTTACAATCCAACATCCTCCTGATCCATCAATTACCCACACATTGAATTCAATGGAATTACATTAAGTGTTTGGTGTGTGTATGTGTTTGTAGGAATGGGGCCTAATAGGGGACAGATAAAGCTTGGCAGGAGGAATAAAATATACAAGTACAGACATCAAAGTAAACGTAGGCATAGTATGCATGTTTGTTTTTTATTCCATTGCTACCATTTTCCTTTTCTCAAAACAGAACCTGTTTACCAAATATTGCCCATCTGACCATTACTTTTTCTTTAAGTTTTAAAAAATACTTTTATTTTTAATTAAAATATATTTTATGTCGATGGCCAATCAAAGCATTTAATGAAAATCCCACCCGGTTACCAGCAAGACAAAAGCTGCCCACAGTCTCTCCAGAAACTCTCTACACCTCTGATGCATTTTAAATTACACAATACAACTTTTTATTAGAGTGCATAAGTAACTCACTCCTATATCAGCAAGCTCACAAGCAGTAAATGCTCTCTCATCATATATCATGTATAAACTATATATATTGCTGCAGCAGCAAAGCTCGCCTCTTCCAATGTCATTAGCTGGCCTACACTTTCTGACAGAGACAGATTTTGGAGTCAGAAGTATTTACATGTGTCTTTGTGCCGAATAACATGCATTTAGTTACGTAACGACAAAGCCTGAAATTTCAACAACTAAAGGTTATCTGCCCTTGTTACTCCCCCAAGAACACAACATTATTTAAGTTTCCCTAACCCTTTACTCTTTTTTTTTTTTTTTTTTTAAATCCGAACTCCTCAGTAAGGCCAATGGGGAAAACAAACATTACAACCTGGGAACATGGTTTGACTTGTGCTTTTTCTGTTTTCATCATGCCTGTGAAATTTTTGGAATTCCTTTAATAAGTAAGCCAATTGCTCTGTTAATTGTGGTTTGTCTTATTCTATTACGAATGTATGAAATAACTACTTTGCGGACAAAATTGCTCGTATTCACCATGACTTGGGTGCTACTATTTCAACTGCAGAGTCAGAGTTTGAGGTTATAGAAGCTCAGTCTAGTTCTGTTTACTTGGATCCATTTTAACTGGTATTGCCCACCAATGTGAGGGAGGTGCTTCGGACAATCAGGGCAAGCAGTTGTAAATTAGATCCTTGCTCTTCCTGGCTGGTGAAAGCCAGATGGGAGACGTTGGGGCCGTTGTTGGCTGGGTTTGTCAATGTATCCCTTCAGGAGGGGAAGGTGTCAGAAGACCTTAAAACTGTGGTGGTCCAGCTCCTACCTAAGAAACCATCTTTCGACACTGATGCCCCAGCCAGCTATCGGCCTGCCTCTAACCTTCCCTTACTATGGAAGGTTATTGAACGGGTGGTTCCCCGACAACTCCAGGCACAGTTTGATGCTGTCGGATTCCTGAACCTGTTTCAGTCAGGTTTTCATTCTGGGTATGGCATGGAGACTGCGCTTGTGGTTTTGGTCAATGACCTGAGCCTGGAGATGGACAAGGGGAATTCTACCCTCTTGACCTTGTTGGTTCTTTCTGCGGCCTTTGATACAGTTGATCACGAGGTGTTGATATGACTGCGGGACCTGGTGGAGGTGTGCGGGGCCACTCTTGAATGGTTCTGCTCTTTTCTGTCAGGGAGGTCCCAGCGGGTGGTGATGGGCGATTGCTCATCATCTTTCTGGGACCTTCCCTGTGGTGTCCCGCAGGGTTCTATTCTGTCTTCCTTCTTGTTCAACGTGTATCTGAAGCTGCTGTGCGAGGTCATTCAGAGGTTTGGTGTGAGGTGTCATCAATATACCAATGCTGCCTGTTCTGCCAGGCTTTGGGGGATGGAGATGGGTATGGGAGGAGGTTTTCTTTCCGCACTTTTAATGAGTTTTGATGTATTTTTGTACACTTATTTTATATTGCATATTTTTGATGTTTTGACTGTGAGCCGCCCCGAACTGCTGTGTGAGCATGAGGTGTGGGATAGAAGAAAATAGAAATAAATAAATAAATAAATAAATAAATAATACACTGATGATGCTTAGCTCTACTTCTCTTTTTTATCCAACCCAGGTCCCACAGTCTTGGTGCTTATCCAATGCCTGGCTGTGTCGGGGACTGGATGAGGGTGAGCTGACTGAAGATGAATCCTGACAAGACTGAAGTGATGATGGTTGGATGGTCTTGTGACTTGGAGGGGATTGGGACACCTGTCATTGATGGGGTCTGCCCCCCTCTGGTCAACCAGGTTACCTGGTTGACCAGAGGGGGGCAGACCCCATCAATGACAGGTGTCCCAATCCCCTCCAAGTCATCCAGGTTCACAGCATTGGAGTGTTTTTGGATCCCTTGCTGTGCCTGGATTGTCAGGTAGCAGCGGTGGCCAGTAGCACTTTTCACCAACTCCATCTGGTGAGGAGGCTGTGGCCTTTTCTTTCTGATTTAGATCTGGCCACTGTCATCCATGCTTTCATCCCCCTCAAGGCTAGATTACTGCAATGTGCTGTACTGCCCTTGATGGCTGGAAGCTGCAGCTGATGCTAAATTTATTTATTTATTTATTTATTTATTTAAAAATCTTGCTACCCCGCTCCTCCTCCCATAGGCAGCTCGGGGCGGCTTACAATCAACACTAAAAACAACAACAACTAAAAACAAGACATAAAAATGAGGATAATAAAATAACCCACCCTAACCCACTCCCCCCATCCCATTACCCATCTTCCCTGCCAAATACCTGGTGGAACAGCCAGGTCTTACAACTTCTTCAAAAGGAGGGGAGGTCTGGGGCCAAGTGGGCCTCAACTGGGAGGGAGTTCCACAGCTGTGGTGAGGCCACCGAGAATGCCCTCTTCTGTGTGGCCCCCTGGAAGACTTCGGGGACCTTGAGCCAAGCACCCCTGGATGACCGCAGGAGTCGATCCAGAACCCGGGGGGTGAGGCGGTCCTGCAAATAGGTAAGGCCTAGGCCTTTTAGGGATTTATAGGCCAACACCAACACCTTGAATCGGGCCCGGAAAACTACTGGCAGCCAGTACAGAGAATGGAGCACTGGTGTAACATGCTCCTGGCGACCCATAACCACCAAGAGACGGGCCGCCGCATTCTGCACCAGCTGCAATTTCCCAGCCGTCACCATGGGTAGCCCAATGTAGAGCGTGTTACAATAGGCCAGCCTAGAGGTGATAAAAGCATGGATGATGGTAGCCAGGTCAGAGTCCGAAACATATGGCTAAAGCCGTTGCACCATATGTAATTGGTGAAAGGCACCCCTCGCCACAGCCTCCACCTGGACATCCAGTTGGAGCTGCACATCGAGGAGCACCCCCAGACTTCGAACCTGGGAGACTAATGGAGCGTAAATCCCACCAATGATGGGGGTCACCACCTCCATCGTCTTACCAAACAACATCACCTCCGTCTTGTCAGGATTCAGCCTCGTTGATTAGCCGTCATCCAGTCCCCCACAGCCATCAGACACTGAGTAAGCACCGAGACTGCCGGGTCTGGGTCAGCTGAAAATGAGAGGTACAGCTGGGTGCCATCAGCAGACTGATGACACTGCACGCGGAACCTCCTAATCACTTAGCCAAGTGGCTGCATATACACATCGAACAGGAGAGGGGACATAACAGAACCCTGCGGGACTCCACATGAGAGGTCTTGGTGTGATGAAAAATAATCACTGAGCACCACTCGCTGAGTTCGTCCGGCCAGGAAGGAGCGGAGCCATTCCAAGACAGTCCCATCCACCCCTGCACAGTCCCGCAGGCGCGTCACCAACATCTCATGATCAATGGTATCAAACACAGCTGACATATCTAACAAAATCAACAGGGTCGAATGACCCCAATCCCATTCCTGGTGAAGATGATCAACCAAAGCCACAAGTGCAGTCTCCGTGCCATACCCCGGATGAAATCCAGACTGAGAGGGATCAAGAAAACTGACACAATCAAGGTGCCTCTGCAGCTGTCGGGCCACTACCCATTCAATAACCTTCCCTAAAAAGGGAAGGTTAGAGATAGGCTAATAGCTGGTGAGGGAGTCAACATCAAGCAATGGTTTCCTGAGCAGAAGCCACACAACTGCCTCCTTGAGACAGCCCGGCAGTCTGTCCTCCCAAAGGGAGGCGCTGACCACCCCAGCCAGCAACGGCCCCACTGTCTCCCAACGGGCCTTAAACAGCCAGGATGGGCATGGATCCAGTTCACAAGAGGTGGCCCTAATAGCCCCCAGGACATCCACTGTATCAGCAGGTGTCACTGACTGAAATTGATCCCATAAAATCGGACAAAGCGGGGCTGCCATAACCTCCGGTTCTCCTAGTGTAATAAGTGCGGCGTCGAAATCCTGGTGAATACGAGTGATTTTATCCACAAAATAATCCACAAACATGTCACAATGCAGTGGCTCACCTTTTTTCAGGTGCCGGGAGCACATTACACCAGTGCTCCAAAGTCTGCACAGGCTCCCTATAGCTTTCCAGGTACAATTCAAGGTGCTGGTTTTTAAAGCCCTAAGTGGTCTTGGTCACACATATCTGAAAGACCACCTATCCTGCCACGCCCCATCGCAGGCCATGCGATCGACCGGGAGCGCCTCCATGTGGGTAGTACCATCTGTTAGCCTTGTTCATATGACAAGGGGTCGCAGGGAAGCGTTCTTGATTGCTGCCCGAAAGTTTTGAAATTCTCTTCCCCTGGAGCTTCATTTGAGCCCAAGCCTGGGCGTTTTCCAGAGGCGGTGTAAGACCTTTTTATTTGAAAAGGCATTTGTTGGGTGGGGATCGTAGGGGACTGAGATAGTTTTGTGGGTTTGGGAATGGGGTGATGGTATTGGGTGGTGCTGCCCTTGATGACTGCTTGGGAGCTACAGCTGGTGCAGAATGTGGTGGTTTGGCTCCTTTCGAGGCCGAGTCGCTGGGAGCACATTACACTGTTGCTCGGACATCTGAACTGGCTGCCTATAGCATTCCGGACAGAATTCAAGGTGCTGGTTTTAACCTTTAAAGCCCTAAACAGTCTAGGCCTTGCATATCTTAAAGACTACCTATCCATGGCCCCTAGCGGGGGTGTGCAGGACAGCATTCTCAGTTGCTGCCCCCATTTTGTGCAACTCACTTTCCTGGGAGGTTCGTTTTAACCCGGGCATCTTCCAGAGGCATTGCAAAACTTTCTTATCTGGAAGAGCATTTGGCAGGCAGAGATAAATAGGGCTTGGTTGGGTTTCTGGGGAGGGTTCTGGGGGAGGGTGGGAGTTTGAGGGGAGGGATGGGTGTTTTCACTGTTGAATTTTATTGTGTTTTATGGACTGTAAGCCACCCTGAGCCTTGTGGGGAGTGCGGCATATGAATTTGAATAAATAAATAAATAATTATAACCTTTTCAAGTCAGGACTATTCTTACTAAAAATTCTATGCCAGAGCAAATGGAAGAGGAAGGCTGGGGTATGTGTGGATTTTAAGAAATGGAAAAGAGGCTGAAGTTTTCACTAGCGGAGTCCAGATTCTTAACCAGAAAGCATGTAAGCTTTCAGATCTGTAGAATATCTATACATGGGTTGCTTGCTTCCTCATTGCTTATGCTATTAGGGCATTAATCTACTTCCTGAGAAGAAACTGGCTAATGGAGATATATTTATAATGGTAATAAAAATAAAAGATAGAATTTTGCCATCTAGTCATCCAAGCTCAATTCATCCCATATTTAACTCTAGCAAAGCAGTATAATTCTGTAGGGTATCCTTTCACTTTGTACATCACAAGAGGAGTTGTTACAAAAGATGCAAGAAAAGATTTTCAGTGTTTTTTAAATAAGCACATAAAAGGCAACTTTTTTAAAAAACCACACATTACTTTTAGCAGGCTCTCTCCCTGGACAAATGGGAGTAATTTATTTACAAAATTCTAAAAAAAATGAAATTCTTATTAACGAACTATGAAATTCTAAAAAAAAACATTTAGAATTGCAGGCCCTCCGACATTTGATGGAGAGAAATAGGTGCACTTCATGCCACCTCTAATTTGCATGTGTTTATGAACATTTGTAATAGCCCATTTTGGGGCTGCTCTGGAAAAAAAAGGATGTCTCCGTGAGAGGCTCTGTGTACACATATGTTTGTATGTGCAGGATGGATGGTTCGAGTCAAAACTAAGCCAAAATTCTGAAATACGTGCATTGACTTTGGATCTGAAGTTGTAGTTCTAAAGTCACTCAGAGGATCACAGATGGAAGCAGTGACAGTCCCTTTCAGCATATTACAGAATCACCTCTCACAAATACACTCACACTTGTCCTACTTTATTAATTATTATTATTTTTTTTAAAAGTTTTTATCTTGATCCCAGGCACTCAGCTCCCCCTGCCTGGGTGTTACCTATCATTGTTCTTTGATGACAGGGTTTATCCCAAGCTTGTTGAAGTGAGAAAAGGTACCCCACCCCCATCCCACAAACAAAAAAAACAAAAAAACAAACAGTAACAGCAGTCAGGGAAGCAAGTCAGCCAGCTCCTTCTCCAGCTGGATTAATGGGGTGATAACGACCTCCATTATCTGCTGATCTAACCTTATATTGCTAGGAGCCCAACTTGTTACTGTATCTGGCAAGAAGGTACTGCTGGAGTGTATGGAATTGTAATACCTGTCTGGATAGGTGATTGTACTTATCTCAGAATAGGAAGCAATAACTATTGTGTTTCCCTTAAGAATAGCTTCTATCATTCCTTTTCTCAAAGATAAGGTTTATGCCTCAATTCAGGGTTGGTCTTACCACCCGCTCTTATCTCTACTTCCGGGGTCCCCCCACAGTGGCCCTCATTTTCACCTGGGCAGGGCGTGGGGCACACACTCCCTCCCAGCGGGGCCCAAAAGACGACCACCTTTAGAACCCCATGGAGGGAATTGGGAAAATGGGAAGGGGCCATCAGGGCCCCCAAATTTTATCTTCTCCCTGTGTCCCAGAAATTCTAAAGGCTTGCCTTGTCCTCATTATGGATAAAAACAAAATCTAAACTAGAATAAAAAGCCTTCTACTACTCTAATCCAGTTGCTTAATTTATATTTAAAAGCTACAGTAGCCTATGGCTGTGTGCCCACGTTACATCAACTAATGTTAGTTCCTATCTAATGTTTGTTTGTGTAATGTGGGCAAACAGCTTTTCTCATGCAGCAGTGAAATCAATGTGTTAGGTCATGGATGTCAGTACAGAAAATCCAGCCCTGAAACTTACATGAGTACTGGCTCGTTCTGGCTGCTTCCCAGCCCACTGCATGGGGCCTCCCAGGGCGGCCTGACCTGATGCTGTGGGAGGCCCCATTGGGTGGGGCCGGGTAGCAGCCAGAAGGAGCTGGCAGGAGAACTAGCCTGAAAAGCTGCTGTTGGCATGGCAGCAGCCCACCACTGGGTGAGTTGCTGGGCTGGGGAACATGGGGAGGGAGAAGCAATCCCTAGCAGCCCACCCAACCCAGTGGATGAGTTGATCCTCAAATTCCCTCCCACTCCAGCTGCCTTCCCCCCTCTTCTCCCTGGGTTGGGCTGGGTGGGTTTAACTCCCCCCACCCTCCCTCACCCTGGGCTAGGAGGGTGGGGGGGTGTAACTCTCCCCCCACCGCCCTTTTTCTCCTCTCCCTCCCCAGCTCAGCCCGACGGGTAACATGGGCATGAATCTGTTATTTTCCATAACGGATCCAAAACCCAAGAAAAAAGTAACCTGGGCAGTCAGCCTACCTGGAAACTCATGTTACTGATCATTTAACATAAGATAGATTCTCATGTTAAAATCAGTACGTGGGCAAGCAGCCTATAAGTACAGCAAGGCTTTCTGATTCTTGTTTGGCTGCCTTTATTAGAGTTGAAAAGCAATGTTTAATTGCCTCCCAAACCAAATTCCTTCCCCTTAAGTGCTTGGATATTCCAGGAGGGGAACTTCATGGGGTTTCCGAAAATTGCCTTTCCCCTAGTATTTCCACATATGGGAACTTCTTAATGCCAGGTGAGCAATCGCATAGTGTGATAATTAACCACCACAGAAGCAGAGCTGCAGCCTTTTAACTGTTACGATGAATTTACTTTGCAAAGTATAAATTTAAAGAATAAGTCCCACCAATTATAATTCAATATGACATATACAGACTTTGTGGTAAGGGTAATAACAGGTGAAAACAAACAAGACAGTGGCTCCCCAGCTTACCCTGGGGTGCGCCATGGCAGCCGCCTTTCCCTGGGTCAGCGTACATGGTAGAACATGTGGGTGAACCCGGGTGGGCAGAAAGCTGTCCCATCAGTCCCACACCACAGGTAGGGCAGAGGAACCAAACACATGGATGGCCATCTGGCCCTGGCCTGCTCCCAGCACCCCGTCATGTGCAAGATGATGAACTGTGGGCAAAAGAAGTCGCAGCAGTCACCCTGTACAGTATTGCAGGACGATGGAGGCCAGGGAAGTACCCTTGGCTTCCATGTCAACACATGGAGGTGCCAGCCAGCCACAAGAGGAACCAGTTGCCACCCACGGAAAGGCAGCTGTAGGGGGCAAAGTGCATACCCTATAGTGAACAGAGGAATTAAAGGGGAACTGGAGGTCCATGATGGCAGTTGAAGATTTATATTTCTTCTGTATGGGGATGGAGCTGGATTCAGCAGCTTTTATGTACCATAGAATTATCTCCAGGAAAGGGTCCTCAACTTTTAAGATTTTTGCCCTTGTCTTGTCTTCAGACCATGGAACCCACTTTTGGCAGGTGGCTCAGCAGCCTTCTCCGTGAGCGGTGGAGGCCTGTGCTGCCGATGATGTCTCTGGAGTGGCGGTGCTGGTGGATGCCCATAAACACAGGGATGGGCATACACCAGTTATACGTTGTGCACACTCCTGCTGCATGGTCCCTTTGTCTGACTGTTGCTCCACTGCGGAACAGCTGTTGGGCATGAGCTGCTGTACAGACTGGGGATGCCCAACGTGTCCATGCCCTTTAAGGCTGCACTGAATGGAGGGGCATTTTCGCCCGTAGCTCTCTGGTCCTGGCGGACCTCGCCCAGTGGTGGGGATGGATTTCATCCTTAATTTCCTTCACAAGTGAGGAGGAAGCTGGCTGCTATGAACTACATACTTGGAGAACAGCCTGCTGTATCTGATCCCCCTCCTACGTGAATGCTACAAAAATTCTACACTAAACAATGCCCTAAGGACTGGTGAGCATGGATCGGTATGGTGAGCCATATTCATCGGCGGGGCTGGGCAGGGCCTAACAGACAGGAGGGCACACATTAGCCTGTTTTAGCCTGGGTCTTCACCCGGACTGTGTCGCCGAGCTTCTCCGACCCTTGCATCCTGTAGCAGCTGGCTGCCTGCTCCAGGGTGGACGTGGGCAAAATCTGACGCTGCACGAATGAGCAGGTGACTCACGGGCTAACGTGGGTTACTATCTTGTTTATTTTCACCCAATGTCATGAAAAACAGTTTTCAAGTATGTGCAGCAACTGCTTTCAAACTTCAGATTTCTCCATCCCCACTACACTTAATATATTATTTTAGATACATGCGTTTACATTAGTTTATTCTTTTTCTACAACCCAATATCAAAGATGTAGCTGTAACAGGAATAGGTGGTGCAGTTGTAATGAGGCCCACAAGTCTGGGGGCCCCACACTCCTTGGTGCAGCAGTGTCTCCTACTGCTGGGAGTGTGGTCCAGAGTCTGGGCTGGCTACTAATAACTTTCTGGGCATGATTTAAGGTGCTGGTTTTGACCTATAAGGCCCCAAGTGGCCTGGGTTCCAATTATCTGAAAGACTGCCCCATTCCTCATGTCCATCAGTCAGATGGGAGTGCCCTCTTGTGGGTAGCATCTGCCCGCCAAGTTTCCACAACAAGGGCACGCAGAGAAGCATTCCCAGTGGCTGCCCCACAATTAGAGAACTCCTTTCCTTTGGAAATTCATGCAAGCCTGAGCCCACCCATCTTTTGGAGGTGATGTAATACCTTTTTGTTTGGCCAGCCATTTGGCAGGTAGGAATAGGGTTGGGAAGTTGTGGGTTAAGGGGGGTTTACTTGATTTTACTCAGTTTTTATTGCTGTGTTTTAATATGTTAAAGGAGTAAGGGGTTTTTACTTGGTTTATTCAAATTTGTGAATTTATTGTTGTGTTTTGAAATCTGCCCTGAGCCTTAAGGGAAGGGCAAGAAAAAAAAAAAAGAACAACATGATGGGCTCAGTCCTGAGGGAGACTTTAAAATCAGGGATGGGGAACCTCAGGCCTGGGGGCCGAATGTAGCCTGTGGCTAGTTTTTATTTGACCCCCTTTTCAGTTTCTGGATCTAGCCCCTGGATGTAGTTCCTACTCCCAAGCACTAAAAGACCAAGCTCATGGCAAGGAAGCAGAGATGAGGGCATGCAGACAAGGAGATGGGGATGGCTCTACGGTACAGATTTAGTGTGCAACTTAAGCATTTGCCCTCCTCAACTTCTAAGTGGCTCTCGGAGCTTGTACTTTTCAAAGTGGTCCCTACGAGGGAAACGTTTCCCCACCCTTGCTTTAAATCTGTGTATTAATTTGCCACTGTTGGAGTTTTTGAATTCCCTTCCATGTGCCCCTGCGCCCATAGGCAAATCTAGGGAAGGGGCACTCAGAGGCGGCTGATGAGTTTTGCATTTGGGGAGGCTAAAATGGTGTTGCTGGAAAAGGATGTGGGGTGGGGGTGCTTGTGCGCGAGCACCCCCGCAATGAAGTTTAATTGCAGTCTTTAGGACTTGCTGTTAAGCATATGATTAATAAAATTCAGGACATGTCAAGTACTTACCTTATATTTGCTATTAGAAAATTAACAACAAATATATCATCCCTTATATTTCTTATTAACAACAAATTCACAACAAACATATCATTCCAGTTCAACAAAGCAACGTCTGGCAATTTGACTTTGCAGCATAGGTGTCAATGAACTGCTCAGGATTAATAGTAATGTTGCTTTCAATGTTCAGTAAACACAAAATGGAGATTCTCTTGGCACATTATAGCCAGTATTGAATACCTCACATGGCAGAAAATGAAATTTTCTCCTAAGAAACAGTGTCAAAGATGGGATGCAATGGGACCTACTTAACCTGAATTCCTTTCCAGACAAGACCTTCACCTATGAATTTTAAACATTTATCTTGTATTGAACAACAGTGGGTGATTTCAGACGTTACGGGGCCCTTTGGCCCCGTACCGAAATCACCGAAATCATTCCCCCCTGGGATCACCCCGTAACGCCATAGCAGACGTGCCGGGGAGATCTTGGCGGGGAATGTGGGAGGGGGCGGGGCCGCGCGGCGCAACGTGCAGCCGCACGGCCCCGCCCCCTCCACGCACCGCGCCGCCCGCCCTCCGGGGAGACGGGCGGGAGGCAGGGCCAATGCTGCCGCTGCGTCGGACCGGAAGCGCCATGGCCCGGGATCCCGCCGGGGATCCCGGGCCGTGGCAACCGGCCAGACGTTACTTTTTTTTGGTCCCCGCTGGGGATCTTTTTGACCACGCTTCCCGGGACATTCCCCCGGCTAGCCCGGGAAGCGTGGTTCAAATTGACCACTTGCGGGTATTGACCGTGGCGAACATCTGGCGGCCGCCAAACAGA
>QEPC01006764.1:747635-775066 GCA_003113815.1 Sphenodon punctatus | reverse complement strand
CCCCATCTTACCTATTATTTATTATGTATTTATTATATTTAGCCCTGTTTTAATATTTTTATATTATTGTATTAGATGTTTTAAATTGTTTTTATTGTGTTTTAATTGTTGGAAGCCGCCCCGGGCTGCTTTAGCAGGAGGGGCGGGGTATAAATCTATAAAATAAAATAAATAAATAAATAACCTGTACATGGAGTTATATGCCACCAGATTGCCTGCCTGAACCAGTACCGTTTAGGTAGTTGCAGATTCAAAAAGGGTCCTCATACCCCTCAAACTGGACTCTGGGGCTTGCTCAATTACTTATCTTGCTTTTTACCCTTTTGTGCTTTTTTGTACCTTTTTACTCCATAAGTAAAGCCTAAGCTTTTTCTATTCTTAACACCACTGGGGGTGTGTGTGTTTACCTGCAAAGAACGTCTCCCTTCACCTGGAAGGCATAGCTACCAAAGAGGGAGAAAGGAATTTCCCTCTGGCTCTTTTAGCCAAGGCAGCTTTTGACCAAGATAAGCACCTCTGGGTTGCTCTAAGGGTTCTGCCTCCTGGAAGGGGGAGAACACCAGATAAAGGGGACTAGGGTGCCTTGGGAAGCTGTGGGTTTATAAACCTCTGGGGTTCGCATATCCTGGGTTGTGTGGATCCCCTCTGATTTCTGGAAACCAGGTGGTGGCAGCGAAAACTAGGTTTTTCTGATGTTTGCCAGCTGTGGGGACCCCAGGTTAGAGATTTGGGTGAACACAGTGAGGTGAGTGGCTCAGCTGTATAGCGTCCCCTTGCTGCGTTTTGTGCCCCCCCCCCCCACAATCACATTGTGGAAAATGAAAGTTGTAATTGAGTATCTAAGGGTAAATGCGACGTACTGATTCCAAGCATTAAATGTAGATTAGGACACAGGCAAGTCACCTCAGCATTTGGATATATGGCAAAACAGGAGTTTTTCCATGTCCTTCTACTAGAGTTGCCACTTTCAGTCCTTTTTTTTTTAAACTGACACTTCCATTTTGGCTTATGGGAGTGTCAGGTAAAAAACCAACACAGGTGGAAACCCTACCTTGTACAGGAGTCTTTGTTACTTTTGAAAAATGACCTGGTTTCTCCCATCAGCATGTACATACTACAACCATGGATGACTGAAACCTTAGCAATACAAGACAGTCAGAAGCCAGACAGCTTCTGCATTCTGCGTCCCCCTTTGAATCATCAAACCATCAAGATAGTAGCTTCCTATTGATAATTATTTTTACATTCAACTCAAGACATGGAAAATGTTTTAGGCCACGATCCACAAATCACTTATTCTGGAGTACACCTATTGAAGCCTGCAGCAGCAATTTAGGGTGCTTGCACCCATTACTTGGGGGGGGCAGATTTCTGTAAAGGCAATCACATCTCTATTGTCATGGGAATTAGCACACATAGAAATGCATAATTCTGCTTTTCTCCCATGACAACAAGAGAAAACAAGAGAAAACAGTCGCGAGTGTAAGAGATACATCTGGGGACCCAGTCGTGCAAGTGCTGTCATGGGAGAAAAGTGGACTAGCGCATTTCTACATGCGCTAATTCCCGTGACAATAGAGGTGTGATTACCATTATGGACGTTTCCCAACCCCCACCCAGGTAATGGGTGCAAACGCTCTTTGTCTTCTTTATAGTTAGATGCCAGGGTTAGAATATGCAGGCACCTTTTCCACTGTCAAACATGTTCCACATACTTTGACAGGTCACACTGACAGTATACAGTAAAGTTCAGCATCCTTGGCTGCTCTTACAGTTTCTACCACAGGACTTCTAGATCATACCCTTGATCCTTATCCAATAGAAAGCCTCTCCAGGCTACCTCATGAATCGGTCTTAGTGAATCAGAGAAACCATCCAACATTCTTCAGCAGCATCAACACCTAACAGGGTGGGGAGTTTCAGGTACACTAACTGCCTGAAGCTAATAGACTGAAATACTTATTTCTTTAAATTTACCTCTTCTGTTTCCTACTCATTTGCTTCTGCTGCCAACAACCATAGCATAATTCTAGTTTCTCTCTTCCAACACTGCTAACCTACATCTGTGAACTACGGCAACACTGCCTTAACTCCACCTCTGCTGAAATTCTCATCTCTGTCTTTATTTTGCCATGACTTGCCAGGCCTTCCTACATGATCTCCCCATAGTCCTTCCCTTTGGGCTCCAGTATGTGTAAAATTCTATTCTTTGCCTTCTTAGCCAGAGAACATTACCCCCATTCTCCAACACGAGAGATGGCTTTGCATCCATTAAAAAAATTAATTCAGGATTTTGCTTTTGGCATTTGCTGCAGCTGACCTCACAGGTTTGATCTCTTCCTCCACCCTTTGCTAATCTAGTACTCATGTTCTCTCCATTACTGTAATTAAGCTAAGTACATGTACCTGCAACTTCGTGGATATATTCCTGCCTCTCCTTTTGTTCCCCTCCCCCTTCCTTGTCTCTTAGATTATAAACCCACTGGGGCAGAGACCTGTCTATAATTGTTGATAGTAAAGCACCATGTACATTGTTTGTGCTATATAAATACATAACAACAATAACAACACTTTGATATAATCCATTTATGCAAACACGATGTTAGAGCAGCCCCCCCATGCTTGGCAAAGGGCACGGACCGGTGGTCATTGGACTCAGGATTTCCCCCCCCCCCAAGAAGTCAGAGCAAGGATCGGGCCCAGCCACCATGGGACCTAGGAAAAGGGAGTTCACCCAGGTGGATACCAGCCTGATCCAGGAAGGAGATGATTAAGGGGAGATAGCCCTCAGTAAGTACGGGGCCATTAAGAAAGGGCGTTCTCCCTGTTTTGAGAAACCACTGGTGAATAGAACCCAGGCTAGCAACAGCCTCAAAGACATGGAATATTAGTATCCCCTACCCACCCCCTCCTCCTAAGCACAGAAACCCAGGTGCAGCCATTAACCTTGGGTCCCTCTCACAACTCCTCCTAAATCACCGGAATATCCTCTCCCCATTCATGCCCAGTTTTGTCCATTGTGTGTCTGTTGCCCATGGCTCCCCTAGGTCTCTTCCCTTTTGTGACACCTAAGCACCCACCTGGAGTCCCCTTTTGTCCCCATGGTTCACATATGCACCTTTCCTTTTGTCTCACTTAGAATCCCACCCAGATATGCCCCGATGGGTCATTTGTCCCCCTTTGTCCTCCCGGTGTGTCTTTTGTAACACCCTTGCACTATCCCAAATCTTTTATCCTGAACCCTAAAACTGCCCCTCGCTTCCCTCATGCAAACTGAGAAGGTTTTGGATGCGGGCATGTGCAGGTTTCCCTGTGCGTGTCTGTATCTTAACAGATCTCCCAGACTTAGGTCTGCCCCTTCTTCTCAACCCCCACGAACCCCGCTGGATCCTCGGGCTGCCTGTCCCCTTTTTCCACAAGAAAGGAAAGGTAACCTCAGGTCCAGACTTCCCCGCTCATTCTCTCTCTCTCTCCCGGATCTTCCACCCCACCCCGCTCCCCACCTCTCTTTCATTTTCCCCACCGCCGCTTGTGTTTTTCCTTTGATCCCAACCAGCCAGACCGGGGCTGTGTTTCTCTGTTTATGTGTATAAATAAAACTTTTAGTTTTATTGAATATTTGTCTCCCTCTTTTCCTTCACTTTTGGGGAGGGTACATAAACTGCTTGTAGCGCGTATCTGTCCTCAGACTGATCCTTAGGACACGCAAGAACCCCGGGTTTAACGAATTAAGCTAATTCCCCCTGAAGTTAAGGAACGGTGGATATTGGGGTATCAACCCCCCAATAGTCATGAGTGGGAGGGGGGGTTCTCCTGTTAACACGAGGCTCCTGAAATGTAAAATAACCTTCTGTTTCTCTCTCTACCTCATTCATTGTCGTCCCCTTTCCACGCATTTCCCAATGAAGTTGATAGCAAATATAGCAGAGATGAACCCACTCTGTAATTTGAAAGTATCTATATGCATAGATAATATTTTGTTTAAAGACTGCAAATAGCCATCATTTTGGATAGTAATAAATGCAAATGACATACTAGGTTAAAATATCACCAACATATCAACTTTCACCTTAAACCCCCCCGAAAAACTTAATGAACTATGTACATCGATCACTGAAGGAGTGTCAGCCCAGTACACTGCACAAGAGTACGGTGAAGAGGTCCACAGAATTCAGAACACCGTCTTTTACCAAACATGATAGGGATCTCTAATGTTTGATGATGTTTTTATAAGTTTTTATTGTCTTCTTGTGAGCCGCCCCGGGATGCCATAGGCATGAGGGGGCAGCCAATAAATAGAAGTAAATAAATAAATAAATAAATAGTCTGCCAAGAGCCAAAGGGCTTATGGGTAAAAGTCTCTTCAATGCAAAGTCAGTAAACAATAGCACAGAAAGCAATGAATTTAACTCAGATGGGTAAAGTTCTGAAATACCAATGGCAGAATTTGAACCTGTCATCTCAGTGAATCTAGGTATGTCAAGTCATAAGCAAAGCTCACTAACCCATTCACCATTACCCTCAAGTCATAAGCAAAGCTCAATAACCCATTCACCATTACCCTCAATTCCTTGCCTACATCACAACTAAAAATTATTTTAGTTTCAATATCTCACATCACAAATCTTGTCTTTGTACCTGGCAAAGTATTCATTCAAATCTGTCACACTTATCTCAAAAGTATGACTAAACTGGAATTAACAAGTGTTCTAGATCAAGACTGAGAAACATTGGCAGAACTGTGGAAAACTTTACACCAGTACTTACCTTTTGTATGCCAGATGACTTACTGCTCTCTCACCACAGAGCCAGTGTGGTGTAATGGCTAAGTGAGCAGTTGGGGCTGTGGTGGGTGGAGATGGGCACACCCCCATCTACAGCCACCTCCACCCATGGAGCATTGGGCATTGGAGCCCATTGCTCCATGCGTGGGTGATGGGTGGAGATGGGTGTAGTGCGGGAGTGCACATGCACCCCACCCATCCCCCACAGGATTCACACAGGTGCCTCCACCCATCTCCACGCAGCAAAACTGCGTGGAGATGGTCAGGGGCGTTTCATGTGAAAAGGGCCCTAAGTGAGGACAGACTAAATGGCAATCTCAAAAATATGGTTCAGCATGTTCAGCAAGGAATTGCTAATAAGAAAGCAACACAGGTGAAGTTTAGAAAGTTTGGCCACCACATTAGAGAATGCAACGAGTGACTGGCAACATTTTCAATTATATAAAACCAAATTTCATGTGTGTCATGTTCCATACTTGCAAATCTAAGAGGTATGTTCACGCACAAATCTTAAACAAGAACAAACACAATGTAGGATGAATAACCCAAAACCTTCAAATCTTGCCTTAAGCTAGAAGCATACTGGGTGATCTTGGGCCAGTCACAATATTCTCTCAGCCTAACCTACCTCACAGGATTGTTGTGAGGATTAAAAGTTGTGTGCCATGGCAGGGAGGTGATATATAAAATAAAGATTATGCTTATTATTACTATTAAGCTACTTATTTTACAGTAAACAGAAATAACTGGCTTAATAAGCTGTTAAACTAAAATGAGCAAGAATAGGAGTTCTAAATAAGAGAGTGTGATTACAAAATGTTTTGCTTACTAAAGCCACATAATTCATTCAAATAATGCAATAATGTTTTCTGGTGGTATAGTCTCAGCTAACTATAAAATTCCCATTAATATTAAAGAATGTATCCCCTTGTGTGTTCAGGGCCTATATTTGGTACCAAAACATCATGCTCCCTCTAGTCTATTCCACCAGAAAAGCATCAGAAGGAGATGAGGAAGATGCCTCCAAACCCCACATATAAACCCTGTTGTGTTTATTTACAGAAGTGAATTCTCCAGCAAAGACACAGAAGAACTATTCAGCACCTTCTCAACTTAGGCAACCTTCACTACAAGAATACCCCTTTCCTGCAGAGCTTATAAGAAGCTGCAGGCATGGATTTTCCTTTGTAGATTAAACACTAAAAAGGCTACATTTTGAAAAGTGGACCATTATCTTATTAAGATAAACAATGACATTGTCTTTGCATTCCAAAATATTCATATAAAACAACTCAAGGATATTGATATAAACAACACCCAGTTCGAATAATAAAAATTAGCTCTAAGGTAAGACAAAACTGGTATCACAACTACTAAGTGATCACCTAACATATTAACAAACCTTTAGTCGTTTAATTGCTAATAAACTAACCAAATTAGCTAGGGGATACTTCCAGATTTCCTTTTCTGATTATAGATCAGTTTCCAAATTCTAATTAGCCGCACAAATAAAAGGCAAGCAGATTTTTTTGAGAAAGAGCATGACGTGTGCTTTACTTGAACATACAAAAATAAGAATTTCACCTTGATTTTCATGATCTGTGGCTAACTCTTCACATTCAGTCCCTCTCTACTTCTGTACACTTCAGATTTATTAGAGATAATTATATTATTCTTACCTTAACGTTGCAGGCCTGTTCCATTAGTCTTCTAGCGTTTTCTTCTGCTCTGTATCTCTTAGGCAGCTGAACCCTGAAGAACTTTAAAGCCCCTTCAAAATCAGCCTGTAAAAGGTCCTCCTTTGAGGTCTGGAATGAAAAACAGAAAAAAACTATTGTAAACACAGAGAATTTCCACATTTTCTCTATTACAAACTGGATTTATCATCTGCTGAGCATATTCCAAGCAGACGGCATTCAAGTCATTCTCTAGAAAAACAGTTCTCTAACGTACACCTCATAAAGCGAACTAAATGTTAGAGCACGTCAAGACAAATCTAAGGCAAAGCATCATGATAAGAGGACTTTAACAAGATGATGTACTTATCCTTCATAAACCTGGAAGCTGAGAAAGTGAATTTGACAAAGCCTGTCAAGATAGAACTCCGTGTAAGGAAAAGGATGGGTAGAGAATTATGGTCTTTTTGAGACGGTCTGTGTTTAGTTTATAGTTAACACACAAGCATTAGCAAATCATTGTGTAGAAACTTCTGGTATCAAATTTATATGTAAACCTTTGCTAGGAAAAGTCTTCCTTTTAAAAACAAAGACAAAAAACCCACCAAAAACAAACCCATAATGTGTCTGTCACAATGGTATCAATCCACAGCTATGGTTAATGTTCCAAGGAGGAACTGGAAATTAAAATTATAGAAAAATCCAGTCTTGCTTTGGACAGGGTATCTTGAATGACAGAGTCCTGGGAAAGCACCTCCAGTATCAGTTTTATTAATTTCTACATTCTGCATTTGATGCCTTTCCAAAGTAAACCCTAGGTACTCTACAATGGCCATTTTTAAACAGACCGTGGTGGGTGGGGGGATGGGTGTGTGGCTGAGGTGGGTGTGTGCCCATTCCCACGGGCGCACACCCATCTCCACCCACCTCTAACCATGGAGCATCGGGCACTGGAGCCCATTGCTCCGTGCAAGGGTGATGGGTGGAGATCGGTGTAGCGCGGGAGCGCGCACGCACCCCCACCCATCCCTGGCGGCATTCACACGGGCGCCTCCACCCATCTCCACACAGCAAAACTGCATGGACATGGCTGGGGGCGTCTCGTGTGAAAAGGGCCCTTGTGAGGACAGACTAAATGGCAATCACAAAAATATGGTTCAGCGTGTTCAGTAAGGAATTGCTAATAAAAAAGCAACACAGGTGAAGTTTAGAAAGTTTAGCCACCACATTAGAGAAGGCAAAGAGTGACCAGCAACAGTTTCAATTATATAAAATCAAATTACATGTGTGCCATGTTCCATGCTTGCACAATATGTCAGGGTTGCAAATCTAAGAGGTATGTTCACACACAAATCTTAAACGAGCACACACACAATGTAGGATGAATAACCCCAAAATCTATTCTTAAAACATAAAGAGACTATTAATCTGCGTTTATTTTTAAACTGCAGCTAAAAGCTGTATAAATCTCATTATAGCATTAACTAATGTATATACAAATAATTAAATCTGCAGAAAGATATTTTTAAAGAGGGATAAATATAGCTTCTGTCACATATTTAAAATATTTAATTACAATACAGCAAGCATTAGAATTGTGTGCCAATAACAGACAAAACGTAAGAAGTAGCCTGGAGGCCACATACAATAGCTTTATGGAAGATATTGCAGCAGCAGGGCCCAGGGGAGACAAACAGAGGGTTCTAAAAAGAGCAAAAAGCTCATTAAGGTGATACTGTGTTGTTTTTTTAAAATAAATTCAGAATTGTGAAGGCAGTTTACATTTTACCTTTCGTTTTCTTAAAAGCAATTTTTCACAGTGGCCCTTTTCAAATGGGCCACGGTGGGTGGGTGGAGTAATGGGTGTGTGCTCATTCCCACGGGCGCACACCCATCTCCACACAAGGAGCAACAGGCATTGGAGCCCGTTGCTCCATGCATGGGGGATGGGTGGAGGTGGGTGTAGATGGGTGGAGCGTGGGAGTGTGCATATACCTCCCTCCTACTGCCTGTGGTGTTCCCACGGCCACTCTCCACATTCCCCCCCGCACCTGCTGTGGCATTCACATGGGCACACCCCCACCACACATGCGAGGAGGTGGGGAGGGGGCCATGTGAAAAGGGTCAGTGAAAGGACATAATGGGTGCAGTGAAAGGCTGAGTGCACCTTATGAGTGTTTGTGTGCTGGTGGGGATTGAGCTGCTTATTGCTCATTGCTGACATCTGGCTCATCCCTTTCCCAGGTACCACCTATATAAGCAGCCCAGGAGACCTGGAGGGTGGTATAGTCGTTGAGCAGCTGATGAGACACCCAGGAGTTAATGTTGTAGTGTTCTTGTGTGAGAGAGAGAGACTGGAAAATATTGTTATGGGGTACAGGTGTGAAAACCAGGAAGAAGATTATTTATTTATTTATTTATTTAGAAAACTTGTATCCTGCTCCTCCTGCCAAAGCAGCCCGGGGCGGCTAACAGCAATGAATACAAAATACAATAAAATACAGTAAAACAATTAAAATCTCTCTCTCAATAAATAATAATAATAATAAAAACACAAAAAGCCCCACCACACCCTTTTCCGATTCCCATACCCCATCCAACCCATCACCCCTCTCCCTCGCCAAATGCCTGATGGAACAGCCAGGTCTTACAGTTCTTACGAAAAGCTGGGAGGTCCGGGGCTAGATGGGCCCCCACCGGGTGGGAATTCCAAAGGTGCAGTCTGGCCACCGAGAATGCCCTATTCTGCGTGGCCCCCCCGGGAAACCCGAGGGATCTCCAACAAGGCGCCCCCGGATGACTGCAAGGGCCGGTCCAGAACCCGGGGAGTGAGGCAGTCTTGCACGTAGGCAGGGCCCAGGCCATGTAAGGCTTTATATGTCAAAATCAACACTTTGAATCGAGCCCAGAAGACCATTGGCAGACAGTGCAGAGATCGGAGCACTGGTGTAATGTGCTCCTGGCAACCCAGCCCCACCAAGAGCCGGGCCGCCACATTCTGCACCAGCTGCAGCTTCCGAGCCATCACCATAGGTAGCCCCACGTAGAGCACATTACAGTAGTCTAACTGAGAGGTAATAAAAGCATGGATGATCGTGGCCAAGTCCAGAGCCGAAATCAGCGGCCAAAGCTGCCGCACCAGATATAACTGGCAGAAGGCACTCCTCGCCACAGCCTCCATCTGGAGATCCAGGAGGAACTGCGCATCGAGGAGCACCCCCAGGTTCCGGACCTGGGAAGTCAGCGGAGGACAGATCCCATCAATCGAGGGAGCTGTCACATCCACCGACTTACCCACTAACATCACCTCCATCTTGCCAGAATTCAGTAGCAATCGATTAGCCCTCATCCAGTCCCCCACAGCTGCCAAACACCAGGTAAGCACCGAGACAGCTGGGCCTGGGTCAGTTGAAAATGAGAGGTACAGTTGGGTGTCATCCGCATACTGATGACACCTCACCCCGTACCCCGATCACTTTCACCGAGCGGCTGTATATACACGTTGAACAGGAGAGGGGACAAAACAGAACCCTGCGGGACCCCACACGGGAGGTCTCAGTATGATGAAAAACAATCACCGAGTACCACCCGCTGAGTTCTCCTGGTCAGGAATGAGCGAAACCATTAAAAAACGATCCCGCCCACCCCCACACTGTCGCGCAGGCGCGTCACCAACATCTCATGGTCAATGGTATTAAATGCTGCCGAAAGATCTAACAGGACCAATAGGGTCAAACGACCCTGGTCCTTTTCACGGCAGAGATCATCTACCAAGGCCACAAGTGCTGTCTCAGTGCCATAGCCCAGACGAAAGCCAGACTGAGAAGGATCAAGACAAACGACATGGTCAAGATGCCTCTGGAGCTGCTGAGCCACTACCCATTCAATAACCTTCCCTAAAAAGGGAAGGTTAGAGACAGGCCGATAGCTGTCAGGGGAGTCAGCATCAAGCGATAGTTTCTTGAGCAGAGGCCACACCACCGCCTCCTTGAGGCAGCCTGGCACTTTGCCCTCCCGCAGGGAGTCGTCGACCACCCCAGCCAGCAACGGCCCCATTGTCTCCCGGAAGCTCTTAATCAGCCAGGATGGGCACGGATCTAATTCACAAGAAGTGGCTCGAACTGTCCCAAGCACATCCACCATGTCAGTGGGTGTCACCGACTGAAAGTGATCCCATAAAATCGGAAAATTTGGGGCTTCTAAACCCTCCACTGTATTAAGTGTGGCATCGAGATCTTGGTGAACGCGAGCAATTTTCTCTGCAAAATAATCCGCAAACAGGTCACAGCGGGCAGATGATGACTCAACCCCAGGGTTGAGGGAGGCTGGACTGATCAACCCCCGCACAACCCAGAACAGCTCCGCCGAATGGGATTTAGTGGAGGCTATGAGGGCGGCAAAGAACTACCTCTTTGCCGTCCGCACAGCCACGGCATAGGCTTGTAAACTGGCTCTATGTCACAATCTGTCGGCCTCAGCGCGAGAACGATGCCACCGTCGCTCCAACCATCACCCCTCTTGCTTCAGCATCTGCAGCTCCTCAGAGAACCAAGGGGGGTCTGCGGAGTCTCCGCCTGGGCAACCGACGCCTGGGAGCCGCTTGATCAATGGCCTCTGTCAGCAAGATGTTCCATAGCTTGACGAGGTCATTGATGAGACGGTCGTTAAGGTCAGAGGTTAATTCCCCCAGAGCGCCTAGAAACCGCACTGGGTCAAACAACCTCCAGGGGCGGACCATCCTAATAGGTTCCACATCCTTCCGGGGGTAGAAATGTGCTAGAAGGGAGGTCTGCAGAAGGTAATGATCCGTCCACAACAAGGGCACTGCTGATATCTCCCCTATTAACGGGGACAAAACACATTGGGTATGTCACAAAACACATACCCCATCCCCCCAACACACAAACTAAAATACAAAATAAAGAGCCTCCTGCCCCTAGTCCCCTCGGTACCGCTAAGGGCCGTGTGGCCCTTAGGTGTTCTGCCTGAAGTTGCGTGCCTGCGGCGCCCATCGGGCGGCAGGCCACTTTTAGCTGTGCCGGGCAACCCGGAAGTCCGCGCCCAGGCCCCGCCCCCATCCTCCAAGCATAGGAGGGGGATGATGGTACCTGGGGCCTGGCAGCGCAGGTCCTCGGCGGGTTGGGTCCTGTTGGAGGCGGCAGCAGCAGCAGCACTGGTGACAGCTGTGGCGGTGACAACCCCCATGGTGAGCCTCTCAGGGATGGTGGTGGGGCAGCTTTTTCTGGGCTGGGTGGCAGGCCGCTTTTAGCCACGCTGGGTGACCCAAAAGTCCAGGCCGTGTGCCCAGGCCCCACCCCCCCTCCAAGCAGGAGAGGGGCATGATGGTACCTGGGGCCGGGCAGCACATTATTAGAGGTGACACACTTTCCATGGAAGATTGGGCTATCAGATGAGGACTATCCTGAGGCCCAATGTGGCATTAATTCTGGGGGGCTATAAAACTAAACTGTTAGAACTGCATGAGCCACAAACTTCTAAAGCGGGGTGGGGGACCTTTTCCTTCTCGGGGGCCACTTTGAAAATCAGTATAAGCTCCAAGGACTGCAAAGAAGGTGGGGTCAGCAGAGCTTAAGCACTCAGGTGCTTAAGCTCAGGTCCAGATCATGGCTCTGTCCCCTATCTTTGTGTGCATGCCCTTCCTTACTCTGAGCTCAATTTTTCAGTGTTTGAGCGTAGGAACTAGATCCATGGGCCAAAGGAGCCACATAAAAACTAGCCATGGGCCGCATTTGGCTCCCGGGCCTTAGGTTCCCCACCCTTGTTGTAAAGCAATAACTTCATACCAAAAGTATTTTAAAAGTGCTAAACCCAAATTCTGACAGAGTACATCTGCTTTTGAAACAATCACAATTACAGGTCACCAACTCTGATAATGTTATCATGGGTCTCACTGTTTTAAGATGCATATGTAAAATCTCGGGTACGGATGCCATGAAAATTTCAGCATATGCTTTAAAAAAGGAAAGCTTCTATTTCTTTCTTTCTTTCTTTAAACAATGGGAGAACCAGAGGTTGTGGAAGCTCCGCGTCGTCCTATTTTATGGGATCAATTTCAGTCAATCTCGCCCGCTCATGCGAAGGATGTTCTTGGGGCTGTTAGAGCCACCTCTTGCGAACTGGACTCATGCCCGTCCTGGCTGGTGAAGGCCAGCCAGGAGACGCTGGGGCCATTGCTGGCAGGGGTGATCAATGCCTCCATTTGGAAGGGCAGGGTGCTGAGCTGCCTCAAGGAAGTGGTAGTCCGGCCCCTGCTCAAAAAACCATCTTTGGACATTGACTCCCTTGCCAGTTATCGGCCTGTCTCTAACCTTCCCTTTTTAGGGAAAGTTATTGAACGGCTAGTGGCTCGGCAGCTACGGGAGCATCTGGACTAACTCAGATTTCTAGATCCCTCACAGTCTGGCTTTCATCCAGACTATGGCACTGAGACTGCGCTTGTGGCCTTGATCGACAACCTCCACTGTGAATTAGACCAGGGTCATTCGACCCTGTTGATTTTGTTAGATCTGTCAGCTGCCTTTGATACTGTTGACTATGAGTTGCTGGTGACTTGTCTGTGGGACCGAGCTACGGTGGGCAGAGCTGTTTTTGAATGGTTCCACTCGTTCCTGGCCCGAAGAACTCAGAGTGTGGTGCTCGAGGAACATTTTTCTTCTCCTTGGGACCTCTGGTGTGGAGTCCCGCAGGGTTCCATCTTGTCCCCTCTCTTGTTCAACATGTATATGTACCATTGGGTGAGGTCATGTGGCGCTCTGGAGTTTGGTGTCATCAATATGCTGATGACACTCAACTCTATCGCTCCTTTTCATCAGACCCAGGCCCTGCAGTCTTGGTGCTTACAAGATGTCTGGTGGCTGCAGGAGACTGGATGAGGGCAAGTGGACTGAAGCTGAATCCTGACAAGACGGAAGTGATGCTAGTGAGGAAGGCGGTGGGTGTGGTGGCCCCCATCATCGATGGAGTTCATCTCCCACTACTTCCCCAGGTCCGGAGCCTGGGAGTGTTCCTTGACTCACAGCTCCACCTAGATGCCCAGGTTGGAGTTGTAGCGAGGAGCACTTTGCACCAATTACATTTGGTGTGTCAGGTTCTGCCATATGTTTCAGTCTCCGACCTGGCCACTATCGGCCCTGCTTTCATTACCTCAAGACTGGACTATTGCAGTGCGCTCTATGTGGGGGTGCCCATGGTGACAGTCTGAAGACTGCAGCTGGTGCAGAATGCAGTGGCCCACCTCCTTACAGATACAGGTCGCCGGGAGCACATTTCACTCATGCTCCATTATCTGCACTGGCTGCCTATAGTCTTCTGGGCCCAATTCAAGGTCCTGGTTCTTACCTATAAAGCCCTATACGGCTTGAGCCCCATCTATCTACGGAACCGCCTCACTCCCTGTGCCCATGATCGGCCCCTGCGGTCAGTCGGGAGTGCGCTATGGAGAGGGCATTCTTGGTAGCCGCCCCGAGGCTGTGGAACTCCCTCCCAGCAGAGGCCTGGTGGCCCCGGACCTTCCTTTCTTCAGACGTCAATGCAAGACCTGGCGGTTCTGCCAGGATTTTGGCGAGGGAGATAGGTGGGGGAGGGAGGTTTATTATTTTTGGTGAGGTGCTGGGCTGGAGTTTTTAAATGTGTTTAACTGTTTTTTTATGGCCCTCTCCTCACTGTGGGGAGGCTGTGTTTTCCGTCTTTCGTTTTTGCCCCTTTTTGTTGTTATTTTATTATGTATTTTATATTGTAAGCTGCCCCGAGCTGCCTTTGGTAGGAGGGGCAGGGTAATAAGTTTTTTAAAATAAATAAATAAAAAACTAAATAAACAAACTTGTATCCCACCCTTTCTCTTAGCTCAGGGTGGCTCACATTTCAATGTATTAACTTTAACATTTAACCATTAACATTAAACTAATTAACTAGTAATCCTCACAACAACCCTGTGAGGTAGGTTAGGCTGAGAGTTCCATGACTGGCTCACAGTCAACCTTAATTCATGGCTAAGGCGAGTCTTGAACCAAGGACCTCCTGGTCCCAGGTACTGCGCTCCTAGCCACTACATCACACTGGCTCTCTAAGTCCCATGTTTGCAGAGAAGAGCTTGACAGTGTGACTGCAGGGTACTGTAAAGGCTCCAAAAGACATACAGAGCACCAAATTTATTATTTTTAAACCTCGCTCCTTATTTTTGAAATATAATTTTGAACCCTGCAACTCATATCTGTAAAATGAGCCTGCTTGACAGGAGAACAAAAGTTTTCTATATGATCCACACAGTCAAACCTCATAACAATCCCTGCTTATAACAATCCCAACTTCAAAAACTATTTCTAGCATTTGTATGTTGCCAAACTCATTATAGGAACACCATGGTAAAAGGATATTGAAGTCACTGTGGGCAATTTATTGGAAACCTCAGGTCAGTATGCCGAGTTAAAAGTAATTACTTTTAACTTAGACACACATTTTACCTT
Source organism: Sphenodon punctatus (assembly GCA_003113815.1). Lineage (NCBI taxonomy): Eukaryota > Metazoa > Chordata > Lepidosauria > Sphenodontia > Sphenodontidae > Sphenodon > Sphenodon punctatus. The sequence continues at coordinate 760,123 of QEPC01006764.1, read as the reverse complement.
CTCCAATAGAAGTTAGTAAATCTGCTTTTGAGTTTTGCTATTTTGTAGCCAGTGGGAACTGTTAGCTATCATAGGGTACAGACTTGAAATCTCAGACTTCCACAAGTACTCTTTACTCATCTGAGTAGCTAATGAGAGGAATGACTACTACTGTTATGAATATTGGGATTGCTGGGTTAGAAGCTTGTAGTTCTGGACAAATTCATGAAGTTTCAGAACAGGTTAAAGGTGTTTAGCTGAAGTTGTAATATTTGGACCTTTCAACTTCACAGTTTTTTTAAATGAAAAAACTCTTAATAAATCACGAAGGCAACTAGAAAGAACAATAGTTAAAACGTCAAGAATAATGGTATCGACTTCATTCGTGTGCCACTTTGTGGGTCTGGGTGTGTGTGTTCACCCTTGCTCTAGACAGAGAGAGAGGGGAATAGATGCTTCTCACTTCTACAGTCAGCACTACAGTCATCGCTTCTAGTCTAAAGACCAAATTCTAAATCACTGGGGTCACCAAAGTCTGGAAGCCCTCTTGACCCCTGCCGACCTGTTACCTGAGGTCTGGGTGATCTGGAACTATCATCCAGGCTGGGTCTCTGGGTGAGGTCTGCACTGATCAGTTGCCTCTCCCAGGTCTGTCTCTGCCCCCCCTCCCCCCCACTAGCCATAGCGAATCCAGGAGAAGGCCATGGTTGACAGTGTCAAAAGTGGCAGAGAGATAGAGGAAGACAAGAATGGAGTAGAGGCCCTTAGATTTAGCTAAGAAGTCACTGGTGATTTTGGCAAGGGGAGTCTCAGTCGAGTGGAGAAGGCGGAAGCTCAATTGAAGGAGGTCAAGGGAGGAATTGGAAGAGAGGAAATCAAAACAGTGCATGTAGACTGCCTGCTCCAGGAATTTGGAAGTGAAGGGTAGGAGTAAAATGGGGCGATAGCTGGAAGAATCAGAGGGGTCAAGAGTGGCCTTAAGGATAGGGGAGACAGTGGCATGTTTGAAATTCAATCGAAATAACCCAGCAGAGAGGGAGAGATTGATGATGTGCAGCAGGGGAAGGCACAGCGGTGGGGGCAATTGCTGTTCAGAGGCAAGAGGGGATGGGATCAATGGGACAGGTGGAGGGGCTGGATGAAGAGAGGAGGAAGGTGACCTCATCAAGGGAGTCTGGTGAGAAGGAGAAGAGAAGGGAGGGAGGCAGGAGGAGGAATAGCAGGGAAGGAAATAGGGGAGGGAGAGGGTTCAAAAGCAATAGCAAGGCAGAGTTTATCAATCTTGTTGGAAAAGGGGAGAGAAAGGCAGGGGAGGCCAGGAAGGCTTCAGAAGGGAAGCAAATGTTGAGAAGAGATGGTGGGGGTTGCGGGAGTGAGATTTGATTAATTTGGAATAGCAGCGGTCTCTGGCTGCTATTATAGAATAAGTATAGTTGGCCCTGTGTGCAAGATTTTGCGGTATTGTTAAGGGGGGATAGTGACCATTAGCCCCTTGTTTTGACCTTGGGCCTGTGAAATAATACCACTCCCTCCATTTTAGCCTATTCCTATGTCCAGGAGAGGATGGATTTACCAACTTGGAAGCAGAGCTGTGCTAGGTGGAAAGTCATGTTGGGGCAGAAAGACAAGGGAAAACTGGATTCAGAGGAAATACAAGTTTTAAACGTGCCTTTTATATCAGAACAAGCAGTCGGATTCTACTATCAGTATTTTTAATGTTTTGATTTCAAATGTCAATAAGGAGATGGTAGTTAGTAAGAAACCCACCAGGGCAGATCAGGCAAATAAGGTATGATTTGATAAGGAATGCTGGCAGACTAAGCTAGTAAGCTACGTTTGCTGGCTCAAGGACCTTTATAGGTTTTATTACTAAAAAAGGTTAGTTTGAAAGCTAACTGCTGCAAAAAAAGGAGTGTGTGCATCAGGGCCGGCTTTAGAATTTGCAGGGGCCCAGGGCGAAGATAAAATGCGGGGGCCCTGGTGTCCCTTTCCCCTTGAGTGCAACCTCTGCAGTGCCCTGAAGCTGGTCATGTTTGGGGCCCCACTGAGGAATGGTGCCTTCACAACCTGTCCTGGTGAAAACAGTGGCTACTGCGAGTCCCTCATGAGAGACTCTTGAGGAAATTAAAGAGTCATGGGATAAGAGGGAGTGTCCTATCATGGATTGGCAACGAGTTAAAAGCTTATAATAATAATAAAGCAGTTCAGAGGATACTTTTTAATGGTCCAACTTCTGCTGGTGAGGGTATGCAAGATTTGAGATCATATAGGGCCTTTCCTCTGACATGTAACAAGTCAGAATTAATTGAGAAACAGCCCTATGTGGCTCCAAAGTTTGTATTCTCATCAACAGGAGAGGATTTTTTAAAAAAAGGTATCATCTGAACTATGGTGCATCCTTCGCTTACGTTTGGGACCAACACACCAATCACCCCCTCTCTCTAGACTGCAAGTTTAAAAACATATTCTAGTGCTTGTGGCAAAAGCCTTGCCCCTGCCTTTGTTTCTAGAGGAACCCTGGCAGGACAGCACTGCATTCCTGGATAGGCTGGGACCAGCCAGGCCCAGGACGGTCATGGGTCCAGTTCATAAGAAGTGGCTCAAACAGAACATCCTCCACATCAGAGGGCGACACACACTGAAATTGATCCCATAAAACAGGACAAGTTGGTGCTTCAGCTGCCTCTAGTTTACCCACTGTTAAAAGCGCAGCATCGAAACTGTGGTGCATTTGAGCAATTTCAACCGCAAAAAAGTCCACAAATAAGTCACAACAAGCATCAGATACCTCTGGATCCAGGCAGAGGGAGGCTGGATTGACCAGCCCCCTCACCACCCGGAAAAGCTCAGCTGGACGCGACTTAGCGGCTGCAATGAGGGCAGCAAAAAAAGCCTTTGCTGCCCTCATTGCATAGGTACGTAACCAGACTCTGTGTTGTAATCAGTCAACTTCAGTACGAGAACGACGCCACCATCACTCTAACCGCCGCCCTTCTCGCTTCGTCTGCTGCGGATCCTCCATGTACCATGGGGATCTGTGTTGTCGGCGATTTGGAAGCGGATGCCTGGGAGCCGTACGGTCGATGGCCTCCGTCAGCACAGAATTCCAGAAGGCCACGAGGCCACTGACTAAACAGCCATCGAAATCAGAGGGAAACCTCTGCAGGGCATTCTGGAACTTCTCTAGTTCCATAGGTTTCTTGGGGTGAGCCAACCGAACTGACTCTACACCCCTCCGGGGATTGACGTGCGCCAAGATACCGGCCTGGAGGAGATAATGATGTCAAGGGCACTGCTGAAACCTCCCCCACTAACGGATTCTTCGGCTCAAGGCCCGTGCAAAATATTATATCCAGGGTATGTCCTCCAATATGTGTAGGGCCAACAACTATCTGAGACAGGCTCATGGTTACCATGGCAGCCATGAACTCACGCTCCGCCCCTCCAAGACTGGCGTCGGTACGGATATTGAAATCACCCAGAACCACCGTCATGGGGGACCACAAGATCACCTCTGACACCAGTTCAGTCAGAGTGGGCAGGGAAGCTGCGGTACAGGTAGGTGCACGGTATATCAGCAGCAGTCCCACTTTGTCTCTGGCCAAATCCATCACCAGGTGGAGGCCCTCAATTCCCATGATAGATTGCACAGGAAATCTCCTCACAGACCATGTCTCCTTAAAAATAATTAAACCAATTATACTACTAAATCAAAAGGGTATCATTTTACACCCACATTGAACAGGTGTCAATGACTAGTACAAAGTCCTAGGCAGGGAAGAATTAGGGACCCCCTCTCTCTAATTATCATGTTCCTTATTATTTCACCTTTTTTTGACATGCTAAATTCTCTCCCCAAATGTACAATTTGTTATTTAAAGTAAGAAGATCATACCTTATATCCCTTATCTGAACTCCATACCAGCTTTAGAATGCACAGTGGTTACTTAAAATCAAAGGTATCTGCAACTTTTAAAAAAAAAAACAATTCCCATCAGGATTTAAATTTGTCGGAGTGTCAGTGGGGACCCAGCCCGGGGAGGGGCTGGGAAACCCTTCCCTTCCCCCTCCCTCCTCCGGGCCAGTTGGTGGGAAGACCCTAGGTGACCCCTCAGACATAAACTGCAGGATTGCTGACTTGGTACTGCAGTTTGCAAGCCGTGAGTTACAAGTGAATATCCTTAGTCAGCTGCGAACCTGCTAGGGAGGAAAAGGCTGTACCAGTCCAGCAGAGCCAGGGCCGGTGCAAGGGTATTGGGCACCCTAGGCGAAACTTCAGACTTGTGCCCCCCCAATAACATTAAAAAATGAACATTTTGTATTGGGATGAATATAAAATCTGTATTTACATATATATTTTACACAGGAAAAGAGAACAATATGGATTGATTGTGCATTCGCAATGTTCTTTATTGAAACAACATCAACAACCTTACTATACTGACCAATATCAATATGGGCCTCAAAAATAAATAAATAAATACAGAATAAATACACTGGGTGAGCACATCAACAAACAACCACCACCACCACCACCACCTTGCTATACTGACCAATATGGTCAATCAATCAATCAATAAATTTGTATTTGTTTACGCCGTAGCCATAACAAATTTTACAAAGTCACAACATACGGTTTCTATAAATAACCAGTACATATTGTACAACAATTATAAATACAAGTACCAATACATTCCATATTTGGATCCTGTAGATCAAAATCTGTAATCAAAAATAAATGAATAAATAAAATACCTAGTTTAAAGGTCAGCTTGCCCTTCACAGGGGATTATAATACCAAGCTTTATCCCCTAACCGGGCAACATATCTGACCAAACAGCATCAGGACAACGATGTAGATAGAATATTCTACGTTTGGATTCACTATGCCAGTATCAGCATTTTAAACCCTACAACAAGCTAGACAACCCATTTGGAACACAGGGTATTGCCTTGCTCTTCTACGGGGTTTGCTTGGGCAGAGCTTGGCCCCTGTAACATGCTAATCATCAGCTTAATAAGAAGCCCATAGTTTGCATTGCCACATTGATCTTAGAAATATCAAAAGGCAGCTGACAAATACTAACAACAATGGCATAACGTTATATCTTTACTTTTCGTGCTTTCAGTTTAGCAAATGTAGAAACAAGTTCTGCTATGTCTATTTTTTGTGCTATTTCATGTTCTATTGACAAGGTGGATAGCCCAACAAGTCTGTATTGCATCATTGTGGAACGAATGCATGTTTGAATCAACTTAAGCTTTGAAAAGCTTTGCTCACCACTTGCCACAGAAATGGGGAGCGTCAAGACGATGCGGAGAGCAACACACATGTTGGGGACACTTTCTGTCAGTTTATGTTTGCATACAAAGTTCAACAGATATTGTGTTGATGCACACTTTGGGACCTGTCTTGCAATGGCTCGTAGTTCACATCACAAATCTGAAGCATCAATATCTTTGGAGTCCCCATGTTGTAAAGCTTGTTCTAGCTTCAAGCAATGTTCCATAATTTGCTGTGATGTAGAATTCTGCAAACTGTGAACATTATAGCGGAAGCCAAACACAGAACTAATTTGATGCATCTGTTTGAATCTTTCCTCAACAGACTGAATTGCTGTGTCAAGGACTGCAAAGAAAAAGTTCACTTTGAATTTTTCCTTTGGGCTCTATGGGTTCATCGGCTGCTTCATATGTGAACTGCCTTGCCTTTCTCCTGATACGCACTGGATCTGGTTCAAAGTGTGGTGGTATCTTCAACTCTTCAGCAAGCTCACGTGCTTCCACCAGAATTTTTTCAAATCCTGTATCTCTCTGTACTCTACAAGAAACTTCTTGGTTTCTCCCAGTTTCTTAACAGCACCATGTATGTCAAATTCCTTTGCCTGAAGTTGATTGCTAGTCATATTGATCTCAAAGAGGATATCAAACCAGACAACCAGAGAAACAATAAACTTGAAACTGGAAATGCCCTTTGCAAGAGCTTTTGCATCTACTCGTGAGGTATTGCCAGACACCCCTGTTAGGGTACTGTCCATAGAGATTTCGATTAGTGCATCATAGATATTACCAAGCTGATAGCGAAGAGGTTTCAAGGCATTAATTCAATTTTCCCATCTTGTGTCACTCAATGGCTTCACTGTAAGATTAGGCACATGGTGCATTAGAACGTCCCAACGACGTGTTGAGGCTGAAAAATACACATAAATACATTGTACGAGGTCAAAGAGCACTGTTGCCTCCAAGCAACACTTGGCAGCATCATTAACAACCAAATTCAAAGTATGTGCACTGCAAGGAACAAAGAAGGCTCGTGGATTAATATCCAAAATTCTTCATTGCACACCATTATCTTTCCCCTTCATATTGCTTCCATTGTCATAGCCTTGCCCACGTAAGTTTTCAATAGGCAATGACATCTCTTCTAATAGGTGAAGGATAGTGCCTGTGAGACCAGCACCAGTTGTCTCCTTTAGTGCCACAAATCCCAAGAAATGTTCCTTTATGCATACAGGCTCTTGCTCACAATCATCAGTGTCGGAAGCTATGTCCACAAAGCGAAGGATGATGGTCATTTGCTCAACATGGCTTACATCAGGTGTACAATCCAGAATGATTGAGAAGTACTTGGCAGTGTGAGCAGATTTCAGAATTTTTTCTTTGATGGCATCAGCTAAAAGCTTGATCAGTTCGTTCTGTATATCTTTCCCAAGATAGTGAACATGTGTGTCATTGTCTTTTATCTTACGAAGATGCTCATCCATAAGTGGGTCAAACAACGCTAGGTATTCTACAAATTTCAGGAAGTTTCCATTACCTGAAGTGTGCAGTTTTTCTTCTGTTCCCCGAAAGGCCAGATTTTGCATACCAAGTACTCTCACTAAAGCAATCAGTCGTTCCAAGATTTGTCGCCAGTACTTTTCTTCTTGTTTAATGATTCGCAGATGTTCATCATCAATCGTTGTCTTGTTTTTCAACCGCAGTTCAAGTTCCTTCCACTTTTGAAAATTCTCCAAATGTTCACTTCTTCTCTCATGCGCTGTTAGAAGTGCAGACAGGTTTTTCCAATCTTTTGAACCTTTATCAGAAAGGGATGATGCAGACATCACATTACTGGTAAACAACTTGCAACAGAAGCAATACACAGAGTCCTTTGACATGGAATACTGCAGCCACTGACGGTGCATTTCTTCTCCATGGGAAGTCTCCTTTTGTAATGATTTCTTGAGAAATTTCTTCGATTACCATCTCTAGGGAAGTTGAACTGCAGTACTTGTTCTGGCCCATGTTCCACCAAGAGTTGTCGCACACGATCACTACATTTGGCTGGCAATGATGCAATCTCAAGTAGCAGGGTCACCATAGTTCAGTGCAGTGGCATTTTCACTTCCACAGCCTTTCACATCTTGATCCTTGCTGACTTAATTTGGTTTATCTTCTACATTCTGAATATGCTCCTCATCAAATTCTACTTCATCTTGTGAGACTGTAGGCACGACGACTGTACACTCAGCTTCAGTCTCTACTTGTGTACTACCATCATCATTTTGAGGTTGTAGACAAAGATATTTTAGAAAAGAGCCTTCTTGCTTTTCTTTTTCTTTTTCCTTTTCAGCCCTCGGTTTGCGAAACTGAGCCCCAGATTATTATTTTTTAATCTGCCATGATGCCACGTTATCTGAAAAATCAAAATTATATACAATGGAATCTACTGCCACAATCCAACCCTTCAACCACAGACACACAACCAGGGTGACAATCAGCACAGGGTCAGTTTAAAACATCCGATAAAGAAATCCTTGCAAGTCACACAAGTGCCCCCCTCTTTCCTAGAGCAAGAGCTCTAGGAGGAAAGGCCTGGGCAAGTCAAGTCAAGACATTTTTATTGAATAGCCATTAGGCCTTCTCAAACAAGAAATCAAATAGCAAGCATAAAAGAAACTGTATAAATGTACCAACAATACAAAATTTCAAACCACCACTTGGCAACTGAAAACCAGCAAGGACAGCATTCCAAACTATAAAATAGTATAACCATCTACACAGAAAGGCCTGGGCAGCAGGACACACAACTGGGCCAGGCCTCAAGGCGCCTACTGTTTCCAAAAGGAGCATTGGAAACAGTAGGAGCCAATCCAGGCCCCACCAGCTCCCTCCAGGCCAATCCAGGCCCCACCAGCTCCATCCCAGGTCAATCCAGGCCAAACCAGCCCCCTCTAAGCCCCACCGGCCACTGCCACTGCCAGTCCGCCCAACCAGGCCCCAGCCCGCTAGGCCTCGCCACTGGGGAGATCCCTTATATTGGATATTTCTGTGCTTTGAGGAGCCTACTGACGTGCTGGCAGTGATGGCGCCATTTCATTGCAGTACAGAGTGACTCGCCCCTGAGAGGCTGTACAGTGTGTGATCCAGCATGTGTGGCAGAGGGAGATGCAGCAGATGCATAACATGCCATGCTTGAGGAGTAAACTTAACCGCTAGGGCTGCACTCCACATGGCCTCAGGTTCCCTTCAAAGAACCAACTGGCTGCAGCAAGTCGGCCAAGCCCACCTCCTTCCCCTCCCAGATGGTTCAGGCCCCCGCCTTCATCATCATCCCACCCTGCCGTTCGCCGTCTGCCACAGGCTGCTATTGGCTAGAGCAAAGGTGTTGATTGGGCCATCAGAGGCGTTAAACCCCAGCGGAAGCCAAGCGTTGCCTACCCTAAAAGCTACCACCCCCACCCAGGCTCACCTGGAGCAGCAGCAGCCCCGCAGGGAGTTACCAATAAGACGCGATGCCAGCCAAGACGCAGACATATGACTGCAATAGCTTGATACCCAGACTCCCTCTCATCTCAAGCACTGGGGAGGAGACAAGGGCCGTAGCTGCCCCCTTCTCCTCCTCCTCCTCTGTCCTCCCACTGCAGCACAGATACAAAGGCACTGACCAGCCAGGCTTCTCTTGTCTGAGGCACAGGCTCCTTCCCTGCCTAACCCTCTAGCGCGACTGCCAAACAGAGGTATCACCTCCTCCAGCACTCACAATAGCCTGGATCTTTTTAAAATGGCTCCTGCCTCGGGGGTTGCGGAGTCCTTTACATCAAATCAAATGGGGGAGAGAAGCCCCATCTCCGCCAAAGCCTCTTTGCCCCACTGCAGAGGGGAGCATGAGAGGAGGAGTGCACGTGTACTTGCTTGGGGACATGCAACACTGCATAACCCAATGTCACTGTGATGATGAAACATCATCCTGAAGTGGGGATGGGTGAGGGGGGGACTGCACTTCACACAGTCTCCTGGCAGCAGGTTATTGTGTGGATGGGCTGCAAAGACCAGGATTCTACTGGGGTCCCCAGGCCCCATGCCACTAGGCCTGCTTCCCGACCCGACCCCCGGCCTCACCCCCACCCTAGCCACCCACCGCCAGGTCTGCCACTGGGCTAATAGACCTCGGCTCGCCACCGGGACCCGCAGCCTGCCGCCGCCACCACCCGTGACCCGGGCAGGCCACCCGTCCTTAAAGCACCCAGGTCTAAAGCCTCTCTCCCTTCCCCCACCCCTGGGTCCCGTCCTGGGAGTTTTAGTTTAACTTATAGAAGATGCCTGCAGCCTCTCTCTCTCCCCAGCTCCGCCTCTCTTCTGCCGCCGCGCTGAGCCTCGCCCTCAAGTCACCACGGTGTTGCTCTGCCTCTGCTCTCAGTCTGACTGCAGCAGTGCTGCCTTGCCGTGCCGCTCTCCCGCCCGCTCCGCTCCACACGCTGCCGCCGCTCCGTCTGCTCGCCTCGCACTCCTCCGTCCGGGGTCCGCCGCCCGCTCTCGGCTCTAACTCCACGGTCCACCGACGCACGTGACACCTCTCTGCCTGCACGGCGTTTGCAGGCTGTACACGTTCCCTCCCAGAAGTTGCTTTCCGGAAGTTCAAGAAGATAGGTGGAGGCGCCGCAGAGGCGGTAGGAAACAGGGGGGCAGGCCGCCTGGAAACTTTTTACTGGTGGTGGCCTGACACTGAGAGTGGGAGTGGGACTGAGTCTGACACTGACTTGAGTCAGTAGAGGGGCGGCCGCGGCCCGCGATGAAGAAGGTGGGTGGAAGGCTGAGGAGCAGACCGCAGTTTGACACTGCTGTCACTGTGTGCAAGATGCATAGCCCTGAGCAGAGCTGAGTATAGCTCAAGAGCTTACAAGCTGGAGAGGATGTGGTAAAGTAGCTACACTCCAACCGAAGTGAAAGGATACTTTTCCAAAAGAAATGCCTTACAAAAAGCAAGGAGATTAAGTAACAAAAACCCTACTGTTTAACAACTGAGTTAAGGCTCGTATACACACAACCATGATCTAAAAAGCAAGGAAATTCCACATTAAGGCTGACACCTTAACTTGACACCATTGTGGCACCACAGACCTTGAACAGTAAGACATACTGTCCATGCTCACAACTCAGGGACCAGACACCTACAGTTCACCCTTGGATTTTCAGCCAACATCCTCTTCATCTGCACGTTGAAACCTCCACTCTCCACTGAGCCTAAGCAAATCATTCCTGGCACAGCTGTCCCTTCCTGCCAACTCCCAGTCTCTCCTGATGCTAAGCAAAGTCCCACTCCGCCACTGATGCCCCCTCCTTCCAAATCTGGAGTATCCCCTAAGTATAAGGAACCCCCTACGAGAACAAAAGCTCCCTCGCAAAAAAACCCCACTCTCTTGAGCGAAACAATCCCCACACTTCCTAAGGTACAGTTCTCTGTCTGGGAGTGGATGTTTGGCAGGAATGGGCAGCTGTGGTGGGGTGGTTGGTTAGGTCAATTAAGACTCTGGTTTTGGGAGGGAGAAGCTGTGTCATGGTGTGTATTTTCTTAGGCTCATTGATGATTGTCAACTTGGGAAAGGGGAGCACCTGTGCTATGGCTGGTTGATTAGGCTTAGAAGCCACTAGGGGTTTAGGATGAAAGATTCACTGGTGCCAGAAGGTGGTTTGCTTAGAATCCACGGAGACTGGGACTTTGAGCGCAGGGGGCAATTGTGGTGAAGGGGAAAAGTTTCTTAAGATTTCTTCCTGACTAGAAATTTTTGGGAAAGAATCAGTTCTGTCAGGGAGGGGTTTCTGAGGCTCATGGTAGCTTGAGGGTTTTGGGGCAGAGAGCAACTTTTTTGTGGGGAGGGGGTGTAACACTAAAGAGACACTGGAAACAGGTGGAAACATTGTCACACAGGGAGAGAATTTGGTTAAGGTTTTTGGAGACTGGGACTTCATCAGGAAAGGAGCACCCATGCCTGGGGATTGCTTAGCATGAGAGTAGACTCAGGATTTCAGGGAGGTGGAGTGGTACAAGGCAGGGTTTGCATACATTGAACAGAGACTGGGCATTTGGAGGGAGGAATAACTGTATCGAGGTGGTACTGTAGCTAGGGGGTGGAGACTTGTGGTCAAGGCAGATTGGGTGTTTGGGGAAAGGAGTCAGTTGTTTTGGAAGGGGTTTTGACTCAGCACACAGGTAGTTTGATGGCAGAGGACAACTGTGATAAGAACGAGTTTCCTTAGGATGAGTTTCCTGACTGCTTAGAGTCAGGACAGATTCTGGGTTTGAAGGCAGATAAATGTGCAACAGGAGATTATTTAGTGGGAGTTTTGGGGATAAAAGGCAGCTCTGCTGGAAGACAGTTTGGTTTGGTTGGGCTCACAGAAGACTGGGAGTTTGCAGGGAGGGGGCAGCTGTGCCAGGGAGGATTTGCTAAGGCTTAGTGGAGAGTGCGTTTCAACGTGTAGATGAAGAGGATGTCGGCTGAAAGTCCAAGGACGAACTGTGGGTGTCTGGTCCCTGAGTTGTGAGCAGGGACAGTATGTTGTACTGTTCAAGGTTTATGGTGCTGCAATGGTGTGCAAGTTAAGGTGTCCGCCTTAATGTGGAATTTCCTTGCTTTTTGATCATGGTTTTATGTATACGAGCCTTAACTCAGTTGTTAAACCATAGTTTTTTTGTTACTGGATATGTTCTTTAGAGTGAGTGTTATGAGAGCTCTGGTTTAGTTAAATAGCCTTGTATAAGGGATAACTATGTTAGTCTTTTGAATGTTTATCCTATATTCGTATTTGATTGCATGATTGTAGTTTTAAAAAAATATATCTACACTAGGTCTACATTATTGGATAATTAGATTGATGTTGGTTTTTATATATATATATATATATATATATATATATATATATATATAAGTTCAAATGACCACCAAACTCAGCCAACCTCTTTTGTTCCCTGTATAAACTAGGAGTGCATCCAATTAGCCCCTTAAACTCTCTCATTAACTATTAATCACTGAAACGCAAAGCCCCTTACCTATTCTATATATGAATAGGTACAGACTATGAATGTAACAGACTAACAATTACCCATTAACACTCAAAACAATCTAATATTATTAACTATTAATCACTGAAACGCAAAGCCCCTTACCTATTCTATATATGAATAGGTACAGACTATGAATGTAACAGACTAACAATTACCCATTAACACTCAAAACAATCTAATA
>QEPC01006764.1:714230-738097 GCA_003113815.1 Sphenodon punctatus | reverse complement strand
TATTTATTTTTATACCACCAGCTTTATTGATATGTTTTATGATTGTATTTTAAATGTTTTTAAATGTTTTTTATTGTTGTTAACCGCCCCGAGCTGCTGTGCAGGATGGGGCGGTATAGAAATCTAATAAATGAAATGAAAATGAAATGATATTAGCCTTTTTAAGAGTATTAGATTTTTAAGAGTATTAGATTGTTTTGAGTGTTAATGGGTAATTGTTAGTCTGTTACATTCATAGTCTGTACCTATTCATATATAGAATAGGTAAGGGGCTTTGCGTTTCAGTGATTAATAGTTAATGAGAGAGTTTAAGGGGCTAATTGGATGCACTCCTAGTTTATACAGGGAACAAAAGAGGTTGGCTGAGTTTGGTGGTCATTTTGAACTTTACAGAGTAGCTCACAGACTTGTCTTCCATGAGGTAAGTATCTCTGCCTCTATTTATTATTTTATTTTTTCATATAGCTTACTGGTTATGTGTGTAGCCTTTTGTTATGAGATAGGTTTAATAAATTTAGGTCCATTATTGGAAAGGATTTGATATATGGGAATATATGAATAATGAATAATTTTATTATGCTTAGCCACATGGCCATTACAATTTCTATGCAAGCAAACAAATACCAAAAAACCTATTGTACAATAACCTACAGACATATAAAACACTTATTAAAATATCATGCAATTAGTTAGCCATATCAGGCAGAACAATCTGCCTAATACAATAAGAACACATCAAGATATACACTATATATGACAAAAATTTCAATCCCACTTTGTCATACTAGCGGTCTAACGTCAATCACTAACTATCACGTCTAGCACTATTCCTTTAAAGGACAATAGTTATTCCACCTATCTTGCTTGACTCCGAAGGACCCGTATCTGTTGGATTCTTATAACTCTAGCAGCAAAAATCGCAACCATTTTCGTTCTTATGGGGTTTGTGTCCTTTAACAAGTAGAGCAGCTGATGTAATATTGGACGGGAGGGATCGTATCCAGTTATTTCCTGCAATCCTTTACGCTGAGTAGCATAAAATGGGCACTTCAGCAGATAGTGTACTAAATCCTCAACCTCGGCACTGCATGGGCAAATACGTTGTGCATATGGCATATATATATACCTTCCCTCTAATACCGCCGTCTGCATTATTTGAAGATGGAGATTTAAAAAGGCTTTCCTAAGATTCGGCTCTCCTAGATGGTTCAGGTAGTTGGCTCCATCAATGGGGGGGTATCAGGTATTTATAGTATGGAGCAGTTCTAGTATTCTTCGCAACCACTCTCATTCTGCCTATCTATATCACTTATCCTCTGCTTCAACAATTTAATGATCACTTTACTCGTTCTATCACAAAAAAAGGCCTCAGAGAAGCCTAAGGTATTAAGTCACAATTTAATCCCTACCCACCAGCGATCCCTTCCTCTTTCATTATCAGCACGCTTTTCTTGCAAGGCCAGCAACGAAAGAGAATTTTCCAGGGCCTCCTGTAGTTTGGCCCAAAAATACAGTGCTCGCATTTTTAATTCCGATGCTAACAATGGTCTTCCTAATTCTAACTTAATCAGTGCTGCTTCTATTGCATGGGGAATTGCCAGAATTTTTCTCCATGCTCCATTTACCACCACCTCCAATCGTGGCAACATATGACTTCCCGGCCCCCATAATGGGGCTGCATAAAACATACTTGCCATAACCTTTGCCTCTATCAAGCGTATTACGGCCTTGATATATGGGAATATAATTTATCAGTGGTTGAATTATCTATAAGAACTTTAAGGGTTATCTTCTCTGTGAGGCTTTCGGCGAGGAAGACAGGTAGGGTGAAGAGGTGAGGGTTAGGATGGGTGGGTTTTGATTTATGTTGATTTTTTTTCCTGTCATCCCCCTTTGGTTGCACTTTTGTTTTTATAATGTATTATATTTCTATTATTTTATATTGATATTTATATTTGTATTTATATTACAGTATTTTTATATTTTTGTTTTGATATTGTAAGCCGCTCTGAGCTGCCTTGGCAGGTGGGGCGAGGTATAAATGACTAAAATAAAATAAATAAATAAATAAATAAATATACTGCAGTGATATATACATTTATTTATTTTTACTGAATTGGAGTTTATCTTTAAGGATGGGTTTTAAATTTGAGTTTTTATTATGTTAGTAAAGGAGCCCATAGGTTTTGACCCACTCTCTTTGTTTACTGCTTTAGGGCATTTTCACACAAGACACTCTCCACCCACTACACATGTTGCAGGGCTGCAGTGTTGCTCTACAGGTGTCCTGTAACATGTATAGTGTGTGGGTGGAGAGTGTCTTGTGTGAAAATGTCCTTAGATAAGTTCTTGTTATTAAAGTGTATTATGCTTATTGGTATGGTCTTCGGAAGGTAAATTCTTTTTTCTACATTCATTATTATTTGATTTATTGTTATTTATGTACTGAGTATTGGTTTTGTTTATTTGCAGATCCCCTTAAAGAAGAGAATACTACTCAAAATGCATTGAGTTTGAATTGTATATTATATAATTATATGAGGTTTTATTTTGTATTTATCTTCCTATATATATATTTATATTGTGCTTTGTGAAATTAAACACGAATTCTGTTTTCTGGAGTTTGTCATCATTTTTCTTTAAAAAAAAAAAAAAAAAAAAAAGACGACAACATGAAATACACCAAAAACGTCCAGATCTCTTCAACAGAGGGGATTTGACTAATGAAAGCTTGGACAGCGCAGGTAGCTGCTGTATCAGCATAACTCAAGATTAACCACAAGCACATTCTTTTTATTGTCTTTTTTAATAATAAATAATAATGATGATGATGATGATGATGTGTTTTCAGTCATGACGCTAACCCCAGTTTAACCACACTTGAACATTTCTTATACATGTTGTAGGGCTGAATAGGGCACCAATACAACCCTGCATCGTGCATAAGAAATGTTCAAGTGTGGTTAAAGTGTGGTTAAGCTGGGGTTAGCGTCCTGTCTGAAAACACCCGATGTTGGCCTGTAATGGTGAGGTAACTAGTAGTCACAAATCCTGATGAAATCACCAGTGAGAATCTATTTAGTGGTTTTGTGTCTTAGCTCCCTGCTACACTTCATTATGGAACAGTTTGGTGTTTTCTGAAAGTTCTCTTCTCAACTGATCATCAGCCCCAAAATGGCTGGGGTGCTACTGATCTGGATTTAGGTGCGGATTTGCGGAGGAAAGTATGAAGAATGCACAAGTATGACTCATTCAGACCTACCCTATTTGTCTCTCATTATGGTGAGATCCATATCTACCATCACACCCAGTGATGATATTGAAATTTATCAGAGTTTTTCAGTGACTGAAGTCACTAGGGTTTTTACCTGATGCTTCCCAATGCCCCAAACAAGGATGTATCCTATCATGACCACTCACCTTGTTACAAGCTACCATTTTGTAACAAACAGATTGCTTTCATTTAGTTGGTTCTACTATAGAAAATGGATACAGAATAGGTTTTCAAATTACTGTTAAAAAGATTCAAGTTGGATCACATGAGAAAAGCGTACGTATTAGGGATGGGCATTCAGATTAAACTATGGATTTGGATTTGTAATATACATATAATATTGCGGATTCAGATTTACAGATTTGTTTTTTTTCCATGGATTTCAATGGTAAACCGATCCATAGTCTGAGCCTGACCTCCCCCCCGAGCTCTGGCATGTACTTACTAGCCTCAGAGGACTTGATTGAAGCTCAGTTGGCCCATTGCTCCTGGGGGGGGCGGCTCCCAGCAGGCTGCCTTGCCACGGTGCGCTGCAGAGCCCCCTGCTGCGCAGTGCATGTGCAAAACATCTGCCGGGGCAGTTTTGCGCATGCACAAAATGGCCACTGCCCTTAACCAAAATGGTGGCAACGTCATTTTGGCCACCCTTTTTGGTTAAGGGAGGCAGTCATTTTGTGCATGCATGCTACAGAGCAGGGAGCTCGAATCTGTACCAGTACGGATGGAGTGTGGATTGGATCGGATTAATCCATAACAGCCCATTACAGGCAGTTACAAATTAATCCAAATCCGTAATCGCCATCCCTAGTATGTATAGCTCTGATTAAATACAGAACAGAGCCTGATTAAACTGAAAAGCCATTTTCTGTTTCCAGTGGTCTGGATCCAGCTAAAGAACAGGACACACACATAAATTAGACTAGTTATAATATTTGTGCCCAGTTACAAAATTTTAGTATAGAACTGTCTTGGACTAATTATTCTACAGAACTCTAGCTAGATATAGTTATAGAACCAAGGAGGAGACGTCAGCAGAACAGGTCACTGATTTTTAGACTACTTTTTTACTACAATTAAAAAAAATAATCTTTTATTTATTTACTAAAATGTATGTTTTATGCACATCAACACAAGTAATAAGCAGGTTGGACTTCTCTGCATAATAACAAGCCACACCAACTTTAGGCTATTTTACGGACACACAATTCAGTTGTTCCAATGGAGAAAGAGTGTATCTTTTATCCATTTCCTTCTTGGAGATTTCTGCTTATTTTCACATTGCTAGCTAAATCTTCATAATCAATCCACAGAAACATTAGAAGATACCAAACAAACAAACAGAATGATAGCTGGTGATAAAACTCATGAAATGGTACATATTTTGAAATTAACCTTTTGGCATCAATAGTTAATGATTTTGAATGTGGATTAGTATTTAGCAGTGAGAGGAACCTGCTGCACTTATGATAACCATGGAACTGAAAGTAAAAGAATTTGAGTGTCTAGGAAAGCCCTTTTACAATGCAGCTCCAGTTGTGACTCTTCAGGGCAATTAAGGAGTGGCACTCAGATGGAAGTCACAGCCAGTCCTCCTTGCTGAGAAGGATGGCGGCCAGAAATCAATGCTTCCTAGGTGAATGATGTAAAATGAGGGAAATGGGAAAACCCTCATGCCTCTAGAAAATGCAGCTGATGCGTGGGGGAAGAGAAAAGGAGAAAGGAATGACAGATTTGCTATGAATTAATTTCAAGATATGATCTCACCGCAAGAAGCCGAGGCACAAACAGGCGATGCCCCATCCCCAGAAGTTCCAGCACTCGACATGCATACTCATTCACTAGCTTGCTCCTCTCGTCGTGTATGTCCTGAGACTTTTTGACAGGAGGTGTGAGCTTGGGAGCGGGGGTTGGGCATGGTACCCCTTCTTCCATGAGGAGAAAGCAGTAAGTATCCAGAGTGAGAAGCGCAGTCACTTAAGCCACAAATTCAAGAACTGTAATACAATGGGACCCGATCTTAGGTCTCCCAAATAAACTCACACTCCTGTCTATAGCAGGGAATATCACTTACTGTCTCAAAAAAAGAAAAGCATCTTTGCTAAGAATCGAGGAAGAATATTATCCACTGTGCTGGCTTAGCAAGATTCCAGAGCAGAATAAAATCACAAACCAAAGAAACCATGGATCTAAATATGCCGGGAAAGCAGGAAAATGGTAGAGAGTGAGTGCAAGAGAGTGCAGGTAGAGACAGCAAAGAGCTAGCAGGACCTGGTGTGTCTCTGTATGTGTGTGAGAGCAGACAGCAGCAGCAGCAATAAGAGCAATAAAGCCAGGGCAGTTACGAAGCTGCAAAGAGAAAAGGATGAGCTCATTGCAATCCGTGATTCGTGACAAGCCTGGCTGTTGCTGCTGCTGCCGCCTCTCGCCATGAATCAGTAATGAAGAAGGGGTAGAGGAGAGGAGGAGGTAGGTGAATGAGCATGCAGAATGTGTCTCAGGAGAGAATGCTGTAACAAGAAGCCAATAGTAAGCTGTTGGTCAGATGAGCTCCCCCTCCCAGCCCACCTTAAATTTAGGTTAATCTGACAGCTTCTGCTGTTCATTCCTGAACACAGACATGTATTAACTACATCTTTACTTCTGATGTTTAGAAGAAATCAGACTGCCAACCAATATATTGAACTTTATTCATATCTGCTTTAGAATGATACAGATTTGATTGTGTCCATATATGTGGAGTAGAAAAGACACTTCAGTCCCTTCTAGATTACTGTATGGATCAGAGAGATATAGGAACAAAATGATGGAGTGCTTAATAGAGCAAGAGGAAGCACCCAGCTTTCTCAGAAGCTGAAATGGCAGGGAAGGAACAGAATTTTTCCAAGTCTATAAATTATGCTGCAAAAGAATGGCAATTTTCAGGGGGGTGGGGGTGGAATGCTGTAATGTCACATTTTAAATGGTCTCATATTTCTTCCACGCACAGAATAGCCTAGGTGCCTTGGCCATCTAGGCAGAGATACTGTACTAGGTTCTGTTTCATTTCTTAGCTCTGTGACAGCAAGTAGGAACACACCAAATTTATGGTCCTCGTTTAACTGCTTAATTAGAAAATGGACTACACATAACAGAACATTCCTTTGGAACAATCACAAATTAGGATAGAAAATGTTATCCCTGCCTGAACAGACAACTAATGGAAATATACACATTTATGATTTATAAAAAAGGAGGCTATTTTGGTTTTCTAAAATTATGAAGAAGAAATTATGCTTGAAAATTGTTCAAATTTCTGAAAATATAGACTGACTTTAAAAAACCATTTGTACCTGACTTAACAGCAAGGAGAGCAGACAGCAAGCAACCTAGGAGCGGAGCGGCCCAGGAGCTTGCGAACAGGCATAGCAAACAGGGGAGTTTGCCAGGGAGTACTGCTGTGAGCAGGACCAAGAGAGGGTAAATGGCAGGCTATAAATTAAAATGGAATGGTGGGGAGGGTCTGTTTGGGTGAGGGGTCGTGTGTGCTTGTTGTCAAATAGACCATGTGCTCTGGGGTAACTAGAGTGCTGAGAGTGGAGTGTTGCTTGACCTAAGCTTAACAAGGGTGAGGAGCTAGCTGAGTGTTGCTTAACGAGGGGGAGGAGCTAGCTGAGTGCTGTTTAACGAGGGGGAGGAGCTAACTCCTGCTGACTCAGAGGCCAGGCCTCCAGAGTTCAGAAGGAGAGCAGACAGCAACTGACTTAGGAGCAGAGCAGTCCAGGAGCTAGCGAACAGGCATAGCAATCGAGAGTTTGCCAGGGAGTAAAGTGGCGGGTTTGTTTGGGTGAGGGGTCTGTGCGTGCTTGTTGTCAGACACGCCGTGTGCTCTGGGGTGACCAGAGTGCTGAGAGCACAGTGTTGCTTGACCTAGGCTTAACAAGGAAGAGGAGCTAGCTGCATGTTGCTTAACGAGGGGGCGGAGCTAACTCCTGCTGACTCAAAGGCCAGGCCTCCAGAGTTCAGGAGGAGAGCAGACAGCAAGCGACGTAGGAATGGAGCAGCCCAGGAGCTAGAGAACAGGCATAGCAAACAGGGGAGTTTGCCTTGGGTGGGACACCCTGGTGAGGTGAGTGCACTTGTGCAGCACAGTAAACTCATGTCCCATCATACATAATCGCATAACTAGTGCTAAGCCTAACAATCCCCTAAAAAAGATGCAGACAGCAGTCCAGCAGTGGGATGGAGGTTATTCAGTCTTTTGCACTGAGTGTCACATGTATGACTATCTTCCTGTTGGAGAGAGGTCGTATGTATGCACCCGGTGCAAAGAGCTCCTAGCTCTCAGAGAATGTGTACAGTCTCTGGAGGCTAGAGTGGCAGAGCTGGAGGAGCTGAGGCAGACAGAGAGGTTTATTGAGGAGTCCTTCAGGGACATAGTAGAACGGTCCCTCCTCCACTCTGGCAGCCCCTGTGCTGCTTTGGAGGGGCAAGGTCTCCAGGAAGGAGAGCATCAGACTGGAATGGTGGGAAGTGATCCTGTAGCTGGGACCTGCATTCCAGGTGATGCGTTATCCTCTCGCACTGAGGATATTTCTCCAGAGATGTGTGCCCAGAAGGGTGGGAATAGGACAGCTGTGGTAGTTGGGGATTTGATTATTAGGAATGTAGACAGCTGGGTTGCTGGTGGCCGTGAGGATCGCATGGTAACTTGCCTGCCTGGTGCGAAGGTTGCGGACCTCACGCGACACATAGACAGAATCCTAGGGAGTGCTGGGGAGGAGCCTGTTGTCGTGGTCCATGTGGGCACCAATGACATAGGTAGATGTAAGAGGGAGGTTCTGGAGGCCAAATTTAGGCTGCTAGGTAGTAGACTGAAGTCCAGAACCTCCAGGGTAGCATTCTCGGAAGTGCTCCCCGTTCCACGCGCAGGACCCCAGAGGCAGGCTGAGCTCCAGAGACTCAATGCGTGGATGAGACATTGGTGCAAGGAGGAAGGCTTTAGATTTATTAGGAACTGGGGAGCCTTCTGTGGAAAGGAGAGCCTATACAAACGGGATGGGCTCCACCTTAACCAGAATGGAACCCAGCTGCTGGCGCTAAAAATTAAAAATGTGATAGAGCAGTCTTTAAACTAGAACCTGGGGGAAAGCCGACAGGCACTGCGGAGTGCAAGGTTCGGGCTGTGGCATCTCCAAAGGATGTTACTTTAGAGGAAGTAGAGTATCTTAAGACTAAGGATAAGATAAATGGCAAGGGATTTCAGGTGGAACGCGGGGGAGAACAGACAGATAATGATTCCAGAGTGCCTGTTTCAGTTACCTATAATGTGCCCATTAAGCAGAAGAATAAAAAGAATACATTTAAGTGTCTATATGCTAATGCTAGAAGTCTAAAAAGTAAGATGGGAGAATTAGAGTTTATAGCGCTAAATGAAGATCTAGACATTATAGGCATCACAGAGACCTGGTGGGATGAGGATAACCAATGGGACACTGTAATACCAGGGTACAAGATATATCGAAAGGACAGAGGAGATCGTGTTGGTGGTGGGGTGGCTCTGTATGTTAAGGACAGCATTGAGGCAAGTAGAATAAAAATTTTACAGGATGCAAACTGTTCCCTCGAATCCCTATGGATTGAAATTCCAGGTATCAAGCAGAAGAGTATAGCAGTGGGGCTATACTATCGCCCCCCTGACCAGAATAGAGAGACTGATTATGTAATGCTAACAGAGATTAAACAGGCTACTAAAACTGGGAACGTAATAATAATGGGTGACTTCAACTACCCCAATATTGACTGGGTGAATGCCTCCTCGGGGCGGGATGTGGAGGTAAAATTTCTGGATGCCATAAATGACTGCTTTTTAGAGCAATTGGTTCCGGAACCAACGAGGGGAGGAGCTACTTTAGATCTAGTCCTAAGTGGCACACAGGAACTAGTGCAAGGAGTAACTGTGGCCGAGCCACTAGGCAATAGCGATCATAATATAATCAAATTTGACATAGTTGCTGGAGGGAGAAAGTTAATTAAAAGTACAGCACTGGCTTTTAACTTTAAAAAGGGAGACTATGCCAAAATGAGGAAGCTAGTTAGAAAGAAACTAAAAGGCACAGTTGAAAGGACTACATGTTTGCAAGAGGCATGGAGGCTGTTGAAAAGCACCATCTTGGAAGCCCAGATTACATGCATCCCACAAGTTAAAAAAGGTAGCAGGAGGACTAAACGTCTACCACTGTGGCTAAATGGAGACGCAAAGGAGGCTATTAGAGCCAAAAAGGCATCCTTTAAGAAATGGAAAGCTAGCCCCAATGAGGAAAATACAAAGGAGCATAAACACTGGCAACGTAACTGTAAGGTGCTAATAAGGCAGGCCAAGAAAGAATTTGAAAGGAGACTTGCTAAAGAGGCAAAAACAAATAATAAAACCTTTTTCAAGTATATCAGAGGCAAGAAGCCTGCTAGGGAGTCGGTTGGGCCATTAGATGACCAGGGAGTAAAAGGGGCACTCAGGGAGGACAAGGACATTGCAGAGAAGCTAAACGAGTTCTTTGCTTCGGTCTTCACTGCGGAGGATGTTGGGGAGATACCCACGCCGGAACCCTACTTTGTAGGTGATGAATTGGATGAACTGTCACAAATCAGCGTGACCCTGGAGGAGGTTCTAGAGCAAATTGACAAGCTTAATACGAACAAATCACCAGGGCCAGATGGTATTCACCCCAGAGTTCTGAAGGAACTCAAATGTGAAATTGCAAACCTACTAGTAGTAATTTGTAACCTAACGTTGGCATCTGGCACTGTACCTGAGGACTGGAGGGTGGCAAATGTAACCCCAATATTTAAAAAGGGATCCAGAGGTGATCCTGGAAACTACAGACCGGTAAGCTTGATGTCTGTGCCGGGCAAAATGATGGAAACTATCATTAAGAACAGAATCACTGGGCATATTGATAAACATGGCTTAATGGCAAAGAGTCAGCATGGATTTAGCAAAGGGAAGTCATGCCTCACTAATCTCTTGGAATTCTTTGAGGGCGTAAACAAGCATGTGGACAGGGGAGACCCAGCAGATATAGTGTACCTGGATTTCCAGAAAGCTTTTGATAAGGTCCCACATAAACGACTCTTGAGAAAATTAAAAAGTCATGGGATAGGAGGTAGTGTTTTGCTATGGATTGGTAACTGGTTAAAGGATAGGAAGCAAAGAGTGGGACTAAATGGCCAGTTTTCACAATGGAGGGATGTAAAAAGTGGTGTGCCCCAAGGATCTGTACTGGGACCAGTTCTTTTCAATGTATTCATTAATGATCTGGAAAAGGGTGTTAAGAGTGAGGTGATCAAATTTGCAGATGACACCAAGTTATTCAGAGTAGTCAGAACACGAGCAGACTGTGAGGAGCTGCAGCAAGATCTTACAAGACTGGGTGCCTGGGCATCTAAATGGCAGATGAGATTTAATGTGGACAAGTGCAAAGTGATGCACATTGGGAAAAATAATCCAAATTATGAGTACACAATGCTGGGTACTAAGCTAGGAGTTACCACTCAGGAAAAGGATCTGGGAGTGATTGTGGATAATACACTGAAATCCTCAGCCCAGTGTGCCGCAGCGGTCAAAAAAGCAAATAGAATGTTAGGAATTATTCGCAAGGGAATAGAGAATAAAACTGAGGATGTCATAATGCCTCTATACAAATCAATGGTGCGACCGCACCTTGAATATTGTGTGCAGTTCTGGTTGCCCCATCTCAAAAAAGACATAGCGGAACTAGAAAAGGTACAGAGAAGGGCAACAAAAATGATCCAGGGTATGGAACAGCACCCGTATGAGGAGAGGCTTGATAGGTTGCTCTTCAGCTTGGAAAAGAGACGGCTGAGAGGAGATACGATAGAGGTCTATAAAATCATGAGTGGTGTGGAACTTGTAAACAGGGAACAGTTATTTACCCTCTCAGCTAGTATAAAAACTAGGGGACACTCCATGAAACTCACGGGTGGCAGAGTAAAAACAAACAAAAAGTATTTTTTCACTCAGCGTACAATTAGGTTGTGGAATTTACTGCCAGAGGAGGTGGTCAAGGCCAGCAGCATAGCTGAGTTTAAAAGAGGTTTGGACAAGTTTCTGGAAGATAGGTCCATTAGCAGCTATTAGCGAGATAGGATTGGGGAACAAAACCCTTTACTGTCGGGAGCCTGGGGATGACCCACAGGGAATGATAGCATGGTGACCTGTTGGGTACTTCTCCCAGGCCCCCGTGGTTGGCCACTGTCTGAGACAGGATGCTGGGCTCGATGGACCGTTGGTCTGACCCAGTATGGCACGTCTTATGTTCTTATGTAACATAGCAAGAATAACCTTTTATAGCAGAACTACCCAGGCAATTTAAGATTGGATGAAAAAATTGTAAAATAGGTCATCAAACTAAAATAATACTCAGTATGGTCATGTCTAATCTGTATGGGAAGAAGATTTAATGTACTTAGAACAAGTTGGGATAAAAGCTGCAAGAAGCTCTTGAAAACACTAACTGGTACCTAATACCATTCAATCCAAGGTACCATCACCATTGACTTCATTCATAAATGCACACTAGAACTTTGGGGGAACGCTATTAGCAAAAAAACCTCCTTCCACATAGATCCCCTTAGTTTACAGTGATGGCTGAATTAAGAGACAAGATGACTGGAGAACACATAACAGTATTCCAATGCTCAAGATGACCAATTGTTTTTCTTAAATTCTTATGCTGTGGCTGAGCGGAACATACAGTAGTTCTTTATTTCATTAACAGTGTCTGAAATAGTTCTGGGAGTGCATAACTTGTTTCATCCAGTCAGTCTTTTCCTGGGGGTTGATCTTAATATTTTAAAAGAAATATCTTGTTTATTTATAGAGAAAATATTAATAATATTTAGACTGAGTGTCTGAAGTGAAGAATCTTGAAGGAATAGAGACTAGGTTTTCTTACTTGAATGAGTTCTGATCAGTGTTGTTCCACGGCTTTTACTCTGAATTTGTGACATTCGTAGTTGGTGAGTGCTGGACGGGTGGGGAGGTACAGAGGGTAGAGATGTACTGGATCCACGGCTAATGGGAATAATAATCCCAACACTCTTAGAGGAACTTGTATACGATCTTTGCACAAGAGAGCATCACTTGCAAATTACAATCTGGCCAAATGATAGACATGTTTGTAAACTTCCATTTTGGATTATGATGATTAATAAAGTTATGGTGAGAGTTTTGAGTTTCTATGATCTGCAGATCTCCTTGACTGTTTTCATTCTGGCTTCCAAATTAGTTATTGCACTGTGGATGGGGGTACTGGATTAAGAATAATGCTCAAATGTCCCCAAACTATTGGCTCCATGAGTGGATTTCAATACTGTTCACCTTGAGATGTTGTTTACAAACACAGGGCTCCCTTACAGTGTGATTTGTCTTGAAAGCTCTGGGTAATATGTTCGTGTCCTCCAGATTTACTAACAAAGAGTTTAATGGGATTCCTTGTTATCACCCCTCCTGTTCAAAGCACATACAGTCATAAAACGGTCTGATGAAGAGGTGTGGTTTGGCGGAGTTGTGAAGAATCCAGAAATGAGGGTTCTCTTGGGGAGGAATCTTTTTTTAAAAAAAAATCCCTTCATTTTTGAAGTATTTACATTAACATCATATTTATTTATATTTTTAGCCCACCCTATCCCTGAAGACTCAGGGCAGCTAACATATAATAAAAAACACCCCATAAAATACAAAATAAAACTCATAAAATGCTGATGACCCCCAGCCCCCACTCCAGGATCTACCCATGCTGTTTAATGCCTGGCCAAATAAATGTATCTTGCACTGCCTCCAGAAGATGCCCAGGCTAGGGCTCAGGCTAACCTCCAAGGGAAGGAAGTTCCAAAGCCAGGAAACAGCCACCAAGAATGCCTCTCTGCACGCCTGGGTGATATGGACCTGGGCCAATAGTGGAACTTGCAAGAGGGCACTCTTGGCTTATTTTAGAGAGCACAGAGAGAGAGAAGGAGAAGGGCGTTCCTTTAGATATGTAGGACCCAGGCCATTTAGGGCTTTATAGATCAAAACCAACACCTTTATGTACGGTAGAAAACTTCTTGGTATTTGAAACATTGGGTTTTAATTTGAATCTTTTACTCTGGAAAATTGGGGAATGTGGGTCCAAGTTAGATATGGAATGAGAGGGGAATTGACGAAGAAATTCGGTACTAAAAGGGGAGTCCGACAAGGATGTGTGCTCGCACCCCTCCTTTAAAATCTCTACATTAACCATTCGGTAGACAGTATGAATGACCCAGACTTTCATCTACTGAAATTACTTAATACTAATGTGAGTTTACTAATGTATGCTGATGATGATGTTATATTTTCAAGAACCCCTATAGGGTTAACAAAGAGCCATGGATGAGTTTGTGCACTTATGTTCAATTAATAAGTTTAGGATTAATTATACTAAAACAAAGATTTTGCCAGGAGTAGCAATTGGAAAAGGTACCCGTGGCATATGGAAGGGCACAAATTTGAAATTGTGAGGAATTTTAAATACCTAGGAATATTTTGTTCTCAGTCTCTGCAGTGGAATACTCATACTTCCAGGCTAGTGCAGGTATTACCCGATTTCAGAACACCTTTGTGTGTAAATCCGTGTGGGCCGTGTTAGAGATATTTAAGAGGAAAGTGGTTTTGCAGGTTTTGTATGGGGGGGAAGTTTGGGGCTATGTAAATGACAACAGGATTAATATTCCCCAGAATAAATTCCTTTGGGGATTTCTGGACCTGTCTGTCACCTTCCATCCCTGCTGCCTTTCTCAGGTTAGAAATGGGATTACTTAATCTCAAAACTAAATCTACATTGAGGCTTCTGAAGTATTGGTTTCGTATGTTGGATTATTCTGCTAGCAGATTTCCAAAAATGTGTTATCGAGGATTTAAATGGTAGACAATGCAATCAATCACCCTGGGTAAAATTTGTTATTGGTACTTCTAATTCAATAGGCAACACCAGACTTTTTTCAAAGGTTAAGAAGAATTTGGTTGCCCAGAGAATGGTGGACATCTCTTGGCAAAATGATATATCAGCTGTTAGACTTAGGCCTCTAGTTCCCTTATACTGTTTATGGAAAGTAATTTGGGGTATAGAAGAATACTTGTATATGGATTTAGATTGGAGACTGGTGACGGCCCTTTATAGGTTGCGTCTGGAGCAGATGCCATCTGCTCTTGTTGATGGCAGGAGAATCTGTCTGCCAGGGGAGATGAGATTATGTGATTGAGGGGCAGCAGTGATTGAGAACACTGTTCATTATGTATTTTATTTCCCACAATTTTCAAGGATAAGAGAAAAGTACCTTACTCCCTGCCTGACTAGTGTTAAGTATTTTCAAGTTTGGATAAATTAATCTGGCTTCTATCACAAAAAGATTTCAAAGTGATAAGGAATACTGCTATTTTTGACTTTAAGGCAGAAGCAATTAAAATTAAGGAAAATTCGAGGTCAGTGAAGAATCTGAGTAGGGTCCTGAATTACAGAAAGGTTATGTTTTGATTTTGTTTATCAGGTGTCAGTGATCTAGGGACTCATTAGGGTCAGAATTGGAAAGTAGGTTACCCATTTTAAGGGTTGGTGCTGTTTTCACATGGGCTTAAGCCCCGAGAGGGTTAGGGTACCTTATTTTGGGTTTCTGGATTGCTGTCTGTAACCCCTGGAAAGGGTTAGGTTTATTTTGAAGATGAGTATTTTTCTATGCCATTCCCAGGAGAGGCTAGACTGTTAACGTCAGGGATTTAACATTGCTGTAGGCCAACCCTAAGGAGCACTTGGCATTTTTCCTGAGGGTCAGATTTGGAGATATCATATCCCCTGAAGGGACTAGTTTACTTTTCAGGTGTCAAGCACTGCTGTTTGTAAGCCCCAAGAAGGGTTAGGTATTACCCTGGAGGGTTTGGCTTTTCATTTTTAGGGGTTAAGCATTGCCATTTGCAAGCCCCAAGAAAGGTTAGACATTACTCTGGAGAAACCAGTTTTTATTTCTCAGGGGTCAAACATTGCCTTCTGTAAGCCCCTAGAAGGGTTAGGTATTCTTATCTTGGGTCCAGCATTGGCTATATCAAAGCCCATGATGGGCGAGATGTCAAGAGCCAAAGTATCTGTTGTTAGTAGGCCTGGGTCACTACTTCGGAGCAATATGGAAAGTCATATCCATCTGTGGGTCTTTATAATATCCTGTGTGGACTGTATTAGAATGTTATGACTTGGGGCAATATGTAAAGTTTTATTTTGGGTTTTTATAATATATTGTATGATTTGTATCTGAATTTTATTTCATGTGTTTTTGATGGTTTTGTATGTGTATGGAGTATGGCGAAAGCTAACCCAATAAATACTACTACTACTCTGGAAAGTTAGAAAGGAAAGAATGAGAGCATCAAGGACTGCTTAAACTGCCTTGGAGGAAATAAGAGCTGTCTAGAAAGGGGAAAGGAAAAGGGTGGAGTCACTGCTAGTTTGAAAGAGACACATGGCCAGTGTGTATAATAGACAGAAAGCTAGTTTACTCTGGGCAGATGAATTCAAAGTTCTGTAATTTGTTTTGTTAAAGATCTGCATTCCTATCAACATAAAAACAAGTTTTAGTAGGCTGATCAATCAGTTATTGTGCTTGTGTTTTACTTAAAGAATTGCAGACTCACATACACTTAGGAAATGAATATGAAAGAAGGCTCTAATCTACAGTAGCAGGCAAAGATGTAAGAAGTTGCTTCCAGTTCCAACAACTGTAAACTGAGGTTCCGGGGTGGTGGTGGTGTGTGAATGGTAAAGGAAAGATAGGGATGAAGCGGGGGGCGGGGGGGCGCCAGCCGCTTTTTAGTGCTGGAAGCCTGACCCGGAGCCTTAGCTCCGCCTCCTCTTGGTCTCCCCATGTTCCGCAAGCCAGCGCCGAAGATCCCTCTCCCCGTGGCGCCTGGGCTGATCCCAGCGCCGGCGGGTCCGTTCACTGCTCAGGGAACTCCACCTCCAGGATGGTCATGGGGATCCCCTGTGGGGATGATTCCCCGCCCTTGGTGAGTCGAGGTTGGCGTACCCCCTTCCACCGCACACGCCCCCAGCCCTGGGGAGTGCGATGCGGTGTGACAGTATCCACCCCCCCCCGTCAATGCAACCCGGGCTTCGCGGGGTGCCAATGATGGAAAGCGAGGATATGCCAGGGGGCATGAATATTCATGGCCAGCTCCCAGGAACGTTCTCAGGGCCCGTAGTGCTTCTAGTCTATGAGGTGGTAGAGGCGCGAGCCCAGGAACTTAGAATCCAATACAGCCCGCACCTCGTACTCTGGGTGTCCCTGCAGCAGGAGCGGAGAGGACAGGGTTTCTTGTTGCAGGGCAAACTGCGAAGGGCGTGCTTTTTTCAAAAGGGAGACATGGAAGGAGAGGTGGATGCGCATGTGCGCGGGCAATGCAACCATGTACGTAACCTTGTTCAGTTGTGCCATTATGGGGAACGGCCCCATGTAGGCATCAAGTTTGGCAGAGGGCCGCACCGAGGGGTAGTTCCGTCGCCGCAACCAGACAAGATCGCTGACCTGGAAGGGGGGGCCTGGAAGGCGTCGCTTTTACGCAGTGGCCTTGTATTGTCAACGTGCTTTGTCCAGACATTGGCATACTGTCTGTTGTGCTTTTCTGATTCGGGTCACCCCGGCCACCGGGATGGATGTAGACACTATCTTCAGTAGATAGAGGGGAAGGTGGTATCCATAGGATACGTAAAACGGTGAATTGTCCAGGGAGACGTTTGGTCCATTGTTGTATGTAAATTCTGCAAGTGGCAACTGGGGTACCCAATCATCCTTTAGGTAAGCGCAATAACACAGGAGATATTGTTCGATGTGTTTTACCCTTTCAACCTGGCCGTTGGCTTGAGGGTGGTATGCAGTGGTGGGTCTTAGCTTGACTGTGAGCAGGGTGAAGAATGCCTTCCAGAAACGTGAAACAAATTGTGGGCCTCTATCGAAGATGATTTCCCTGGGTAGCTCATGTAATTTTACTACTACTCATAGAAAGAGCTCCGCCGTCTGCATCGTGGTTGGTAGTCCCTTACAGGGTATGAAATGGGCCATCTTGGTGAAGTAGTCTATGATAACACAAATAGTATCACAAGTATTCGATTTGGGCACGGGTCCGATAAAATCCATGGCTACCTTTGGAATTCCACAATTTGTAATAATCCAACTGGCACGTGGTGGGGAGTCTTAGTCTGGGCACAGGTGGAGCACCCCTGGATGTAACATTCAACATCCTGCCTGACTCTGGGCCACCAGAACTTCTGTAGGAGGAGAGCTAGCGTGTGACGTTGTCCTGGGTGTCTCACCAGCGGGGAATCATGGTGTGCCCAAAGCACTTGCAGCCGATACTTCGGGGGAATCACAACACGGTTCTTGTAGTAATATAATCCCTGCTTAGGGCCCTCTCCTGGTGGTGGCTTTCCTGGTTTTGTGGCGGCCTGCAGTTTCTTGAGGAATGGGAAGGTAGCGGCAAATGCCGTAGGGGAAAGAAGAAGCCCACTGGAAGGGGAGGGGAAGAGGTCGATCATTGGTGTAATATCGTGATAAGGCATCCGTCTAGGGTATTTTGGGTACTGGGACGATATTGGATTCTGAAACAGAAGCGTGCAAAGAACAGGACCCAGCGGGCACTTGTGATTCGGGCAGTTTGCAGGAAGGTGAGATTCTTATGGTCTGTAAGCACCAGGATGGGGTGTGGTCCTCCCTCCAAGAAATGCCGCCATGCCTCGAATGCTGCTTTGATTGCCAAGAGTTCTTTATCCAAGATAGTATAATTGCATTTGGCTGCCGTTAGTTGCCTGGAGTAGAATGCGCAAGGAAGGCAGCATCCCTGTGTTCCCTGTACCTGGGCTAGTACGGCTCCTATTGCAGTGTTGGAGGCATCGGTCTCTACGACAAAGGGTTGCGAGACATCCGGATGCTGCAGGAGAGGGGTGGACATGAAGGCTTGTTTCAAGTAGTCAAAAGCACGCTGTTGTGGGGGTGCCCAGTTGTATCTGGCCCCCTTTTTAAGGAGGGTGGTGAGCGGTATTGTATGGCGAGCATAATCCCAAACGTACTGCCGATAGTAATTCATGCTTCCTAAGAGTCGTTGTAG
The DNA here is from genome assembly GCA_003113815.1 of Sphenodon punctatus. Taxonomy (NCBI): domain Eukaryota; kingdom Metazoa; phylum Chordata; class Lepidosauria; order Sphenodontia; family Sphenodontidae; genus Sphenodon; species Sphenodon punctatus. The sequence goes on along the minus strand of QEPC01006764.1, from coordinate 719,663 downwards.
GGCTTTTACTGATGTAGGGATGGGCCATCTTTGTATTGCTTCCACCTTACTCGGGTCCAACTTGAGCCCCTCGGTGGAAACGATAAAGCCCAAAAACGGAATGGAGGTCGCATGAAAAATACATTTTTCCAGTTTGCAGTACAACTTGTGGGTCTGTAGACGTTGTAACACTGTTCATACCTGTTGGATATGGTCCGTCAGTTTGGTCGAAAAGATGAGGATATTGTCCAAATAGCCGATTACGAATACATCCAGCATATCCCGTAGAATGTCGTTGATGAAGTGCTGAAAGGTGGGTGGCAGGAGCACTGACCAGGCCGAAGGGCATCACCAGATATTCAAAATGGCCAAAGCAGGTGTGGAATGCTGTCTTCCACTCATCTCCTTGTCGAATTCGGACAAGATTTTAGGCCCCCCTTAAGTCCAATTTTGTGAAGATGCGGGCCCCCTGCAACTTGTCCAATAGTTTATTAAGGTTAACGGGTATTGGTTCTTTATAGTGATGCTATTTAACCCTCTGTAATGGATGCAGGGGCAGAGATCCCCTTCCTTTTGGGGGACAAAAAATATGGGAGCCCGTACAGGGGATGTCGAGTGCCAAATGAAACCCCGGTTCAAGTTTTCTTTGATATATTGGCGTAAGGTTTCCGTTTCCTTGGGTGATAAGTTATATATCCTTACATAGGGGGGGTCCGACCCAGGAATGGTCTCTATTGGGCAATCATACAGTGCGGGGGAAGCTCAGAGGCTTCCTGTTTACTAAACACCTGAGCGAGATCTCGGTATGGTAGGGGGATAGCGGATGCACTTGGACCGGGGTGGAGACGGTCAATGGGTTTGGAAAAAGGGGAAGGGATCCGGCAGTGGTGAGGACACCAAGGGGAAGGTAAGTTTAATTTCTGGGTGCTCCAATCTATTGTGGGGTTGAGCCATGGAAACCCAAGCACCAGGGGAAACAAAGGAGAAGTTATAACATCAAATTGTAATTTTTCCTGATGCAAACCAATGGTACATAAGAGAGGGATTGTGCACTGTTACAAGGGTCCAGAAGTAAGGGGGGACCCATCAATGGTTTGGACTAATTCCACAGAGGGTCTCGTTTGTTGGGGAATATCGTATGTGGAGGCAAAGCTAGAGTCTATGAAATTCCCAGAGTCTTTGGAAATCTACCAGGGCCCTCGTGACCAGGGTTCCCGAGGTAGACATCCGGAGAGTGACAATGACATACAACTGTCTATCAGTGCGCAGAACTCCATGTAACCATTGGCTGGGGTACATGCCTTTCACTGGGAAGCCACCAGTTCCTCCTGGTGTGGGGCATTTCCCGGACAAGGGGGTTGCGAGGGTTTGGAGGGGCAGTTTCATGCAAAGTGGGATCCAGCCCCACAGTAGAAACATAGTTGCATCTGCCTCCATCTATCACGCTCTTCAGAGCTCAAGGGTCCCCCGCACCACCCCAATCTGCATGTCAAGGGTCCCCCGCACCACCCCAATCTGCATGGGTTTGGGCCCAGTGTTTTGGGGGGCCATTGTGGCGGGTGGCGGGCTTCCTATGGGCCTGGGGTTTAGGCCTCTCCCCTGGTCTCTGTCTCTCCCTCCGCCGTTCCACTAATCGTTCATCTATGTGTAGAGACAACGTAACTATCTCTTCTAGGGTAGTTGGGGTGGAGGCTGCACTAGCCAGCTGATCCTTAATCTCGTCATGCAAACCTTGGCGGAATAAGACCCATAACATGGAATCCCCCCACCCCAGGTCAAAGGCCAGTTTACGAAACTGGGTGATTTAGTCCAGCAGGAGTAGTTTCCCTTGCTGTAAGTTGAGAATAGCCTGTTCCATGTCCCTTACGCAGTGAGGATAGTAAAATAAAAAGCGAAATTGTTTGAAAAACCCTTCATAATTGCTCAGCAGGGCATCTTGGGAAAACAAGAGGGGGGTGGCCCAATCCAAGGCCACTCCACCCAAGAGCCCAATGATAAAGTCTATCTTAGCCTGGTCTGTCCCATAGGTTAGGGGCTGGGTCTGAAAAGTGAGATTGCACAGTGCCAGGAAACCCTGGCACTGTTTCCTATCTCCATAGAATTTCTTGGGTCAGGGGACCTTAGGTTCCCGTGGGAGGGGAGCATCGGCAGGAGTAGGCGCAGGGGGAGAAGGGGGAGCTTGAGGGGCTGGGGCTGCCTGGGCTATAAGCTCCCCTCCCTCCTCCATCGCCAGGGCCTGACCCTGATCTACAGCCTCCTGCAAGGCCTGGTTGTGTCTCCACAACTCCTGATTTTCACCCCGCAAGTCCTGGACCTCCATGGTCAAGGACTGTACAGTGTGCAGGAGTTCTGCTACCTGGTGTTCCAACTCCATGCTATAGGGGGTGATTGGTATGCCGGTAATTCTGTTAGGTTGGTAGGGGTAGGTATGGAGGAAGCGACAAGGAAGAAGGGTCGAGCCCGGGGTAGGGGCTCCTCCTCTCCGGGAATCCCACGAGTAGGGTAAATAGCCCCTCAGGATCGTGTGTGAGCTTTCTCTCGAAGGTTGAGAGCAACCCAGATCATCACAGGGGAGGAGAGGAGGATATTGCGCTGGAGGGAGAAAGGAACACAACCATGCAGAAGACACACATACACTCTGTGTAGGGGCCCCAGGCGAGTGCTCGCCAGGGTGCAGGGAACAGGGACTCCCCGGGTTCCAGGGGGGGTGAATGGTAAGGGAAGGATAGAGATGGAGCGGGGGGGTGGGGAGGTTAGGGCTAGCACTCCAGGCAAGAGGGAAATGGGAATAATACACGGGTCGCACAAACAAGCGGGGGGGAGGTGCAGGAACAAGGCAGGCAGGGTAACGCAGGTACTCACAACACAGCACGTTCGTTCAGGTGAAGGGAATAGGTGATAAATTGAGAGCAAGTCAAAGAACACAGTTTCCACGAGGACACCAAGAGCTAAGAACGGGTCAGCCTCTCAAACGATTACCGGCGGGGCTTTGGTGCCCCACCGGCCGCTTTATAGTGCCGGAAGCCTGACCCCCTGACCTGGAGCCTTAGCTCCGCCTCCTCTGGGTCTCCCCACGTTCCGCAAGCAGCGCACTGCGGCGAGGCGGGGCCAGCACCGAAGATTCCTCTCCCCGCAGTGTCCGGCCTGATTCCCTGCCCTTGGTGAGTTGGGGTTGTCGTATCCCCCTCTGCCACACGCGCTCCCAGCCCTGGGGAGTGCGGTAGTGTATATGCAACCGCTGGGAAAGATCATTCAGGGGTTTGGGGTGCTGTACCATCAGTATGCTGACACCCAGCTCTAACCTCTCCTTTTTATCTGACCAAGGTGAGGCAGTCTTGGTACTTACCAGTTGCCTGGCTGCAGTCTTGGTACTTATCAGTTGCCTGGCTGCAGTGGGGGACTGGATTAAGGTGACTCAACTGAAGCTGAATCCTGACAAGACTGAGATGATGATGTTTGGCCAGTCTTGTGCTTTGGAGGAGATTGGGACTACTCTTATTGATGGGGTCCTGCCCCCTCTGGTCGATTGGGTTCCAGCCTCGGTGTGCTTCTGGATTCTTTGCTTCGCCTGGATTGCCAGGTCGCAGCAGTGGCCAGGAGTGCTTTTCACCAACTCCATCTGGTGAGGAGGCTGCAACCTTTTCTTTCAAACTCTGATCTGGCCACTGTCATTCATGCTTTCGTCACCTCGAGGCTAGACTACTGTTATGTGCTCTCCTTGTCTCTCCCTCTGTTCTCCCTGCCCTGTCTCCCCTCCCCCTGTCTTTAGATTGTAAGCTCTCGGGCAGGGACCGTGTCTATCTTGTTTTTTGGAAAGCGCCAGATACATTGCTGGCACTATATAAATGCTTATAATAATAATACATGGGGCTGCACTTGGTGACAGGGGCTGCAGCTGGTGCAGAATGCCGTAGCTCACCTCCTTATTGGGATGCATTGCCATGAGCACATAACACCAGTGCTCTGTTCGCTATACTGACTGCCAATAGTCTTCCGGGCCCAATTCAAGGTGCTGGTTTAAAAGCCCAAAGCGGCCTAGGCTCCATCTATCTGAGGGATTGCCTGGCTCTGTGTCCTGTCGCAGTCTCTGCAGTTCGCTGGGAGTCCCTTCCTGGGGACTCCGGTTTTTCGCTGGGTCTCGACTATGAGGTGGGTGCTCTCTATGGAACTTCCTCCCCAAGGAGGTCTGCTTGTGTTCAAGTCTGGTGGCCTTTCAGAGGCAATGTAAGACCATTTTGTTCCATCATGCTTTTGGCAGTGGGGACTGAATTGGGGAATGGGGGGCTAGTTTAAGGGGGAGAATGAGTTGGGGGATAGGGATTATGTGGGAGGTTGCTGGAGGGTGGGAGTGGGATGGGTTTAGAGAGAGAGAGACTCTCTCTCTCTCACACACGCACACACACACGCACACACACGAGTGTTCTTGCTTGTACCCCATTTGGGAAATGAGAGTGATAAAATCACTGAGATCACATTCTTAAACGATGGTTCAAATATAATTTTTTCTCCTCAAACTCTAAATGTTTAGCGAGCAACTGTACAATTCTGCCACCAAGTGGAAAAAATTATCACTGAAAATCCTTCATGGCTGCTATCCTACATTAGTACCTGAAACATTGATAGAGGTGACTATTGGAGTAGCAGGGGAATACTTGAACAAACAGAACATTTAAAATTTGGGACACTATGAAAGTTTATTTTCAGCAAAATGTTTTTCACCTTAAACAAATGTTCTACCACTTTTAGTACTGGCCAACAGCCATTGTTTAGTGTGGAAAAAGTGCACCTAATCTGTTTTTCTGAGCAGGTATTTTGGGTATGGTGAATCCCGCACTGATGCAGGGGGCTGAACTAAATGATTTTTGAGGTACTTTCCAGCTCTGTGACTCATTGTCTGGGAAGGAGGGTGGGGTGTGGGCTCCCTGGCAAAGGTCCTGGGAATCCTCCCCACCTGCATCCACTCTGCTGCATCCACTCTGCTGTCCCTCCCCCTTGCAGGTAACCATCTTTACTAAGGGGAGCTGCCCCTGAGGGCGGCACCCTCTGGGCGGCGTCCAAAGGACGCCGCCAAAGGACAAAGTGCCATTGGCGGGTCGTTAGCGGACGGAGGCGGCGGAGGTGGCTACCAGGGACATTATACTTGCTCTGCAGAGCGGCCCTGCGTGCGTGGTGACAGAGGCTGGGATATTGCCTTGCCCACCCCCCATGTGAGTGGGAGTGGGGGGGTGAAGATATAGACAGAGGAGTGGGGTGGGGTCCTGTGTGTATTGTGTGGGGAACTTTGACATTGGAAGGGTGCAATTTTGGGTGTTTGGGTGTGGTGTGGGGGTTGTTGACCTCCCTCTGGTGGCAGGAGAGGGAGGCCAGGGGGTGGTGTGGAGGGGAACCCCTGGTGTGAGCAGGGGTGACCTCTGGGGGAGGGGGGAGGGTTGCCTGCCGGTGGCAGAGGCGGGG
>QEPC01006764.1:687591-707959 GCA_003113815.1 Sphenodon punctatus | reverse complement strand
AACTTGGCCCAAATCCGTTGAGCGTGCTCGGACTTTTTCTCCTTGATCAAAGCCTTATAGTGGCCCCTCACTATCAAGAATTGCGATTTAGATGCCTCTGAGTGTTCTCTAACCCAGACGCATCTGGCATACACCAGTAGGCGTTTGACCTGCCTGCACTCCTGATCGTACCAGCTATGGAGTTGTCGTCGAGCAGCTCTTAATTTGCGAGAGAACATTATCGGCAAGGGTCGAAACTATCAAGGAATAATGTTCCTCTAACACATCAATGCTCAAATTTGAGCTACTACCTGACAAGATAACTTCTCTAGAGCGACTCAGCTCGGGACTCCAAAGCAGGGAGAAAACCCGAGGTAAAAACGAGTCACTCCATCTGACCCGAATTCTGCTATTGCACAGGGTAGTTGACGCAGTCTGGGGTTTATATAGATGTAAACAATGCTTCACCTCCACCGCTAAAGCCTGGTGGTCGCTCTCGGGGTGAGGTATCGATGAAAAATTTAGAAACCTTGTCCGCTGTGATGCCTGCACTACTATGTAGTCTACTACACTCCGACCGTTGGCACTGACATAGGTGAACCCCCCCGATGGGTTTCCCAAACCTTGCCCGTTCAGTGTCCTCAGCCCATTGGTCCTGAGTAAATCGAGAAAGTGTACCCCTGATTCATTTCTTACTTGATCTCTGGAATTCCCTACCAAAGGGCACGCTAGTTCTTCAAGGTCTAATGCGGGTTCTAAATCCTGAGGAATTCCAACCCTAGCATTCCAGTCACCCGCTATAATGCAGATGGCAAAAGGAAACTGCACTGAAAGCTGCTCCAACATGTCATCCAACACCCTCCAAACATCTGCTCTACAATATACAGATGAGGAGGGGGGAATGTACAGATTGAAGAACAGCATTAAAGTCCCAGAGGGCGATCTCCATAATCCCACCTGGAACTCTGATCGCGGGTGTGAAAAGATTTCCAAAGGTTCCAAAAACCTATCTGCAATCAATATAGCCAAACTGCCAGAAACACGACCTTTAGTTTTAAATTTAGTTCCTGGAGAGAGATACATTCGAAAACCTTGAATGGCAAAGTGTTCGCCCCCCCGAAGCCATGTTTCCTGAAGAAACACTACGTCGTAAGTTGCCAAAAAGGCAACCCATTCGGGGTCCCAAGACTTGTATTTGCCCCCAGAGATGTTCCATGACAAGAACCTCAATGGGATCAGATTGTCGTCACTTGGCGGCCTAGATAACAAAACAGGTGGGGTTTCCTCTAAGTGTCGTGGCTCTACCTGTGAATCGGGTGGACTGCCCAAGGTAACCAAGGGGGCCAAAGGAGAAAATACTAAAAATTGTACTGGATCTTCCTGGCTACCCTTCTGCTGTCGTACCTGGGCAACCTCCTCAATATCTCCTAGTCAGTCCAAAGCTATACAATGTTCGACCTGGTCTAGTTCTGCCGTTAAAATGGGTTCAGCAGCGCTAGCATGCTGAAAGCCTTGCGGCGGTATTTCTACAGACTGGCTAATAGTTGGAGAGTCACCCAGCTTGGATTCTACACAAGCAGTTATGACCTGGGACGGCCCTGCAGAAGGAGTAGCTGTCCCCAACTCCTGGGTCGCCAAGAAACACATTGCTGTCCAAGCTTCTACGGAAGTTGGTGAGCAATCGAAGCCTTCCCTAGATCCAGATTAGGGAGAACATAATAGAGGGGTGCACATGGTAGTTTGCTTCTAATTAGGTCTAATTTTTGGATGTAGATGTCTTGGTCAATTATAGATAAACTATCAAAGGTAGCCAAGGAAGGGAGGGCACCTACCCCGCCCGCATGATCTTCCAAAAAGGTTTTGATTATATTGGGGAATGGGTTAACATCCCTATCCTCCTGAACCTCCTAACCGGACCGCTGCTCCGACCCCAATACCTGTATAACTTCCTCCACTTCTTTTGCCACCTCACTCTCAACCGCAACATCCTCAGGCAGTTGATTTAAACCATGACTAACTGCAACCTCCATTGGTTCAGAGAGTGGCTTCTCACTAGTAGGCTGGCTTGAAGACTCTTTCCTTCTTGTAGACTTGATCCCTAAACTAATAGAATTCGGAGAAGATAGAAAAACAGGTGGAGGTGACCCATCTCCAGGGACCATCGGAATCAGAGTATCCCTAGAGAAGACCCTATCTATAAAGACTCCATTAGAGATCAAATGTTTCCTAGCCAGGAATAATTTCCTGGTCAAATAAGGTGTAGGGAAAAAAATTCTTAGACATACCCTATTCCTGCCACCGTAAAGATGAAATAGTCTCAAAATATCAATCCTAGATTGTTTAAGTCTTAACAGACGCGCCAGATTCCTGGCTACATCTTTCTCGCAGTCCCAACTAGGGAGAGATCTTCTGGATGGAGCCCTGGCTTCTAACCAAACAGCATTATTGTCTACCTTAAGGGTAGAAGGAAAAGCCCTAGGAGTTAAGGACTCACTAGGGCGATTCCTGGTTAGACAAAAAGATCTTTTCTTTAATTCAATAGGGGGCTCTTCACCCCTCGGCACCCGCTTGACGAAGGTGATTGATAACAGGAAAAGAAGCACCAGGGGTATTTTCAGACTGGTCAATACCCTGGGGGCAAGCGGGTGGGCGGGCGGGCGGGCGCCGCGGCCGCATTAGCCGCTGCACCCGCCCATCTCCTGGAGGACGGGCAGCCTCGGAAGTGTGTGTGGGGGGGCTGTCCGCGCAGCCCCGCCCCCTCCCCGATTCCCTGGTGGAATCTGCCGGCTCGTCTGTTGACAGGCCGGTCTGATTCCGCCGGCGAATCATTTGGGTGATTCCGTGACGGGGCCAATAGGGCCACCATCACGTCTGAAATCACCCCAGGAATTGGGGTCACAAAAAATCAGCCAGGACACTATAAAAAGACTAAGCCAAATCCCAGAACTTTGTCACAGTACTTGAAACCTACTATGGTTCTCGTGGGCTGTGACCCTTTCTGGGACTCCTCCATAGGGGGTCCTACAACTTGACCAGACTAGGCCGCCACCTACCTCTTTTTCCTGGCAGATGATATCCACCGTTTGAACTTGCAAGACATGTAAGACTCTGAGACTTTGGGTGTGGGCTATTAGTTAGCTGGGCTATTGCTGCTGGATCAACAGCTTGATTCTATGCTTTGCTGTGTGCTATAATAAACCTAAGACTTGATTAAGAGAAATTTATGTACATGTATGTTGACTCAAGTGAAACACGGTGTGTGGGTCTGTCGATCCCAGGTGGGAGGTAATTCCTATCTAACAATATGGTCAAACACACACACATAAAATACAAAAGATAAAACCCTCAAACTACATAAAGTACACATAAAACACAACCTCCCCCAAATCCTAACCCTGCCTGTTAAAAGCCTAGCCAAATAAATAGATCTTAGACTGCCTCCGGAAGATGCTCAGACTAGGGCTTAGGCAAACCTCTAAGGGAAGGGAGCTCCAAAGCTGTGGAGCAGCCACTGAGAACACCTCTTTGCATGCCTGGGTCATTCGAGCCTGTCACCTGAGCCAATGAGGGAATTTGCAGGAGGTTGCTCTTGGCCTCTCAGAGGCTGCAGAGGAACACACAGGGGGAGGCAGCGTTTAGATATGTGGAGCCTAGGCCATTTAAGGCTTTATAAATAAAAACCAGCGCCTTGAATTGTGCCCAGAATTCTACTGGCAGACAGTTCAGACTCTGGAGCATTGATGTAGTGTGCTCCTGGCGACCCACCCCGTTAAGAGGCGAGCTGCCACATTCTGCACCAGCTGGAGGCTCCAAACAGTCTTCAAGGGCAGTTGCACGCAGAGCACATTCCAGTATTCTAGTCTTGAGGTAACGAACGCATGCATGACCATGGTCAGGTCCCCATCTGAAAGAAAAGTTCATAGCCGTTTCACCAGATGGAGTTGGTGAAAAGGATTCCTGGCCTCAGTCGCAACCTGGTGCCCCTGACACAGTCCAGGATTAGGGCTGAAACTCATTCTCATTTTTTTCTTGGTTCTTCTTGAAAATCATGGTTCTTGACTCGTTTTAGTCAAGAAAAGATAATTGAGAAAAATACCAATTCTCGACATTTCTCGGTTGAGAATTTTTTCTCTAAATACTGTTTATCCCAATTTACCATTTACCGTATACTGGGTTACCGCAATTTACTGTTTATCGTATACCATTTACCACAATTTACTGCTTACCGTATACTAATTTACCATGTACTGCTTTCATCTCAGTAATGTGCATGTGCAAAATGTCAAATGCCATTTTGCATATGCACATTACTGGATGAACACAATACATGGTAAGCAAAGCAGTACTTGGTAAACTGGTATATAGTAAATTACGGTAAACAACAGTACTTAGAGAAAAAATTCTCAACCATGATCTCGATCTGTTGTCTAGATTGCACCAAGATCTCAGCGACAATTCTCGCAATATTTTCATGAGGAAAAAAAATTATTCTCCTTTCAGCCCGACTCAGGATCCAGGAGTACCACAAGGCTGCAAACCTGAGTAACCAGGAGAGAGACTATATCCCATCAATGATGGGTATCTCAACGCCCCCCCCCCCTTGCCTCCAGGTCACAGGGCTGGCTAATCATCACCACTTCAGTCTTGTCCAGATTCAGCCTCAGTTGGCTCACCTGTATCGTGTCCCCAATGGCACACAGGCACTGAGTAAGCACTGACACTGCAGGGCTTGGGTCAGATAGAAAAGTTAAATAGATTTGGGTGCTGTCCACATATTGATGGCATATTGATGGCAAATCTATGCACGATCTCATCCAGTGGTCTTACATACACACTGGACAGGAGGGGAGAGAAGATGGAGCCCCGTGGGACTCCACAGGTGAGGAAGCAGAGGGAGGATGAGTAACCGCACATCACCACCTGCTGGAACCTCCCCCACAGGAATGAGTAGAACCACTCCCAATGAATAATTAACATATATTACAAAGGATCCAAAAGAGAGTGGGAATGGAAATCTTGAGGCAATTTAGGCCTGGTTTGCCTAGAACAAGCTCCTGGGAATTGGATGGAGCATCCAATTCAAAATCCTCATGTTTAAAAGGTTGTCTAGAGCTGTTGGTTTTAAGTACTTAGCTTCAGATATTGTTTTTTAAAAAGGCAAATTCATAGACTTTAGATTATTACAGGGTATAATTTGTGCCAGGGCATAACACCAGCACCTCTTTTAGCCCAGATTAAGTCTGGATGTTAACAAATGAGATGATAGCCTCCTGGAGTCTGGGTTTGATCCATGCAGCCCACACTCACAAGTTTATCATATACAGCCTAATAAAAGGGCAGCCCCCTGCATGTATTTCTTATGCTGTTGGGCAGCTCCCCCACTCACAGGTTTAGCATGACAAGTGTACTGGCCATATACAGAGTTTAGAGTTAGTGCCTTGAAACGGACCTTTCGGTGTGGCTCAACTGCTCTGCTATGGGGCAGCTGTGCCTAGGGTTTTAGGTTCTATGCCTCCCGCTGCCTGTCCAAGCCCCCGTCTATCATCTGACTTATAAAATTAGTAGGCATTTACATCCCCCTGCCCACATTTATCCCCCATGTCAGGTACTCAAAGGACTATTCAAAAATTTGAGTATTACTCATGGGCAATCTACTTGTTTGTGACCCCGAACTTTAAAAAAATAAAAATAACCCAGACACAAACTAAACACTGGACAAGTTTGATCACAAATCCTGCTCCAAGTTCTTAGTCTCTCACTGAGCTACAGCAAATTGATAGGGGGGAAAATCCATTATTGATTTAGAGACTTCAAGTGTTCAGGATAAACTAAAACAATATTGTTTCTAAACTAGTTTGAGGTATCATTTGGCAAATACTGACTCCAGAACATGAACATGGTATAGAAATCCTCTCCTTGTTAAAAAGATGTGCGCCAGCTGGAAGCAACCATACTTTAACTGAGAATACAATCATTATCTCCATTTAGCTGCTGCTATGGAAATAGAATCTTCTGTAACAAAATGAAAGGTACAAACTAATAAGTGCTTTCTAATTTAGAACCTTATCTTACTTGGCCTTCCTCTTCCCTCCACTGGTATTTCTGCAGGGTCTGGAGCCCTTTTGGGTGCGTGTGATTGCAGTTGGGCGAGGCTTTTGCTGGAGTGGAGACTGTGAAGGGAATTGCTCATTGACCTTCCTCCTCCTCCCACGGATATTTCTGCAGCGTCTGGAGCACTGGCCAAAGGGCAACATCCAAAGGGTATTGGCCATTGCTGGGGCCGTTGGCGGGCCATGGCAGCCGTGACCGCACCCCTTTTTGATTAAGAAGTCCTTGGAGAGCCTAAGAAGATGAGAACAGGGAGGACTTAAGGAGCTCGAACAAGTGTTGGCGAAGACCGTTGGCAGGCCGTTAGCAGGCAGAAGCAACGGAAGCAGCCACCTTTCCATCTTTATCCTGACTGATCCAGGTTTTGGATACACAGGAGGAGGCAGAAGAGGGGCTGAGTGAGTGAAAGAGTTGGGACTGTTTGAATACTCTTTCCTCATCTGGAGTGTTTGGCTTCCTCTTTAATTTTAATTTTTCCTTTAATTTTTATTTATTTATTTAATTTATTTAATTTATTTATTTTAATCTTTTTGGACATTTGCAAATGTCCTTTGGGTTTTGGAACCTACGTGTTATATATACTTGTAACTGTTTGTCAGAGATCATTTAAGCCGGAGTGAGGGTACCAGTGTGGGGCTCTTGGTTTGTTTTTTCTGTTAAACAGTTACGGATGCTTGTATAAGAGCCAATTGTATCTACTGGGAATTCTGCGTACTAACCAGAACTAGGCCCCCAGGACAAATGGCTTTTGGCTCCTTATAAACTTATTTCTGTGGCTTATCTTGAATATATTTATTTATTTATTTTACAAATTTATATCCCGCCCCCTCCTGCAATGCAGCTCGGGGCGGCTAACAACAGTAATAAAAACAATTAAAATTACTTAAAATATAAATATAAAATACATCAATAAAACAGGGCTAGAAAACAATAATAAATAGATAAATGGGCGGGGGATTAAAATCACCCCCCCACCCCCCCTCCCGAAGGCCTGGGCAAACAGCCAGGTCTTACAGTTCCGCCGAAATGTCAAAAGGCTTGGGGCCAGGCGAGCTTCCTCCGGAAGGGAGTTCCACAGCCGCGGCCCTACCACCGAGAATGCTCGCTCCATCGTGGCCCCCCGCTTAACACGGGGGACCTCCAGGAGGGCACCCCCGGCAGACCGCAGGAGCCGTTCCGGGGCGCGAAGGGCGAGGCGGTCCCTAAGGTAAGAGGGGCCAAGGCCGTATAGGGCTTTGTAGATCATCACTAGGATGATGATCTACAAATATCAGTGTGAAGTAACTAGGAGTCCCGAAAGTTTCATCTCATACAGGCATACTGTCAGATTTTGATATCTTCCAGAGAGGAGTTTCTATATTTAGGATCAGCTTTATTAAGCCAGCCATGTGGAATTGTGATCTAGAGCTATTTGTCCCTCTATTCCTACCTCATCTATCCAGAGTAGGGACATTTGGAAAGACTCGTTGCCTCTCACACAGGCTAAGCTTATTCAGTTCTTTAAGCAAGTAGAACAAGAGAGAGTGCAACAAAATGATAATATGGAATTGGACTCCAAACCTGATATAGAACAAAAAGGAATAGGAAAGGATGACGGTATTCTCCATGCACAATTGTGGAGAATAGAAAAATCTGTCAGCTCCCTGGCACATGATAAAAGCACTTATAGGGACATTAGCAAGGCACAGGCTGAGCTTAGATTCCAGAATCTGGATAAGAGATTGGAAGGGATGTCTGATCTGACTTTCAAATGAAGGTTCTAGTAGGTTGTCTCTGGACAGAGTTCTCAAATGCTTTGAGAGATTGTTCCAATGAGAAGACCCATAGGGGAACCCAAACAGAGATGTTGCAAGCCACTAAATCTCTGCAGTCAACTCGTTTTTTGCGAGCCAGCACAGGGAACATGCGTATCCCCCAAGTCCACCAATAGTAGTTTAACCATACAACAATCAAAACAGACTCCATCCACGGTGGACTCTATTCAGAGGAGTGGGGTGTGTGGGGGTGGGTGTTTGTCACAGATTGTTTGGTCAATTCTTTAGTAGCAGAAATGACATCCCAAATAGGAAATCAACTGAATATTCAGGAGAAGGGAGGGGCTATAACACCCCCTTTAGAATTTGGCTGGAAGATACTAGGGTGAGATGGGCTCCTGCTCTGACCTTTAATTTCAAGAAAAAAAGGTCATTTAACTGCCTTTTAGAGGGTTCAAAACTATGCCCATACAGACTAACACATCTAATTAAGTCGCTTATGAATTTGAATTTGGCCCAGAAGGACTTTTATTCCTTCCGCCCACTCTGCAATAGGCATCAGTTTTTATGCTGGGAAGTTACTTTCTCCCATATAAGTACTGCAGAACTGATATGGGGAGCTCGCAGAACTTGTTGTAATGGAACAGTATTAAGCCAACCATTTCAAGGAAGGCTGGCCATTTTATATTCTGAGGACAATGATAATGATTGCATGAGAATATAAGGTGTGCTCCGTGATGAGGCCACCATATTAGCATACATGAGTGGGTAATTTTTTGCAAGCCTAAGGGAACAGTCCTAAGCTGTGATCATATTATTAGGAGTTGACATGAGATAAGAAGGCTGTATTTATGGGTGGCTGGAGTAGTAACCTTTCTTATAAAAAGTACATAATTATTGAATAATGACCCATTGAGAAAGGGGCAGGTCCCCAAAACATGTCTGGGTTCTTTTTGGTTTGTTCCCCCATTTTGGGATGTGGTCATTTGTGGTCTTTTGAGTTTTGATTGTATAGGAACTGTTCCGGATTTTTTTATAAATGAATGTTTGTGCACACTAACTGTAGTGTATACAATACTTTATTGGTTGTTTTATATGGTTTATTGTGCTTTATATCAAACAACATAGCATATTTGCTAATTCCCACTTTCTTTTCTGTTTTTTGAGGTTCAAAACTATGCCCATACAGACTAACACATCTAATTAAGTCGCTTAATTTGAATTTGGCCCAGGAGGAATTTTCTTCCTTCCACCCACTCTGCAATAGGCATCAGTTTTTATGCTGGGAAGTTACTTTCTCCCATATAAGTACTGCAGAACTGATATGGGGAGCTCGCAAAACTTTAAAATCCTCAGGGATTTTTATCCAGAGAGTAGAAAACACTCTTGCTAGGGCCATATTATGTGGCAGTGGGGTTTATGGGGAAGAAAACGAGCTTATGAATCTGGTTGAAGAAGATCTGAGAGTTAGACACTTAGAGAAGGAAGATATATTGAGACCTCTATAATTTTGTCCCCAGAGAATTTTTTAAAAGTACAGGACATAGCTGACGTGTAGGTAGTTAAAGATACGACAGGGCAGTCAGAGGAATGGGACATGCTATGGACTTGTTTAAATGAGAGAGAGAGTAGTCCCCCTAGAAAGTGTGGGATAAGAACTGTAGATGTTCCCTATGTGGGAGCCATGGATCTAGTAGATTGACTAGAGCTAGAAGATTGCGCCTCAGTTTCATTAATAGCATGGAACATAGAAGGATTAAAGGGTAAGCTGAAAGATAGGGACTGGTGTGAGACATCAAATCATAGGTCTCCAAGAAACTTGGCTGGGTAAGGATGAGGATAGTTTCCTGGATGTGTCAGGGTACCAATCATTTGTAATGCCTGGAAATCGGATAAAGAATAGGGGTAGGTATTCAGGGGGAATTGCAACCTTGTTCTCACCAAAGTTGCAGGGCTTTTTTAAGATCCTGCCCATCTCTATTGATGATGTATTGGCTGTGGTCTGGTACAATACTCAAGATAAAGTGTTTGTGATACTGAACACCTATGTCCCGCCCAAATCCTCCCCATTCTACAATAGGGATATTTGGAAACAACTCCACAACTTCCTGGAACAGATTGAGACTAGCTATCCAGCAGCTAGTCTTATTTGGGTGGGAGACTTAAATGCAAGGGTAGGTACCCAAGAGGTCATATGTACTACGATGAGCTACAGTTAGAGGTAGCGGAAGTACCATCTAGAGTATCTAAAGATTCGAAAATAAATGAAACACAGGAGCAACTGACGGAACTTTTGGTTCGTCATAACCTTATAATTTACAACGGCCGTACTGAAGGCGATCTATTTGATGAATTCACTTATGAATCGACAATGGGAGCTAGTGTCATAGATTTTCTTATTACTTCTATTTTCGGTCTCTCTGTTGTTGCCAACTTCAAGGCTGGTACAAGACCAGAGAGTTCGCACGACCCTTTAGAGGTAGATATAGTGAGGGAATTGCCCTCATATACTCAGAGAAGTCTGTCTCCGCTATATCCAGCTAGGCTTCCCAGGATCAACTTAAATGGTCACGAGAAATCTATATGAAAGTGACAAAGGTGCTATTTAGCACAGATTTAGTTGTCCTGAGAGAGGAAATAATTGAAAACGAGCCGGATGAAACTGCATTAAAGAAATACGAGGAAATGATGAAAGTCCTTGAGACAGTTGTTATTAAAGTCATCTATAAGGTTAGACCGCGTGAGACTTATTTCTCATCTAGATGGTACAATGAGGAGTGTAGGCAAGCAAAGTGCCATCTTAGCTGCCTTAGGAAAACATACAAATTTCTCAATATGTGGGAAGAATTTTGCAGGTGAAAAAGTTATATAGAAAGTTACCAATAGACAAGAAGGACAACTATCAAAATAGAGTATGTGCCGATCTCCAGACAGCACAGCAGCTATAATGCAGGATTCTTCAAAATTTTGGAAGCTCATAAATGGAGCCTTAAAAAACAGAGGGCCTTATACAGCATCCCATATCAACGAGGAAGAATGGGTACATTATGATTTTTTTTTTGCAAGCACCTCTAATATACAAAATGTGGTTGATGACTCCTATTTATCTGTCTGCACTGCTGACGACACACCCTCCCCATCATTGGCCATCTCAACAGATCACATCCTGACATACATTTCAGCTCTGAAAAAAGGGAAGGCGCCTTGGATGGACCATATGCCTCCGGAAATATTTAAAGAATTTGCTGGCTGGTGGGCACCTATTTTAGCTAAATTCTTTTCATTTTTTAGTACCTCTAAATTCTTTCCCGAGGCATGGAGTACCTCTGTTATAGCTCCTATCTATAAGCGTGGATGTAAATCTGACCCTTCCTGCTATAGACCCATAAGCCTCCTATCAATTGCCAGCAAAATTTATACCAGACATATATTGGGACTTTTACTAGAGTAAAAGTACTAGAGAACCATGTACTTGCTGAAGAACAAGCCGGTTTTAGACAAGGTCAATCTGTGCTAGATCACTGTTTTGTATTATCGCACTTAATAGGTAAATACACATCAGTTAGGGGCGGTAGACTTTTTGTGGCCTTTATAGATTTTTCAAAAGCATTTGATGCAGTGGACCGACCCATTTTGTGGTCTAAATTAGCCAAGATGGGCATTAACCAGGACTTGCTAGAATTGATAATTTAAAAAAAAAGAAAAAAAGAATTGATAATTAAGATACATACAAGTACTCAAGCACAGATAAGATTGGATTATGATGGCCATCTTTCTAGTCCATTCTTTACCTAAACAGGTGTGCAGCAAGGTTGTCTGCTAGCTCCGGTACTTTTTAACCTTTTCATCAATGATTTAATTGATAGTATTTCCAGGACTGCAGCAGCGGCTCCACAAATATTTGGTAGAGCTTTGGCATGTCTATTATATGCAGACGACGTGCTTCTTTTGTCTCAAACAAAGAAAGGTCTACAGAGCAGCCTTCACCCACTATATGAATATTGTACTGAAAATAAAATGGTGGTGAATCCTTCTAAATCTCAGGTTATCTGTTTTGGCCATTCCCAGATGAAGTGTGTCTGGAAACTTGGTGAAAACGTGATGCCCCAGGTTTCAAGTTATACCTAGCTGGGACTGATTTTTACAAGTAGAGCTACCTGGACCAAACATGTTAAAATGCTAATTACAAAAGTCACTGGCACAACAGAAGGTATTCTAAAATTATACAGGTCATCAAGGTGTATGCCAATTAAGCCAGCCATACAGGTATTTAAAACGAAGGTATTGGCCCAACTTACCTATGGAGCAGAAGTTTCTTAATTGCACTCTGTTAAAAGCTTGGAAACCATGCAGAACAAGTTTATTAGGGGAGTCTTGGGTGTTCCAAATTGTACACCCATAGTAANCTCCAGCCAGTCAGTGTTGTCACTTATAAGTTCAACACTCTACACAGACTGGCTGGCTGCACTGGGGTTGGGGGCGTGGTGTGACATCTTGTCGCTGTCATCACCTGAGTCAGACTGGCTGTACTGGTGTGCTCTTTGGGGGGGAGAGGGGGGAAGAAACAGAGGGAAGGGTCAGCTGAGCTTAGTGGGTCACTCAGATGAGGGTAGGGTCTGTCTCTTATACACATCTAGATGTGTATAAGAGACAGATGGGGAAGCTAATGACATGACTGCACAGGAGGAGATTGCAAAAGTGGATCAGATAAAAATAGCTCCCTGGTATCCTAGAGTGAAAACGGTTTTCCAGCTAAAATCATATTTGTCCCTTTTAACAGATTATAAATTACATAGAATGATGACACTT
Source organism: Sphenodon punctatus (assembly GCA_003113815.1). Taxonomy (NCBI): domain Eukaryota; kingdom Metazoa; phylum Chordata; class Lepidosauria; order Sphenodontia; family Sphenodontidae; genus Sphenodon; species Sphenodon punctatus. The sequence goes on along the minus strand of QEPC01006764.1, from coordinate 695,309 downwards.
GTTCGGACTCAGTTGTTTGATTCAGTGGTAAAGCACGAGTGTTCTAACAGCTAAATAATTTGGGGGGACTTAGTACATGGAAATTTCGGAACCCAGTGCTATTTGTGCTGGGTTATGGTTTTGAGCATATTTCAGTGTATAAACCTTTATATATCCTGTTTTATTTTATTTTACAAATTTGTGATATTCCCTAAATGTATTCCTACTTGTTTGTTTTGCCTGCTGGCCATGGCGAAAGCCCGAGCCCAATAAACTAAACTGAACTGAAAATGAACTGAGCCTCTGTCAGAATGGGTCACAGTTAATGGGATACACTAGCCCTTCAAAAGGACCTGTGTTCTGATCTGCCAGATGACTGGTCAGGAAAGTTGAAGTAGTCAGAAGGAACCCAGGGAGAAGGAGGGGAAGAAGTGAAGAACACAGAATGCATCTGCTAGAAGACCTAGGATGCAACTAGAGGTAGATTTATTACCAAAAGAGAATATTGCAGGACCTTGTTGGAGGGAGATTTTAACTAGCAATTCCTTAGCAAATGAACACACGGAAGGAAGTAGTCATCCAACTCAGAAGGGACCAGGTGGTCTTTATCAGATACTATGCCCATTAGCTACACCAAGACTAGTATGGAGACACACATGCATGGCTCATGAAGTCAGAAGGCAATCCCCCACCTTTCCTTAATTAAATTAGTTTCCTTAGCTAGCAACAGTTCACGCAGTTATCACACCTATAGCCCATGCTCATCGCATTCCCACTTGACCAGTTCTGTCATAAGAACATAAGTGCCATACTGGGTCAGACCAATGGTCCATCTAGCCCAGCATCCTGCCTCCGACAGTGGCCAATCACGGTGGCTGACAGTGGCCAATCACGGTGGCTTGGGAGAAGCACCCAACAGGTCACAATGGGGGATCCATTCCCTGTAGTTTCCCCCCAGCTCCCGTCATGTTCCCTGATCCTGTCTGGCTAATAGCTGCTAATGGACCTATCTTCCAGAAACTTGTCCAAACCTCTTTTAAACTCAGCTATAGTACTAGTCCTTACCATAGCCTCTGGCAGTAGATTCCACAACCCAATTATAAGCTGAGTGAAAAAATATTTTCATTTATTTGTTTTAAAGTTGCCACCCATGAGTTTGATGGAGTGTCCCCTAGTTCTAGTACTAGCTGAGAGGGTAAATAACTATTCCTTGTTTATTAAATTCCACACCTCTATTTTAGACCTCTATCATATCTCCTCTCAGTCATCTCTTCTCCAAATGAAGAGCCCCAACCTATCAAGTCTCTCCTCATATGGGAGCCCTTCCATGCCCTTGATCTTTTTTGTTGCCCTTCTCTGTACCTTTTCTAGTTCAGTTATGTCTTTTTTGAGATGGGGTGACCAGAACTGCACACAATATTTGAGGTGCAGTCGCACCATTGATTTGTATAGAGGCATTATGACAACCTCAGTTTTATTCTCTATCCCCTTCTGAATAATTCCTAACATTCTGTTTGCTTTTTTGACCACTGCTGCGCACTGTGCTGTGGATTTCATTGTATTGTCCACAACTACCCCCAGATCCTTTTCCTGAGGAGAATCAGACTGGGTCGCGCAATGGAGGCCTGTTAGGAGGCTCCGCTGCAGGATCGTGACAGAGGCTGTCGGGCAGCCTTTCCCTGTAATGCGCAGACGCCGGGCGCACTGCACATGGGAGTGTCTTTGGAGGCACGCCCCTTTTAGGTGGGGCGAGCCTCCTGTGAGACGCGGAGAGCGGCATTCTGAGCGTGGCAGGCGGCGAGAGAGCAGCAGGAATCTCTCACTGTTGGATCGCCTGAGAGCCGAGCACATGCTCAGAATGGGGAAGGCCCGTAAGAAGGGGACCAAGAACAAGCTATCCTCATGCTGCCTGATCTCTGTTGGCCACCCCTTCTTCTTGATTCTCTTCACTCCTTTGGTTTCCAAGGCTCAGTTCTCAACTGGCTCTTTCCCTATTTCTCCAGATGCTCTTTCAGTCTTTTTCTTGCCAGTACCTTCTCTGCCTCCCTTCCCCTCTTGGTTGGAGTTCTGCAGGGCTCTGTCTTTGGCTATCTCTTCTTGCTTGCACTCTATCCCTGAGCAAACCCATAGAGTCTCACAGCTTTCACTAACACCTGTACACTGTTGGCACTCAACTCTGTCCCCTTTCTAAGTTCTGCCTCTCCAAACCACTAATTGTTTCATCCACCTGGATGTCTCGCTATCAACTCAAGCTTAGCATGTCCAAGATCAAACTCATCTTCCTTACTAAATCATCCTCTCCTCCTTCGTGCTCTATCCCCATTGATGGTGACACCATCAAATACATCCCCCAGGCACATAGCCTGGGATTCACCTTCAACTCCTCCCTCTCCTTTGAACCGTCTATTCACTCTGCTGCTAAGGCCTATTGTTTCTCCCTGCATAACACTGCTAAAATCTCACCCTTTGTTATTGTTCCTGATGCTAAAACTCTTGTCATCCCTTGCCTTGACAACTATAAACTTGTCCCTAACTGGCCTTTCCCATTGTTACCTGACCTTCTCACTTCTGTTCAGCAGTCCACTGCCAAGTTCATCCATCTTGCCTGATGTGTGATTCCCTGAGCCTTAGAAAAAGGGTGGGGTATAAGTTTGAATGAATGAGATGTTCAACTGCTCCTCTGCTCCTTCCCCTCTTTCACACCAAGCACAAACTCCTTGTCCTCATCTTCAATGGACTTTGGTTGCCTCTCTATCTTTCTGCCATCACTTCCCATTACACTCTCACTTGGGAACTTCCTTCTCTGCCACCACCCTCACCTTTACCTCTTTTTCCATGCTGCCTCCTGCTCCTGGAGCTCCCACTCTGAACACACACACTCTGCTTCCTCCCTCCCAACCTTCAAATTCCTCCTAAAAACCTACCTCTTTTGTTACGTTTACCGTAACTTCTCACCTCCACAGATTACTGATTGATGCTTTTCCTATACAATCATATCCTTCAGAATTACTCTCCTTCCCTTTTAACTAAGCTAAGCATGTACACTTACAAACTTCTCAACTTTATGAATGTACTGTCTCTCCCCCTATGTTCCTCTCGCTTGTCTCTCCCCTTCCCTTGTCCATTCTAGACTTTAAGTCCCGCAGGGCAGGGACCTCTCTGTAATCAAGGCTGTTCAGCCCCAAACACAATGCTGGTATTATAATAATAGTAATAATGTTATGCAAAGCAACATGAGAGGGGATGTACAGATAACCAAGTAATTATACAAAACAGTCTTCTTGCCTGTAAAGACCACTTTCTAAAAGAAGACAATATAAGTCCATGCCTCTCCCTGACTAGACACCAATGGTCTGTCTAAACAAGACAAATATTCTAAAAATTCCCCGTTGATGTTGACTTGGTTAACTGCAATGCTAGTGCAAAAAGACTCACACCAGGTCTGCTCAACATTAATCACATCTGTCATCAGCTAGCAACACACACACAATGCACACACACATCCCACACACCCCCACAACAGAAATATGGAACAGGCACACACTTGATAATTCTTTGGCCCAAATGGAGAGTGTTCCATTATTCTAGGGTAATGGAACACTTAACAAGCATGAACCAATCTGTATAATTATTAGAATCCATTTAGAGTCAGCGTGAAGATAACATGGTCTCTAGATTATAAACTATGAATAGCTTGAGAGTGTAATTGGTTTTAGGCTTTCTACCCAATGTTTTCTAGACAAAAACATTAAGGTAGGCTAATTTTTACAGAAGAATGTAGGGCTTAGAGAACTAAATTAATGTCTTGATTGGGATGACATTCCTTGAAGTTTCATAAAAAAAGTGTATTACATTCTAACATACGTATCTCTTTAAAGTAAGGTCTTCTACTTCAAAAATGATCTGCTGAACTAACAACAAACTGTATTGTAGCCAAAAGCTACTGAAGTCAGTAATATAATTTTTGGAAGCCATGTTAGTCTGAGTCAGCAAATATATATAGAGAAAGACAAAGTATGGCACCTTATAGACTAACTTTGAAAAGAATTGATATAATTAATTAGTTTTATTGAAGCATGAACTTTCGTGGCTAACAGCCCACTTCCTCAAATGCATAGATGGACCAGAACAGTAAATGCGAAACCTAGGCAGTTGTGGAATGTTGGCTCTTAAACCTCTTTCAGCAGCTTAGTTGCTGTGATAGAGGTAAAGCTGGTAAACAACTAGCAAGGCCAAGCAACTTTGGGTTCCAACTGCTATAAATGGCCTCAGTCCCGACAGCTGACCAAGGAGTTGGTAAAGTGTCTTTTGAAGGTCCAGTGCCCAGACCCAGGAGACCCAGAGCTATGGCGTGCAGCATGGAGCTATGATTGACATCTGGTCTTTTTCCTGTTTAATCTTCATGACAACGCCAAAAAAGATGCAAAGATTTTTACCCTTTTGAATTTTGCTTTTGAAATACTAGGAATATTATATTATCCATGGTTTTGGTGGAGGCCTCCTTTAGATGACTCAGATGTGTGGATTAGGAACTTTTATGGCTTTTAGATGAATGGCTATTGACAAAGGAATTTTTCCTATCAACTTTTTTGGACTCTCTGCTAAATATGTGGTAACAAAAAGAGTCCATTCCATGAATCTGAATAAAAAACAATTCCCCTCTTCAGCTAGGTTTCACTTTGTGCCCTTAAACTAGAAATTTCTAATTTAAGGCATGCTCAGGCATAATAGCTCTCTTAGGATAACCCAGGGAAAGCAAGGTTATCACAGTGCAATTCTGTGAGCTACCTTACCAGGATGTTCAGATTAGATACTACTTAAATGAACCCCGCAAACCAAGAAAATTAAAAATTCCTAAGTCCAGCAACCAAAGAAAAAACAAACAAACCCCCACATCTCCCAAACGCCTGCCAAACTCCCCTTAACAACTATGCAGTGTTAAGTTTTGTTTGGTTTCCTATCCTCAGCCTCATGGCTTGACCCTTTATTTGGGAAGGGGTTGTACCTGCCAGGTTGCTGTCCACTTTGCATGATACACATACATGTGCAGTTACTGGTTTATTTCCACCCACGCATCGTAGACTTAGCTTGTCTCCACCCTCATAGCACAGCACACTCATGTAATTCCAGTGATGAGCTTTGCCCATTGTGCATGTGGGGAGAGGTCAGAGTCATGCTCCCTATGTTCTGTGGATTAAGAAAAATATAAGAAAAATACCTGTGGCCTTTACTGTCATTTAAATATTTAGGTTTCTTTTTATACATGATCAAGACTCAAAGAACATGAAAATTCTTCCTCTTTGCAGCTCATCTTGAGAATTCTGAATGGAACTTAGTAGTGTAATAAGGTATGATCTCTATCCATTGACCACCCGCCTGCCTGCCACAACCTTGTTCCGTGTGTGTCTGCCCACCAGCGCTGCTGTTGTGCCACATAGTCTGCCACCCATGCACCCCCACAATGACCACCCACCTATGACCCATGAATGAGACAAAGACTCACATCAGGAACACACCTGAGGAATGCTGTCCGGGTTTGTCCCACCCCTGCAAGCCCCAGTGCAGCCACTCCAGCCAGTCAGTGTTGTCACTTATAAGTTCAACACTCTACACAGACTGGCTGGCTGCACTGGGGTTGGGGGCGTGGTGTGACATCTTGTCGCTGTCATCACCTGAGTCAGACTGGCTGTACTGGTGTGCTCTTTGGGGGGGAGAGGGGGGAAGAAACAGAGGGAAGGGTCAGCTGAGCTTAGTGGGTCACTCAGATGAGGGTAGGGTAGGGTAGGGTAGGGATCAAGTGTCACCTGAGTCAGGTGAACCTTCGGGGGTGAAGAGACTCAGCGATCAGGGGGCCATCTGCTGAGCTAAACAGGTCACACTCAGGTGAGAGCAGGGGTTCAAGAGGGAGGGTATGACACTGCTGGCTTGTTCTTTGTTGAGTAGGTCGTCACAGGGCGGTGTGGTGGTTGCTACTTAGCTTTCTCTGCCATTTTGCTGCTGGCTAGTGCCCTTGCCCTCTACCCCCTATCCCTGTGAGAGTCTGCGTGTGTCTCTGCAAGCAACCAACTCCTCACCCCCGAAACCATTTCTCTCTTGGTTGGGTTCTCTGGGGAACACAAGCTGCTTCTGGCTGCTGCAGGAACAGAGGACAAAGGAGCGAGCACCACACACATATGGCAGTGACAAATGGGGTTTGTGCCCTGTCCCCCAAAGGCAGCTGTGGCACCCACTTTGGCTGGCCTGCCCCAGCTCATCCAGATTAGAGGCAAATGTGGGAGGCAGTACTCCTGGGTTCTGCAGGGAGGAAGGGAGTGTGGAATCCAGTGGGTCAGAGAGCAGGGGCACTGGTAGATGGGTGCCAGGAATCCTAGCTCCTATTTGCCAGTGGACTCCTGGGTTCTGTCCCCACAGGCTCAGCATATTGATAACAACTAACCACCACATGCCCAGGAATTTTATGTAACTGCAAACAACATGGGGACTGGGAGCAAGCTGGGGAAATTAAGTGACTTGCCCATGATCTCTCAACCAGAGATCATGTTACTTAATTTCCCACCACCAATTCCTGGGGCATGCTTCCCTGAGCACAAGTCTGTTCCCACCCCACAGCAGCATGAAGAGGCTTGCAAGGGGGAAGCCACACTGCTACACTGCCCAGAGCCACAGGGAGTGAAGTGCCATTCTGGGTTGCTTAGGCTGGGTGGTGAGGCAGCTGAGCGTAGCAGCCAGCATCCATGTGATGATGCAGCAGCACATTACAGTCTATCACTCACACTGGGGTGTGTCTACTCAGCTTTTCCTCTCTGGGGATGGGAGGGACTCCCTCCTGGACTGAGGCGAGTGATGCATAAGGTTTAAAAACTTTACACACACAACAGCAGCAACAACAGGCAAGCGAGTCCCTGGCTGTCCCCAATCTTCCCACTGGTGGCTGCATTGGCGGTAGTGGTGCGGCGGTGGAGAAGTGAAGCTGCCTGCTGGTGCCACTTCGGCTTGCCTTGCCAGCTGGCCAGCCAACAAGTGGCAATGGCAACCTCCCTCCCAGGACCCAGAGACTTCATTACCTGCTGCTGGCGACAGGCAAGTAATGAGTCTCTGTCTAGGACCTGGGTTCTCAGACTGTCTGGGAGCAACTCCTCCTGGCTGGGACCTGCATACTGCCGCCCTGGCCCTGCACGCCTGCCACCTCGCTTCCTGAGTCCAATGTGCGGTGCCACAGTGTTCCTCCTTGGCCGATGGCTCTGGGCCCAGTAGGATTGGGACCAGCACATGGAGAGATTTGGAATGGGGAGAGGGGAGGGAGCTAAGGGCCCCTCTTGAGAAGTGAATAGTGCCTGCAGGATGCAGCACCTGCCCCCACTGGGTGGGCACTGGATGGGGTGGGCTAGCCATGTGGCCCCCGAGGGATGGCTTGATGGCAGACGCAGGGGCGGATTGGGAAATCAAAGTGGCCCGGGAAGATATAGTGTTAGTGGCCCTGTGCCGGCGGCAAAGCCGCCGGGGCGCCGGAAATGGGCTAAGGGGGCGTGGCTTGGGGGCGTGGCTTGGGGTGGGCAGAGTGTACCAGATTTGGGGCCTATCGGAGCTGAGTCCCCAGACTCAGATCCTCAGCAGCCTGGCAGGGGTGAGCAGGAGGTTATGGGGGGATGGCAGGGGGGAGACTGCCACTGGTGGGGGTACTGGCCCTCATTTCAGTGCTCTGGCTCCCCAAATCACTCCGTTTCAGTGCTCAGTGGCCC
>QEPC01006764.1:666534-684550 GCA_003113815.1 Sphenodon punctatus | reverse complement strand
TTCTTTACAAGGTAGCAACCTTCTGATCAGCACATGGGCAGGAGCTGTTTGTAAACAAACAGCCTTATCTCCCAGCCCGATCGCTGTCCCCGCTGCTGCTTCAGCGCTACTAGGAGGGAGAGTCAGGTAAGCCCTCCCCCTCCCCTCCAACACAACCCAACCCTACAGGGGTCAGGACCAACTATTTTTTTGGTTTGTTTGTTAAGAATAATTTTAAAAAAGACAGTATGACCAGCCCCCAGCCCGGCCCCCCGGGAATCCTCCCGGTGCATTCAATGGCCAATCCGCCCCTGGGCAGAGGGGTGTATGGACCCACGTCCATACACCCTTCTAGAAAATTATTTACTGCCTCTGAATTTGAGACACAGAGAGATGTGTGCCTCCCCAATGTGATGTGCTCTCTCAAGAACGACAGGTCTATTTATGTCATTTCAAAAATAATAGAAATTTTTCTTTCATGATTCATGAAATTGTGTGTATGGGATGGGATTGTGGCAGGGGACCTTTATTACAAGTTTGTACTGAACCCAGAGAAGTCCCCTTCGCCGCAAAATGGCGGCGACGGGAAATTTGTAGCGCCCCCCCCCTTGGGCAGAGAAGAAGAAGGGCCGCTGTGGTGCAGATCTTTTAGAAGACTGGCCACGAGGAGATTGGTTGCCTGGCAACCACCCGAAGAGCGCGAAAACGGTGCTGAACGGGCTGGGAGGCACGCCCCCTTTAGGAGGGGCAAACTTCCTGTTGCTGCAGAGACGCAGCATTCTGTGGCTAGAGGCTGAACAGTCAGCAGCAATTTCGACTGCTGCTTGCTGAGCAGGGATCCGGCCTTAAAAAATAAATTAGGACACAGCTGAACAATGGGGAAAGCAAAGAAAAAGGGAACAAGGGGAAAAGGACAGGTGGGGGAACAGCCTGAAAGGCGGGATCCGGCATTGGAAAGACAGCAGCCGGCTGGGGCAAGGGCCCCCTCCCCAGGTACAGTGCAGAGCGGGGGAAGTGGGGGAACCCCCTCAAGGGAGGAGATGGCTGCACGCCTAGCAGCGTGCGAGGAGTTGATGAGGGCACGGAGAGATTCCCAAGCGGGGCCCAGTGACCGCGAGCCACGGATGGGGGAAGGAGGAATGGGGCAAGGAGGCCACCCATATGGGATTGCTCAAGGAAGGCAAAGGGGAGAGCAGCCGAAGCACCCATTGGATCCCTGGTAGGGGAGATAGTAACCGGGGGGGCAGGGTGATTACCCCCCCTGCAAGATATAGACGGGAAGGTGGTCAGGGCCCCTTGGTTTACCCCCCCAGTATTGGGGACAGTACAGTTGGGGCACAAGGGGGTCTAGTGCTCCAAGGTCAAGGAGCGATCTCAGGCCCACCAGATTCAGGGGTGAGTCATCTAAATTCCCCTACAGGCCCATTGTTGCAAGCCCTTTATGGCGAGAGCGCCATGCCCCCTACGGGGGTGTCAGGGGCAGATGGTGGTAGTGGCATCCCCGATGGAAGGGGAGGAGCAGGTAGTCGACAGAGGGAAGAAAGACCCAGTGGGGGACCAGAGGAAGGGACGTCGCTTGGCAATGCGAGGGACTCGCAGGCGCCGCATGCGGGGCCTGGGGTCTCCGTATCTCATTACAGGGACGACACCCCCCCGGAGCGCAGAAGGCGCATTGAACGGACCAGCAGGGGAGCAGCCAAGATGCAGAGTTGTGGAGAAGGATCCTGGCGCTCGAGAACGAACTGAAGGAATCACGGAATGAAGAGGCAAGGGACAATGCGGGTCCAAGTTATGGGGCTTTACCGATGTCTCCACAAGTGCCAGAGAGAACTGCAGGTAATTTGGTGAACAGTGGGAACCCGATTGGCCACATGGGGGAACAAGGACAGCCGAGGGAGTGCACCGGGGCACCAGGTGCCTTAACTACCATGGGGAGCCAACTAGCGAGCGAGGTGGCCAGTCAGGATAATAGGGTGGTTTACTCAGTTGTCCCTTGTGGAGGGGGACCCCCTGCGCCGGGGCAGGGCCAAGTGCAGATGGCCTGGATGAACGGTGCCTGGGTAATGATTACTCCGGTTTCATTTCCGGTACAAGGAGTAACGGGGTTAGGCAACCAAACTACATCAGAACTGGATAGACAGAGGCTGCCGGTCCAAGGGGTTGCCCCTGCTCCGGGGATGGTGCCGGGAGCAAGTCAGAGCCCAGCGGGTCAAATTCATTCCCCTCCTGTGACTGAGGCTACCGGGACGATACAAAGTGTAGGGACACTGGGGACTAATGTCGCCCAAGCTAGTACAGCAGGAGCGGGGTCAACGGACAAGCGCCCACCCCCACCCCCAGGGGGAGCAAGTATAGATATAGCTGCCCCATTTGGACAGCACCTCCACCAGACTACAAAGGACAAAATATGGCGGGGGGAGTATATTGACCTGTTCGCCCTCCTTTTTAGTGATCCGATAGTGGATCACGCTGAAGAGGGCGATGGCAAAGAAAAAGAAAAGTTCAAACGTCCAAAGGCAGATAGGAATTGGACAAATTGGACTGCCGCCTATGCAGTTTACATGGGGGTTATGATGCAGGCATTCCCTGGGCGGGCCATGGAACTTCACAAATACGCGGATATTGTGAGGAGGGCCTATGGAACAGGACCCTTGGGATCGCGGCTGCGATATGACGAAGCTTTTCGTCACAGAGCAGCCACGACACCAGGCCTGCGGTGGGATGTACATGCTCCCGACATATGGTTGGAGAGCATGATTGATGCCACGAAAGCTCCCCGGTCAGATAGTGGGCATACGTTGGAAAGAGGAGGAGTGGCGCCTGCGAACGAACCATATCGTAGTGATAATAAAAAAGGGGGGTAAGGGGGGCCCGGACCATGCTGGGAGTACAACAACGTGGGGAGGTGCAACAGGTACTCATGCCGATTTCATCACACATGCTCAGGGTGTGGTGGGAACCACCCGTCATGTAACTGTTTTCGAGGAAAACAGAAAGCGGGGAAAAGGAAGTATAGCCCAGGAGGAAGGGATGGCAGAGGTAGGCAAGGTCCCAACAGCGGAACATGATCAACAAAGGGGGCCGACGCCGGTCAGAGTTGAAAGGCTAGAGCAAGCATTGGCCGGATACCCTGACCGGGCGGAGGTAAATTACGTCGTGCAAGGTTTTAAGCATGGGTTTTTGATACCTGCCGGCCCCGTTGTTCCACAAAGGGTTCTGTGCAATTTAAAATCTATAGTAGGATTAGAGGAGGTGGTAAGGAGTAAAATTGCTAAAGAGGTAGAGGCAGGTAGGGTAGCGGGCCCATTCAGTCAACCCCCAATGCCCGACTTGGTGGTGTCCCCCTTAGGAGTAGTGCCTAAAAAATTGCCCGGAGAGTTCAGAATGATACACCACCTGTCCCACCCAAGGGGAAACTCGGTAAACGATTCCATCCCTAGGGAGTTGACAACTATAAAGTACTCTTCATTTGATGTCGCAGTTGATAAGGCAAGGGCCATGGGGCGGGGCGCACTGCTAGCAAAATGTGACGTCAAGTCAGCCTTCTGTTTGCTCTCAGTGCACCCAACCAGCTTTCACCTGTTGGGTTTTACCTTTGAGGGCCAATATTACTTCGATAGGGCCATGCCAATGGGGTGCTCAATTTCATGCTCAGCGTTTGAGCGTTTTAGCACCATGTTGGAATGGACTTTCAGACAGAGGCTCAGGGCTGGCGATGTTACAAAATATCTTGATGATTTTTTGATAAATCGGCAGTCCGGGAACAGGTGATTGTGTCATGGCCTTAAGAAAATTTCAGGAACTAGCCCGTGAGCTAGGGGTCCCATTAGCCCCTGAAAAGACCGAAGGGCCTGCAACCAGGCTAACCTATTTAGGAATTGAGTTAGACACTGACCTGATGTTGTCCAGATTGCCAGAAGAAAAGTTAAAAACCCTCAAGGAAAAAATCAGAGACAACTTGGGCGCACGAAAGTAACAGTGAAGGTACTGCAATCTTTAGTAGGGAGCCTGAATTTTGCCTGTAGGATGGTAGCGCCAGGGAGAGCCTTTTTGTCGCGACTGTATGGGAAATTAAGGGGAGATTTAGCCCCTTACCACCATATAAGAATGACAAAGGAGATGCGGCAAGATTTAGAGACATGGCTCCAATTTCTCGAGGGTTTCAATGGTGTTAGCTTCTGGAGGGAGCACCTGATGCTACAAGATCACTCTACAGGAGGTATCGGATTTGGGGTTTATTTCAGAACACGCTGGTGCGCGGCAAGATGGCCTGAAGAGTGGCATCAAACGGGAGTTACTAGGGACCTCACGTTTTTAGAGCTATTTCCAATAATAATAGCAGTGCTCCTGTGGGCTAAGCAATTCGCAAACCATTCAGTAAAATTCTGGTGCAATAATTTAGCAGTGGTACATGTGGTCAACTCATTATCATCACGATCAACGAGGGTCATGACTCTAGTTAGGACCCTGGTATTAGCATGCCTAAAACACAACATCTTATTCACGGCACAGCACGTTCCCGGCATTAACAACGGCATAGCCGATGCCCTTTCTCGGTTCCAGATGGACCATTTTCGAGAATTGGCACCGGAGGCCAGGGTTACCCCCGACCCGTTGCCACCTGGAGTGTGGAGTCTTGGGTTTTAGACATGCAGGCAATCATCCAGGGATCCCTCGCACCACGAACACAGGCGGCATACGATAGGGCATGGCGCAAATTTCAACAATTCAGGGTTAGTAAGGGATGGAACCAAGGATTCCCCACTGAGGAACCTGAAATTCTTCAGTTTGCCATGGTACTCAAGCAAAAGGGCTTGGCTGGGGGGACCATAGCCGGCAAGATTGCAGCCCTCACCTTTGTAAATAAATTAATGGGTTACCCTTCCCCGGATAAGGGATTTTACCTTAAACGAATGTTAGAAAGTTGGGCTAGGAGCCCGCCTCCCCGTGTAGTAAGTAGAGCCCCAATTACAACCCCCATTTTACAACAGTTAGTAGCGATCCTCCCTAGTGTATGTAGGGACAGTTATGAGGCCCAACTTTTTGCCACGGCATATGTTATAACTTTCTTCAGAGCATTTAGGATCAGTGAGGTGGTTGCACTGTCAAGCAGAGACAACATCGGAAGGGCCTTGGGGATTAATGACGTTGAACTGACCAATGGATTACTGTGCATTCGGTTACGGTATTCAAAAACGGACCAAAGGAAAAACGGTCAAACGGTACAATTGCATAAGAATGGAGTTGAGGAGATCTGCCCAGTGCAGCAGATGGAGAAATACATGTGTATACGTCCAAATGTTAATGGAGGGCTATTCTTGCATAAGGAAGGTACCGCGTTGACCTGTCATCAGTTTTCAGCAGTTTTGCGAATGGCATTGGGGCAAATGGGATTATCCCCAAGGGAATTTGGGTCACACTCATTTAGAATAGGAGCAGCCACGACAGCAGCAGCTGCTGGGTTAGGAGAGGAGGCAATAAAGGCGGTTGGAGGTCCCGGGCATATAAGAAATATGTGAGACTACCAACATACTAAAATTGATTTATTTTAATAGGGTACAGAGCTTCAAATGCTGGCAGAAGAGAGGTATGGATCGTGGGCCACAGTTTGGTCTGCTGGGCGAGCATTGCAGCTGCAAGTACCCCTTATGGTCACCAGTTGGGCTTGGGCAGATGGCCTGAGGATCGTATGGAATGGGAAGAGTGGTATGCGGTGGCAACAATTGCTACCAACACTCCAAGCAATGGGAGACAAGTCGGCACCGCATACGTTAGTGATCCATTTGGGTGAAAATGATATTCCTGCCAGAAAAGGGGTCAATTTGTTAATCAATATAAAGGGGGATTTGTTGACAGTTAGAAAATGGTTCCCAAAAGTTCATATTGTCTGGACTTCATTAATTCCTAGATTGAGATGGAACGGGGCTAGATCCCCGCAAAAGTGGATAGGACTAGGAAGAACATCAATAGAGAAATAGAAAAATGGTTAGGTGGTTTGGGGGGGGACCACGATTCGGCATTCAGACATCAAGCACACAAGGCCCGAATTGTTTCGTGAGGATGGAGTGCACTTACCATCGAAGGGCAATGAGATGTACCTGGATGTTTTGGCAGGACATTTGGGGTCCGTACTAGGTGGTAGGCGGTGGGTGTCGGGGTAGTTCGTGATACGACTCCCCCTTTGTGGCAGGGGTTCAGTATGCGATAGTAGGTTAAGTAGGTAAGGCTATAGGAAAGTTATAGAGTCATCTCCTTAAGAGATGGGGAAGTGATACCCAGGCAATGCAGGGCACAGCATGCACTGGGGTCACATCCCTGGGAGGGGTGTGGTTGCATGGTAAGTAAGGACTGGCACAGTCCTCAACCTTGCAGGCACAAGATCTCCTTACTCTGGCCCTGAGTTGGGCATGCCTCCGTCGGCCATGGCTAGTGACCTGTCGAAGGGGTGAAGTTCAAAGTTAAGGGGTACTGACACTGGAAGGCACGTCCAGACCAGTCCCGTGTTAATATATTTTAGGTAGCTAGCATACTGAACCCTACTTGCTTAGGCAATTACCCACCGGCCTAAAGATGATGGTGATTAATAAAGAGTGCGGCCAGTTTTAAAACCAAACACTGTCTCTGTGTATTAGTGGGGGGGTGCATCGACAAATGATGCTTGGGCCATGGACACATCTCTATCTAACAATGGTATTCTGCTGGTGGATTGCTCATTTAAGTAGAGGAGTGACAACACCTGATCCCTGCCTCTCCCTGCAGGTACGTATTGGAGGGAGAGCTGTAAAAGGCTGACCTCTGTTGCTGGACTGCTCATCTGAGTACAGAAGTGACAACACCTGACCCCTGCCTCTCCCTGCAGGTACATATTGAAGGGAGAGCCCTGAAGGGCGCCAGCTTCAGCGCTAGCACCAAAGGGCGTCAGCTGTTGGTGGGCCGTTAGCAGCCGGTGTGGCCCTGGCCAAGAAGGACTGGACCACGGATCAGTAGTTTTAATAACAGATTTTATGTTGCAATCGCTCCCCCTTTTTTCCTGGTTTTCCCCCACCACTGGATAGTGGGCCATCTTTGGTGAGTCATGTTTGTGTGTTTTATGTTTGGGGGGCAGCGAAAGAACCCTCGTCTGTTGATTGTCTGGAAAGTGAGTGGCTGTCTGGGGCAGTGGTAGTGTCCTTCCAGCCCATGTCTGTATTTTGTCAAACAGATCTCCCACGGGGGAGTGTGAGAGTCTCCCACCTGGGTAGCCACTGTCAGTCTTTGTTTTTTGTCTGTGTGAATAAAAAGATGGTCCAACAAGGAGGGAGGACATCTGGAGTGGGTGAGGGAACTGAGCTAGTTAGTTTTAGGATACCCATCAGGATGAAGACATGGGGGTGGGCAGATTCGTGGCAACTGCGGAAGGCACCCCATTTTAGATGTCTTCGGAAAATTGCTGTGGAGTCCACTGTAAACACCCCAAAGGGCCAAGGGGGAATGGGTAAGCTGGATTCCTCCTGCATGAGGATCTGGATGGCTAATGCCTGGTCTGTGATGAATAAAGCCGCCACTGTGTGATTCTATTGTGGAGTGTCACCTGGCCCTAGCATGTATCACTGAGACTTGGTTGGATGATGCCGCAGGCCCTATTTTGGCATGGCTGGTCCTGCCAGGCTTTTCAGTGATCCGCTAGCCTCAGGCAGAATGAAGAGGTGGGAGGGTGAGTTTAATTTTTTCATCTCGCCTGCAATGCACGAGGTGGCCCATTCTGGAGACAGGAAATTCAAGTGCCTGGCCATGTCCTGTGCCGCTGGGGTAGGACCAGGATTTATGGTCCTGCTGGTGTATAGACCCCCAGGTAACTTGGGGGGATTTGGAGCAGAGTTCCTGGAACTGGTCTCGACACTGCTGTTAGAGGTGGGGTAGGGAACCTCAGACCCAGGGGCCAAATGTAGCCCTCAACAAAATTTTATGTGGCCCCTTTCCAGTGTCAGGATCTGGCCCCCGGATCCATTCTCTACCTCCAAGTACTGAAAAGCTGAGCTCAGGATAAGAGAGCAGAGAGGAGGGCATGCACACAAGGATAGGGGACAGATCCACAGCACAGATCCATGATTTGGGCCCTCCTTTTCTTGAATAAACCCATTAAGCACCCCTGCCCTCAACCTCTATGTGGCCCTCGGAGCTCATACTAATATTCAATGTGGCCCCCAGGACAGAAAAGGTTCCCCACCTCTGTGTTAGAGTGACCCAAAAGGCTTGTCCTGGGGGACTTTAATGTGCACGACAGTGGCAGCTCTGGGCATCTGACCTCTGAGTTCCTGGATGCGATGGCATCTCTGGGTTTTATGCAGAGCATCCAGGAGAGCTCCCACAGTGCTGGCCGGGCGCTTGACTTCGTTTTCAGGCTCGGTTTTCCTGTTTCGGATGTTTGAGTCACCCCTGTTGGGTGGTCCAACCTATACCTCATGTGTTTCAGTTTGGGTGCTGCTCTACCTGACTGACAGCACCGTAGCCGATCTGGTTGTTGTGTGGCCACAGAGACTGCTGAATCCGGTGAACTTCAGCAACCTCATTATGGAGTAGATATATCTTCCCGTTCCAACCAGGGGCTTAAGAGGTTCACCAAAGGCTGTTTTCAGCTGTCAGAGGGGGTGCTTGATTCCCTGGCTCCTTGCCGGACCCTAGTTGTCTCGATGGTCTGTAGACCGCTATGGTAGAACAGTGATCTGGTGGACTTAAAGAGGCTGGGGTGTAGATTGGGAGAGAAGATGTTTGAGGAGCCATCCGGAAGCCAATCTTGAGCTGTACTGAAGCCAAGCGCTTGTACTTGTTCTTGGGCATAGATGCTGCAGGAAACAGATCGGCGCAACTATTTTGGGTGGTGTGCAGCCTGGTGAATCCAGACTGTTTCAATTGAGCACTGTGAGAGATTTTCTGCGGTCTTTGCAGAGAAGATAGAGAGACTCTGGGTGGGACTTGTTGGGCCTTTCAATGTGGAGCGCTGCGGAGTCCTGAGGGACTGTATTCCCTTGGTTGACTTTGACGTGATTGATGACGATGATGTCCATGTGCTACTAGGATTGTTGAGACTCACCACGTGTGCCCGTCCTGGCTGTTGAGGGCAAGCATGGAGGCGGTGGTACTTTTATTAACAGGCATGTTAACACCTCCTGTAGGGAGGGGAGAGTGCCGGCCTCCCTCAAATGTATGGAGATCCGCCCCTTCCTCAAGAAACCATATCTCGATGTTGGAGTATTTGCCAATTATCACTTGGTCTCCAATCTGCCTTTTTTAGGGAAGGTGACTGCGAAGGCTGTGGCCATGTGGCTACAGGCACACCTGGACTCAGACAATATTTTGGGAAAATTCCAGTCCAGGTTCAGACCTTCCCATGGGGTAGAGACCGCATTTGTCAGGGTGTTGAATGATCTGCTGATGATTTTAGATCGAGAACAGCTGTCTATTTTGGTCATGCTGGACCTTACAACAGCGTTCGATATGATTGACCAGGGGCTGTTGCTTCGGCGGCTGAGGGACATTGCTGGTGTGAAAGGGCTGCCCATCGGTGGTTTCAGTCATACCTGGAGGGGAGGAGCCAATTGGTGCTGATGGATGGATACGCATCATCCCCGAAGGGCCTGAATTGCGGCATTCCTCAAGGTTTTATTCTTTCACCCATGTTGCTCAACATATACATGCAGCCCTTCATAGATGTCATGATCAAGCATAGGGTTGAGTATCATCAGTATGCTGATGATACATAACTGTATATCTCTTGCCCCGTGAGCCCTGACAACACGGCATCTGCCTTGGAGTAATGGCTGAATGACATAGCCATCTGGATGCATTGGAGCAGCTGATAGGAGGATGGCCTTGCCTCCTGAATGTGGCTGGGGTCCATGTAGAGGTAGTGAGCCACGTAAAGAACTTGGGCGTCTTTTCTGACCACACACTGTCCATGAAAACTCAGGTGTCGGATGCGGTGCGGAAATGCTTTTTTCAACTTTGCAATTATCTAGGCTGACCTTGCCACAGTGACCCATGCCCTGGTGACGAGGCTTGATTTTTGTAACTCTCTCTTCTACAGGCTACCGGCAGTGCTCATCCGTCGCTGGCAGCTTATTCAGAATGCAGCAGCATGTCTGCTTACTGCTTTAGGCAGCTGTGATCATATTACGCCCGCCCTGTATTCTCTGCATTGGCCGCCTGTACTGTGATGGATTGAATTTAAGATTGCACTGCTCGTTTTCAGGGCCCTGAATGGTTTAGGCCCTGGCTATATTCCAGACCTTCTTCTAGAGTCTCACAGTAATGGGTATGTGTGTTCAGGAAACAATTGCTGTTTGGGGGTTCTGCCATCGCATCTTCAGTCAGCGGATAATTGGGCTTTTGCTGTGGTGAGCCCCTCGGTGTGGAACTTGCTCTCCTCCCCCCCCCCCAATGTTCATCTCAGCTCCTCCCTCCTTACCTTAAAAAAGCACCTGGAAACATATTTATTTTCTAGGTGCTTTTAGGATGCAGTGCTGGTTCCCTTAAGGTGTTCTGTTCTCCCTTTTTCCTTCCCTATTTTACAGTTTTTAATATTCTTTTAAATTACTTGTTTTCAACTGCTTTAAAGTGTTTATACTGTGCTTACTTTTATGTAAATTGTGAAGCGCTCTGAGTGCCATGTGCAAGGGGAGATATAAAAATAAAATAATAATATTAATCATTATTATTATTATCTCTCTAGAACATACTGCATTTGTATTGCAACAGTGTAGCAAACCTTCTAGATCTGCATTGTTAGTTTCATCAGTAGAATTTTTTTTTTACACCTGGGGGCAATCTTGTCAATTTAATCAGCAGTGGGGTAAATATTGTTTTGCTGATCCTTCTCACTGGAGCATTTCCCTTACAGCTCTAAGCTTTCTCAGTTACATGTCTGAAGGAATTCTATCCAACTCACGTAGTATTCCTCAATGCACGTAACTACATATAGTCTCTCTCCTGACTCTATCCCTTCTCACAGTGAGTTTCCCTTTCAGCCCAGCTTTGACAGTTTCACTGGGGAGGGTGGAGAAGAGATTGCTTTGAAGACCCCTCCTTCCAGAGAGTTTCCCTTGCAGCACTGAGCTTTGTCACTTTCACGAGAGGGTTTGGTTCGTAGCCTTATCAGTTTCACCTGTTGGAGTGTTGACTTAGGAACTGGAGCAGTCAGCCAGTTTCCCTTTCAGCCCCAGCTCTGTCACTTTCACCAGTGAAATCTACCTGCAATAGAAGCCCCTGACACATGTACATTCACAGCTTGTCATAAAATGTCCATACATATGTCCATCATAGCCTGCCATAAAAGCTCTGCATGTTCATCCGTCACAGTCTGCCATAAAACCTCTGCACACAAATCACTCATCACTTTCACCCTTGCAGCCCAGAGCTTTCTCAAATTCAGCCAGCCTGGGGAAAGATGCAAGGGGAATCTGATTTGCAGATTCCTCCTCACCTGACCGTTTCCCTTGCAGCTCACAGTTTTGTTAATTTCAACTAGTGGAGGCAGGAGGGCGGAGAGCAGCAGGGGTGGAAAGGAAGATCTCTTTGTGCACCCCGTCCATGCACAACTTCAGCTTCCTCACTTTCACCACCAGAGAGCAGACCCCTCCTCACCTGAATATTTCTCTTGAAGCCCACAGTTTTGATGGCTTCAAGTGGGGAGGGGGGGAGTAGGTGGAGTGGAGAGGTAAATTGTTTTGCACAGTCTGTCCATATGCAACCCCAGCTATGTCACATTCACCCTTGCAGCCTACAGTGCTCTCAAATTCAACCATCCAGGAGAGGTGCAAGGGGAGACTGCTTTGCAAACCCCTCTTTTCCTGAGTGTTTTGCTTACAGCCCACAGTTTTGTAACTAGCGGAAGCAGGAAAAGGAAGGGAGGAGAAGCACGGATAGAGAAGTAGATTGCTTTGCACAGCCCATCCATACGCAGTCCCAGCTTCATCACTTTCCCCTTACAGACCAGAGCTTTGCCAGAAGCAGTAGTTCCTTTTATACGCAAAGCTAAACATGCCCAGTCTGTCTGTCCATATGCCACATGTAAATTATTTGAACATTTGTGAAACAAACAAAAGGGAATCGGTCTTTCTAACTCTCCCCATTTGCCAAAACAGGTACTTCAGAGTACTGGAACTTCAAAACTATACAACAGAATTTCAAAAACTAAAAGCAGGGGAGAAAAATACAGGTCCAACTTGACATTTCAAACACTGCTAGATTTCTTAATACTGGTCTCAGAACTGTGTCTCGTGTCTAAATAAATCGGCAGCCCTCTACGTGTATTAAATGGCTTGTGGGCAGCCCCCATTGGTGGTGCTAGTGAGAGCAAGAGTGGAGAGAGGGATAGAAAACAAGTAATTCCTTGAATGCTCTAGAATATCTGCCCATGAATCTATGGTTCTGGCGCACCTAGAAATATGGAGGCACCTCACACGAACTAATTGACAGGAAACAGACATGCTGGCACACATTAGCCTGCATTAACCCACATGGCAGGTTCCACATTCTCAGAGACCCCGTTCTGAGGGGCTACGGCTCTAGTAGGTGGGGGCTCCAGTGGGGGAGAACACCTAACAAACAGGAGACCCACCTGGTATGAGCTAATGTGGGCTAATGTCTCATTTGATAACACTCTGTGTCTCTATATGCAAATAAGTCACAAAGGGGTGAAAAAGTCATTCTGCCTCCAAAATTCAAACATCTGTAACTTTTGTGTTTTTCATTCAAAAAATTTGCCTGAAATTTGGATAGATTTTAATAAAAATAATAATAGATTCTACAACTCACCCAAGTGATCCTCCCTACCAAATTTCACACTGATAGTACAAACCTTCCAGTTATTATTAATTTATAATTAACAGAATGTTCATGATCTTAACACAGTGATGCCGCCACCTTAACAATAGAATCGGTCCTGATGGCTCTATAAGACAGTATACACCTTTTGAAGTGTATACAATAAATTTCTTTGCAGATGTTTTCCCACATCATAAAATGATCACATGCTTTGGGACAACTGGATATATGACAAAAAAAGATTAAAATATTTAAAAAGCAAATGTTTTTGTTGAGTACTGAAGTACTTTCACAATAGCATAGGAAAACAACAGTCTAGAGCTTCTGCCCAACTCCACACCACTTCCATATCAAAACACCAGTAATTGTTTTGCGAAGACAACATGCAATTATTGTGCATTCACAATAGTCATAAGATAAATGTTGTTTTCAGTTACGTTATAACAAGACTCCTGGTTTCTGCCATGACATTAAAAATAAACTTGAAATGCATTTATAAATCTGCTGGAGGTAACTACAACTAAATTTCTGAAATATACCACAATGGATGGAAAATACTGGAAAGGGAAGCAGGTACATACCTTTCACACAGGTACATACGTAGGCAACTTGAAATAATTAAGTTATAAATTACAATTAAATTATATTTGTTTCCAGAAATTCATCAAAAAAAACAACAGAAAAAAGGTTGTTTGTTTTTTGGACTAGTGCCTGAAATTTTATGTGATCTATTATAGGGCATTTAATTAAACATTGGCTGAAAACAGACACGCATGTAACACTGCTTTAAAGTTTCTTACACATATTGCAGGGCTGTATTGGCTTTCATGCACTGTGACCAAATGAACTGCTCATACCAATTCATATTTAAAACAATTTTAAAAAGTGCTTTACCTTTAAGAGAGCCAATGCTACATGAAAGATGATGTTTAGACCCTGAAAGAGAGAAAAGAGCTTAATCAGTCCTATTTTTATTACATAAATTACAGTCCTGTAGCATGCTTGACTTACATCACATGCATATTTTACACTCTATGTTTTATGCCTCATGATGATGCAGGGTCTAAGCTTCTACCTGAGGAGGATTGAATGCTTAGAAACTATCCTCAGTTGGTTGGACAAATGCTGCTGAGAGTCACAAAACACTCCTCTGCCTTAAGGCAAGTATCAGTCAAATCTGGTTTCTCGTGGGGAAGTACAAAGGACTGCTAGCTAGGATCAGACCACTGGGACATCATCAGTTTTTGAGACTCCAGAGGAACCTAATAAATATCCCATTTAATGTCATCTTAGACTAAACAAAGCCACTATTCCATCTAGGATCTTAATATTACACACATCACAAGCAAACAAAAATCCATTAAGTATTGGTTCGTTCAAATCAACAAAAGAGAGAATTCAGAGGTCAAATAGCTACACGTTGAAATTAGCTCTATTGTGCCTGCTACTGTTTGTACTTTTACAAACAATGGCACTACCATAACCACAAAAATATGCTAAGACTAGCCATTTACAATCAACGTTTTGGCCAGTTCTTTTAAGCATTACATGAAATTTGAAAAGTCTGTAGTAGACAGTGGGAAACAAAGAACTTAAGCTGCAGCCACATATGGTGAAAACAGACATGACACTAACTCCACTTTACCACTGCTTTAACATTTCTTATGCATGTTGCAGGGCTGCATAGGGTGCCAATAAAGCCCTGCAACATGCATAAGAAATGTTAAAATAGTGGTAAAGTGGAATTAGCATCATGTCTGTTTTTACCCATACATGCATACAGAGTCAGAATATAATTTATTGTTTTAACCTTAGGTTGTAACAAATTACAAATAAAGTTAACACAAAACAAGGATTAATTTAACATCAAACACAAAAACAAAACAACAAAACAGAAAACTGTGACAATTAAAATATAACCAACCATAATCCTACTCCTAAACAGAGTGTGGGATTTGTCGGGCCATGCCCCCAAGATGGTAAGTAGATAAAATTCATTTACATAAAATCCCCTGTAGCATAGGTTTTGCTCCTAAACTGAGCACAGGCTTGACCAGGCCTAACCCTTGAAGTTAATATTAGATGAGGTTCGATCACATGAAATCCCCAATGACATGTATCTTGTTCCTACGTGGAGCATAGGTTTGGCTGGGCCTAACCTCAGAGATTTAGTCAAATCTTTATTGTGGTATCAACATAGCAACACAAAATACAAAATTAAACATACAGAAATAACAAAAACACAAGTAAAATCGCATCCTGTCCTTCACTGGGCCCTTCAGTACAATCCTCCTAGTTTTAACTGCCAATGCACAGAACTTTGCCACTTGTTTTGTTATATCAAAGTTTGTATTACTTAATAATGCCACCAGGGCCTCATGCTGTGAACATGATCGCAATCTATTAATTATGGGCTCTAAGACTGAAAGACAGATTTCTCCATAAAGACAACTATTGAAAATAATATGTACTACTGATTCAATAACCTGGTGCTTGCAGAACCTGCAAAATCTATTTTCATGAGGGACTTTTGCATGTCTACCCTCGATTACTGCTGATTGGGCTAGGCTAAATCTCACCAGTGTGAATGCCATTCTCTGTGACCAGTTCTGTGGTAAAAATTAATAGGAGGCACCAGTGGGTTGAATAGGGAAAAATGTATAAGTCTCAGAAATCCTTTGAGCATTGACTGCTTCCTTCAAGATCTACTTTCCCTGGTCTAAGATTCGAGATTTAATTAAGCTGAGTGTGTTGGGATACGTCACAAACGATAAATATGCCGTGGATAATCCCAACTGGGCTAAAATCTGAACAATGTTATTTCCCCAAGGGCCCCCCACATACATGCATGTATACATACATAATCAACCTCTCTCCGCCATGAACTGGAATTTTCCAGTGCCCGCTGTGACATGTTTGCTGCCTTTTTTGCAGATAAAATCGCCCAGATTCACCACGATCTCGATGCTGCACTTATGACAGTGGAAGCATCAGAGGTACAGGAAGCCCCGCCATGTCTGTTGTTGTGGGATCAGTTTCAGTGGGTGTCACCCACTGATGCAGCAGAGGTCCTTGGGACTGTTTGGGCCACCTGTTTTGAATTAGATCTGTGCCGGTCCTGGCTGGTGAAGGCCAGCCGGGAGATGTTAGGGCCGTTGCTGGTGGGGTGGTCAATGCCTCCCTTAGGGAGCGCAGGGTACCGAGCCATCTCAAAGAGGTGGTGGTGTGGCCTCTGCTCAAGAAGCCATCTTTGGACATTGACTCCCTGGCCAGCTATTGGCCAGTCTCTAACCTTCCCTTTTTAGGGAAGGTTATTGAGCAGATGGTGGCCCGGCAGTTACAGGGGCATCTGGACCAGGTCGATTTTCTTGATCCCTTGCAGTCTGGTTTTCGCCCCAGGTTTGGCACAGAGACTGCACTTGTGCCCATGGTCGATGACCTGTGCCGTGAATTGGATCAGGGCAGATCCTCAATCTTGATCTTACTGGATCTGTCAGAGGCGTTTGATACCGTTGATCATGAGATGTTGGTGGCAAGGCTGCGGGGCTGGGCTGGGGTGAGTGGAATCGTTCTTGAATGATACCGCTCATTCCTGGCAGGGAAAACTCAGCGGGTGGTTCTCGGGGAATGTACGTCATCTTCCCAGAATCTTACGTGTGGAGTCCCGTAGGGTTCTATTCTGTCCCCTCTCCTGTTCAACACGTATATTCAACCTTTGGGTGAGGTCATGAGAGGGTTTGGCATGCGATGTCATCAGTACGCCGATGATACACAACTTTACCTCTCGTTTTCTGGAGATCCAGGCCCGGCAGTCTTGGTGCTTACCCGGTGCTTGGCAGCTGTGGGGGACTGGATGAGGATGAACCGTCTCAGGCTGAATCCTGACAAGACAGAGGTGATGTTGATGGGTAGGGCTGAGGGGCTAGTGGCGCCTGTCATTGGTGGGGTCTGACCCTGTGGCTGCTCAGGTTCGTAGTCTGGGAGTGTTCCTCGACCCGCAGCTCCGCCTGGATTGTCAGGTGGAAGCTGTGGCGAAGGGAGCATTTTGCCAGTTGCATCTGGTGCGACGGCTGCGGCCGTGTCTCAGGCTCGGATCTGGCCACCATCATCCATGCTTTCATTACCTCTCAACTGGACTACTGTAACGCACTCTACGTGGGGCTACCCTTGACGACGGTCCGGAGGTTACAGCTGCTGCAGAATGCGGCGGCCCACCTCCTAACGGGGATGGGCCGCTGCGCACGTTACACCTGTGCTCCGTACTCTACACTGGCTACCTATTGTATTCCGGGCCCAATTCATGGTGTTGGTTATGACCTTTAAAGCCCTAAATGGCTTGGGTCCTGTTTACCTGCGAGACCGCCTCGGGTCACTGGCTGCCCATCTGCTCAGATTGTGGCATAAGACAACAGCGAAGCTTACTGAACCGCTCTCTCATGCCCGAGCTGTGCCAGGAAAAGCCTTTCTCTATATATTGCAGTACTGAAAAATGTTGTAATTGGTCCCGTTATACGTTTTCAAGGTTTAATTTCTTAAAAAGGCAGAAACTTTTTTTTTTTTTTAATGTCCATATAGCAGTGACTAGTAAATGGTTTTGTAATTCTGTATTTAGTCAACAAGTCAGCATATTGCACTTCCTCCACTGGAGGTCAGAATTGTAGCAGGAGTGAAGCCAGAGCAGCATTTATACACCAATCCTTTTCTCCAAGGACAATAATAGATGCAGGATACTCCAAAAGAGATTTTATTTTTATTGTCAAAAGTGCTGAACAGACACTCCTGCTACCCAAAACACATGCCACAGGCAGAGCACTGACAGCCACACTCCAGAACGCCACATTGTCCTACCAACATATATTACCCCTGCTCTGGGCGCACCATTTGTAGTGATAGAACTCAGGTTGAGACCGGAGGAACTCATGAATGACCCAACACCCTGGAGGGATGGAAATTTATAATTTAGTATAGTTCTGAGTGAGTGGCAATGAGCAACTGACTGAGATAAGCTAACTGTCTTGGGCCCAACCATGTGTAGGCAGCTGAATATGAAAAAGTAAGGAGGCTCTATGCATAACTTTGAAGTGGGCTCCATCCTACACGTTCTCTATCTGGGTTACCTTGGAGGGTGGTATTATTATTATTAGCAAGCATTTATATAGTGACAGAAATGTACCTGGTGCTTCACAAAGTAATGGAATAGACATGGTCCCTGCCCTAGGGCTTACAATCTGAGGGA
>QEPC01006764.1:629931-657287 GCA_003113815.1 Sphenodon punctatus | reverse complement strand
CTTGGTTCCCTGTGGGGGTTCGTTTGACCACGCTTCCCGGGACCTTCCCCCGGCTAGCCCGGGAAGCGTGGTTGAAACTGACCCCATGTGGGTATTGAGCGTGATGAACATCTGGCGCGCGCCGTTCAGACGTTCAGGGCCCTTTGGCCCCACGGGGGGGTTCAGCGTGGTTCAGTGTGGTTCAGCGTGATCTCGTAACGTCTGAAATCACCCCAGGACTGCACACAATACTCAAGGTGTGGTCACACCAGGGATTTATATAGTGGCATTACAATATTTTAAGTTTTATTCTCTATCCCTTTATGACTAATTCCTGACATTCTGTTTGCTTTTTTGACTGCCACCACACACTGAGCTGAGGATTTCAATGTATTATCCACACCACAATGACTCCAAGGTCTTTTTCCTGAGTGGTAAGTCCTAATTTAGAATCCAGCATTGTATACATATAGTTAGGATTGTTTTTTTGTGAATCACTTTACACTTGTCCACATTAAATTTCATCTGTCATTTAGATGCCCGGTCACCCAGTCTCACAACATCCTCCTGCAATTCTTCAGTTTTCTGCTCGTGTTTTAACTACCTTGAATAACTTTGTGTCATCTGAAAATTTGATCACCTGACTCCTTACTCCTTTTTCTAGATCATTGATGAATACATTAAATAACACTGGTCCCAGTACAGATCCTTGGAGTACTCCACTATTTACTTCTCTCCATTGTGAAAACTGACCATTTAGTCCTAGACTTTGTTTTTTATCCTTTAACCAGTTACCAGTCCACAACAGGACACTGCCCATGACATTTTAAGTCTCTCAAGAGTCTCTCATGTGGGACTTTTCTGAAAATCCAGATACACTATATCAACTGGTTCCCCTTTATCCACGTGCTTATTTACACCCTGTGGTTTTTTGTTTGGTTATTCGAGCCCGTCTGCTGTATTTTAATAGTTTTTATTGTATTTTGTATTATATTTTTATCTTCTGCTGTACACTGCCCCGAGCTGCCTTTGGGCAATTGGGGTCGGATTATAAGTTTTGATTAAAGTAAAATTAAAGTAATCCTGAAAATTGAATGCCTCACAGAACTGTGTATTACAGAAATATATTTGTAGACCCTACTGGAAGATTTTAATCCTTTCAGGGTTTTAAAAAAAAATAATCATATTTGAAAATAGCAATCTATTGCCTTTCCCTTAACATATCAATCAACTCACTAACTTTGAAAGAAGCCAATCTTAGAAACTTATTCTATATCCAATAGAATGAAATAAAAGAAAACTAACATATTTTACACAAAAATAATTTCTTCAGATTCAAGATTGTGCCATTTTACCTCACAGAGTAGCAAGTCAATTATGTGGAAGACCATGGAAAGTGGAAACTTGGCAGTGAAGAGTGAGAGAAACCACTGGGATGCATACATATGAGCTGCTAGGGTCAGATCTGAGAAGTGGCTATGCAAATCAGGTAACTGCTCCTAGAATTAGAGAGGAAAAAATAAATACTTTCAGATAAATACCAGCAGGAGATAACAGATTACCAATGGCTTGAGACAAGCACACACTAATTTACAATCATACCTTGTACAACATATAAAGTTTAAGCCCCCCAGTTTGAAAAACGCATTTTATTCATATGGTATTGTGGTAAAATAGACCTGAATTAAGTCATAATTTAAAAAAATATATATGATTGATTTCAAAATGACTCCAATTTAATGTAAAGAGTTTAAATTTTATTAAAAGCTCTTGTTTGTGGTACAGAAATACATCACCGCCACACAAAGGTACTTGGGGTCAGCAGTACCCACAATGTTAACAGTAAAATCCAACAATGACAGTACTGAGGGTTGAACTGACCCATCTACCCACATTTTTTGAATGTAAGATGTACAGAAACTGCAAGAGTAACAACAATAATGGGGGGTGGAAATGACCCCATATACCTAACTGGTCCAATTTTTTAAAACACAAAACTGCAAGCAGGTATGATGAAAACAACAGTATTGAAGGTTCACTCTATGAAAGTGTTAACTGCTGTGTAAACAAAAAGCAAAATTGAAATCAGTAAGTGTGAGTTTTCACCTTGGGGTACAATTGACCTCAATGTCCTTGTAGTGATATTTTTCTATTCACACAATGACATTTATACAAACAGAAAAAAAAATGCTAAGTAGTTGTCCTTATTCTACATTGAGTACACAATGTAAAGAACTGGTTAAGAACATAGGTAGTTCCATACTGGATCAGACCAATGGTCCATCGAGCCCACCACCTGTCTCCAACAGTGGCCAATCTTAGTCACTTGGAAGAAGTACCCAACGGGCCACAATGGGGTGATCCATTCCTTGTTGTTCACTCGCAGCTCCCGACAGGAAGAGGTTACATAACCCAAATCTACGTGGCTAATAGCTGCTAATGGACCCATCTTCCAGAAACTTGTCCAACCCTTTCTTAAGCCAAGCTGTACTACTGGCCTTGAACACATCTAAACTTGTTCCACAAGACTCATGATTTTATAAACGTCTTATCATATCCCTTCTCAGACGTCTCTTCCCCAAGCTGAAGAGTCCCAACTTATCCAGCCTCTCTTCATCGGAGAGCCGTTCCATACCCTTTATCATTTTTGTTGCCCTTCTCTCTGTAACTTTTCTATTTCTACTATATCCTTTTTGAGATGGGGTGACCAGAACTGCACACAATTATTAATTATTATTATTATTATTATTATTAGCAAACATGTATATAGCGCCAGCAATGTACCTGGCACTTTACAAAATAATTGAATAGACACGGTCCCTGCCCTAGGGCTTATAATCTGAGAGACGGGGATGGGGGGGAGACGAAGGACATTTTCCTGAGTGGCAACTCCTAATTTAGAACCCAGCATTGTGTAAATAACATTTGGATTGTTTTTCCCTGAGTGTATCACTTTGCACTTGTCCCCAAAGCTTGGGACTTGGCCCTCAGTCTCACAAGATCCCCCTTCACAGTCCCCTTATTTTAACTACTTTAAATAACTTGACCATATCACTCCTTACTCCCCTTTCCAGATCATTAATGAATACATTAAGCAACACTGCTCCCAGTATAGATCCCTGGGGCACTCCACTATTTGACTCCTTGGCCAGTTATCGGCTGGTCTCTAACCCTCCCTAAAAGGTTACGGAATGGGTGGTGGCTCGGCAGCTTCAGGGTCATCCGGACTGCATCAGTTTTCTAGATCCCTCGCAGTCCGGCTTTCATCCAAGTTACGGTACTGAGACTGCACCTGTGGCCTTGGTAGAAAACCTCCGCCGTGAGTTGGACCAGGGTACCTTATTCATCTTATTAGATCTTTTGTCTGCATTTGATACCGTTGACCATTAGATAGTACTGGTGACTTGCTTGCGGGACCGACCCAGGGTGGGCGGGACTGTTCTTGAATGGTTCTGCTCATTCCTGACTGGAAGAACACAACGTGTGGTTCTGGGTGATTGTTCATCTTCTCCCTGGGACCTCACATGTGGTATCCTGCAAGGTTCCATTTTGTCCCCTCTCTTGTTCAACATGTACATGCAGCAGTTGGGTGACGTCATTAGAGGATTGGGTGTGCGGTGCCATCAGTATGCTCTAATGACGTCAGTATGCTGATGACACCCAACTTTATCTTTCCCCCCCCACCCCCAATCAATCCAGACCTGGCAGTCTCGGTTCTTAAGCCATGTTTGGCGGCTGTGAGGAACTGGATGTGGGTGAGCCATCTGAAGCTGTATCCCGGCAAGACGGAGGTGATGTTGGTGGGGGAAGAGGGAGTGGGAGTCCGTCTGCCCTTGGTCCCTCAGGTTTGGAGTCTGGGAGTGCTCCTTGACTTGCGGCTCTGTCTGGATGCCTAGGTGGCAACTGTGGCAAAGAGGGAGTTCCACCAATTATATCTGGTGCGGTGGCTTTGGTTGTACGTTTCGAACTCCGACCTGGCCACCATCATGCATGCTTTCATCACCTCTAGACTAGACTACTTATTATTTATTTATTTATTTTACTAAATTTATAACCCGCTCTTCCCGCCACAGACAGCCCAGAGCGGCTAACAACAGTAAAACTATAAATATAATATAAAACACTTAAAAACATAATAATCCTAAAACAGGGACAAAAACCCATTCTACCCTCCTTATTCCCACCCACCCTTACCCCTCTCTCTCGCCAAACACCTGACGGAACAGCCAGGTTTTACAGTTCCTACGGAAGGCCGGGAGGTCCGCGGCCAGACGGGCCCCCACCGGGAGCGAATTCCAAAGGCGCGGCGCAGCCACTGAGAATGCCCTATTTTGCGTGGCCCCCTGGGAAACCTGGGAGACCTCCAACACGGCGACCCTGGACGACCGCAGGGGCTGATCTAGAACCCAGGGAGTGCATTAAGTCTGTTATTTACATGTATAAAAATTGTATACAGTTCATACAATGAAGTAAAGAATGTGAGTGTAGACATTATACAATTTGTTGTACACAATGAAGTTATGTAGAAACAGACTTAATACACTCTTACAAAATTGTTCCTTGTCGAATTATGATAATAAATTAATTGTAAAATATGCAAGTTTAGTTATTGATAAAAATGAATAAAAGTATGTATGGTAAGTAATTTAGTACATATGTTACATGTATGTTGAGGAGGATAAAATATTAAATATTGCTCTAATAGTGAATTCATTTCTATGTTTTTTGGCGTTTATGTTTTGTTGCAATGTATGGAGTGGAAGGTTTTTTGAATTGTAATTGTACTGAGGTTTTTTTGTTTGTATTTTAAAAAAACTCTTGTGCATTTAAGTTTTTTTTTAAACTGTTAAGTTTTTTGTTTTGGTTAATTGACGTGTGTGAAAACATATACATTGAGAACTGGCAACTCATTTCATGCAATGGATATATCTTATGTAAGCCTCTTTGGCAACTTTCTTGTATTGTATAAGTTGTTTAAAATGTCAAGACTAGTTAAGAACTGGAATGTGTAAGAAGCTCTCTTATCACTGTTATTAATTGGGAGCTAGGAATGACCCAGGCCAGCTGCAGCTCGTAAATCTAGCACATGCGTAGTGAGTTGCATAGTGAATTACATAACTGGTCACACATGCACATGATTGGTAGAGTGAGTGTGTAACACCAGAATACTATAAAGTACAGTGACTGAGGTTCCATCGAGGCAGATGCAGGCACAGACGGACTTCACTGCTGGCCATTTGGCAGATGTGCTACAGTGGATGCAGCAAAACCTGGGACCCACTCAAGGATCATCTTGCAGCCGGCTTGAACAAAAAAATGTTAAAAAGCTTGCTTTTACTGTTTGTATTTACTTTTATGCTTTGTATATAATAAAATAGCTTTTTTGACCCCATTTGTCTAAGTTATCACTAAATTGATCCAAAAACCAAACAATTTCAATACACTGGCTTACTTTCTTCCTCTCTGACAATATTTCCACCCTTGTTCTTGGGGATTTCAACATCCATATTCACATACCCTCCGACCCTACTACTTCCTGCTTCACCTCTCAAACATCTTCCTTTGATCTCCATCTCTGGACTCGTTACCCTATACACTGTGTGGCCATTCCCTACACCTAATCATCTCCAAAACCTGTTCCATTTCCAACCTCTTCTTTGATGCCCTCTCCATTTCTGATCACCACTCTGCCTCCTTCCATGTCTCCCACTCTGTCTCTTACCCAACTTCTCACTCCTTCTGCGACGTTCAATCCATCAACGTATTAGACTTTGCTTCCTCTACCCCCCTCCCTTATTTCCCTCCTCTTTCAATATACCTGATTCAGATGTTGCTGCCTTCAACACATCTCTCTCTTCCACCCTGGACTCCCTTGCTCCATTTTTCCACTGCTCTATCTATCCCATTAACTCCTGACCCTGCCTCACCCCACCATCTGCCACCTCTGCTCGTGTTCTCATGCTGCTAAACATCTCTGGTAGACGTCTCATGAACTTGACTATCTCCACTTTTAAGTTCACTATTTCTGCCTTCACCTTTCTTCTCACTCCTTTCCCTCCCCATTTCCTTCTTCACCCTCTAAACTCCAACTTCCTTTTATAAGATCACCTCCCTGCTTTCCTCATCCAGTTCCTCTACCTTCCTACTTGACCCTATCCCCTCTTCCCTCCTAACAGCTATGGTCCCCACCACTGCATGTGCAGTATCTTCCTCTCTCTCTCTTTAGTGACTCCTTTTCCTCTGCTTTCAAACATGCCACTGTCTCCCCTGTCGTTATGCTGCCCACTCTTGACTTCTTCAATCCCTCTCGGTCTCTCCTCCCCTTCACTTCCAAGCACCTGGAACTAGCTGTCTAACACCCATTACCTTGATTTCTTCTCCTCTAATTCTTCACCCAACCCCCTTCAATCTAGCTTCTGTCTCCACCCCCCAACAGAGACTGCTCTCATCAGAATCACCAATGACCTTCTTTTAGCCAAATCTAATGGCCTCTACTGGTTATCTTCCTATTACTGTAACCACTCCTTTGATGTGTCTCTC
The DNA here is from genome assembly GCA_003113815.1 of Sphenodon punctatus. Lineage (NCBI taxonomy): Eukaryota > Metazoa > Chordata > Lepidosauria > Sphenodontia > Sphenodontidae > Sphenodon > Sphenodon punctatus. The sequence goes on along the minus strand of QEPC01006764.1, from coordinate 650,768 downwards.
TGAACATGATCAAACCTCACCTAGCACTTTGATCTTGTTCAGTCCCTCCTCTCCTAACTTCACTGGCAGTCCTCTACTAGAATGGATTAAGCACAGGCACCTTGTCTTTACCTTCAAGGCCCTTTATGGCCTTGCTCCCACTAACTTTCTGCATTTGTTTCCCAAAACATTCCTGCCTGGGAGTTATACTCCTCTTCTGTCACCATCACATGCCCCCAAGTGGCCTGCTCCTCAAAACTTATTTGTCCTGTGAAGATGAAAGAGTGCCCCTAAGTTGTCTCAAAAAGAAGTAATATGGCACTTACCCCAGTATCTCTGAAGGCTAGGCACTGGCCACAGTTATGGGTAAGAGGGGGAATGCATCACCTCATTGGCCAAAGTAAAATTCTACATTATAGAAAATCACCTCAGTTGCATTAGCAAGATATTTCACCAATGAAACTTAATATTAAGGCCCAAGAATGGTGGTGAAAAAGGGAAACAAAGAAACAGGTGCCTCAATCATTTACTTGGTTCTCTTGCTCAAACTTAGACCACTTTTAGACCTTCTCCCCTCACGCATATTCTGGCTGCGGGGGGGAAACGTGCAGCCAGGATATGCGCAGGGATTGGCTGGTCAGGAAATCGAGCTCCGCATCCCTGTGTGTGTCTGCCTGCAAAGCTGTGGGGGAGGAGGGATACTTTCAGACCAATCGAGTCCTGAGCATATCCTGTCTGCGCATTCCCCCCCGCAGCCAGAATATGTGTGTGGGGGCGGGGGGGGGGAGGTCTGAAAGTGGCCTTAGTGCTCTCCACGATGGAGAGGGCATTCTCGGTAGTGGGGCCACGGCTGTGGAACTCCCTTCCGGAGGAAGCTCGCCTGGCCCCTAGCCTATTAACATTCTTTGGGAGGGAGGGTGAGTAGGGTGGGGTTTTTAGTTCCCCCACCCATTTTTGGTTTTAGATTGTTTTTTAGCCCTGTTTAATATTTTTATAATATTTATGATTGCTTTTAATTGATTTTATTGTATTTTAAGATGTTGGAAGCCGCCCCGAGCTGCATGGCAGGAGGGGCGGGGTAGAAGTTTATAAAATAAATAAAATAAATAAATAAAATTCTTATTGGAACTGGATGCACCTCAGAATCCCCATTTGCAAACAAGTCTTCTGTGGCAGAGTGTAGCCTGAAAGCGCTGTTATCCCTTTAAGAGAGCTGGGAGTGCCAATCTGAGGACTGTGCAGCCTGGGCTTCAGCTACCGAAGGCTATAAGCAACTGGGTAAGGGTTTGGCAGAGTCAGCCCTGCACATAGTCCAGTCACACCTCCCACTGTGTCTACTCCAGCGAATCCATAAACCCCAAGAGCAGCAGATGCTACATCACCCTGTGGAAGTAACAAAGAACGTTAGTAGTATGATGGTGCGTCTCTTGGTTTCTTCTTGTACATGTACATATCTTGCTTAGTAACGTGACTAATGTAGGAAGCAACAACCTATACATCAGAATCTTCAAAATCAAAAACAATGGTGCAGGAATTATCCAGTTGAGCTGGACAGAAGAATGCCCTTGTGTTAGCCTCACACTGAGATTTCAATACAAAGTGTGTATCATGTTCTCCATATCTTAGCAGACAAAATTCATTGTGAAGTACAGGTCAGCAAGGTGGAAGTAAGACCACCCTTAATTCAAGATGAAACGTCTTAGTCTCTTCTTGTTAGAATGCTTTGATAGAAATGAGTACCAGGTTGTTTTTCTCTCCCTTTCCTCTCTCTCCCTCCTTCTTCCTATATGTGGGGTAAGCAGGAGTGTGAGGCAGCTGCCACACTTTCCCCTTTTTCGGTACAAAGTTGGTTCCTCCTCTTATTTCTTTCTTTTAAGGTGTTATAAACTGGTTTTAACTGTGGTCTTTTGTTACAAAATATATATTTTTGTTATTTGGTTTTTGTTATAAATAAAGATGAAAAGATTGTGAAAAAAGAAAAAAGAAATGAGCGCCAACATGCTGCAGTAGGTATTTGCTGGTCAGAAACAAGGTAGACGTTAGGAACAAACCTGAATGACTTTGAGCGGTGTTGCTGCTCATGCTGTTTTGTACTAATCTTCAGCAGTTCTCCATCAGAAACATCATTAATGAAATGAAATGCCACTGCTTGTGGGTGTCTGCCAGCGACATACTTGAGGAGACTGAGGGTATATTCAGACCATGTCTTGCTTTGGTGGGACTTTATTCCATATCATTCCAACATCTATTAATGCATAATAATGTGATGGTGGTGAGATCGAATGGAGGTCCATCAATGTTACGAACTTTGATTTGACAGACTTGTGGAATGTTCCATCTGATCTGAAGAGCAAAAGGCTCACAAAAGTAATTCTGTATTGCATGATTTCTTCTTAAGTCATGGTAGTCTCTTTTCCACTGGATAGAAGGTAAATGACTTGATTCATTGCAGTAGTCAACCATTTTCCTATACTCTTGCTTGCTCTTGGTTGTAGTTGTCTTTGTTGCAAAGGTCTTGCTTTTCCTTGTGGTGATAGTGTCATGTATTGATTGAGTTTTGGAAGAAAGTCTCTCCAGAATGTTTTCTGCCATCACATAACCCTCATCATAGGCTGTGTGGAGACTCTTACTTACTTCGTCTGTTGCTGTAGCTCCATAGCAAAGCAAGTGAATTGGTCGATTCAGATTCCATCGGTCTGCGTCCCAGTCTTCCAGAGATGTCTGCACTGCATCAACAACCTTGCAGTCCATCTCCATTTTTGACAGATCCAGTCCTGGATGGCGATACAAGGGTTGCTTGAAATGAGCCACCTGCTTTAGTTGTTTCCTTAACCGCATAACTGGTCTACTGTGTTTGTTGATTGCAACCATGGATAGATTCTTGGTAAATCCAATCCAGCCCCCACTTCTGTTGTTGGGATTCTTTGTTCATGGTCACTTCAATGATCTGATATGGAGGCAGTTTGCTGTAACTCTTTCCAGCCAACGGAAAAAAAAACATTGTAGCCATGTGCACCTTTTTGTCTTCTGTCAGTGCTGTCATTCGCCAGTAATACAAGGACAGGTATCTTAGATAGTTGATATCTCCATAAGCTACTAACAGTGGAAGCATTCAACGACAAGTTGATTAGTAAAATATGTTGAGGATTTGAACATCAATGATATAAGACAGAAAATACTTGGCCATATCGGATTTACAACTAAGTACTTCTTCAAACACTGAATGTAGCAATTCCTGAAAAGCATCTGAACTTATGAATTCATCATGTCCATCTTCTGTAGTGATATCTACTAACAGTTTCAAGCTCTCAATTGCTTGAGGAGTCTTCTGGAGGTATCTATTAATTAACATATTCAGTAAACAGACTGTTACTAGTTTGTGGAAGCACATTCCTCTGTTGTAATGTTTACCCGAAAATGCTCTATGTGCGCTACCTGCAGCAACAACTAATTCCTCAAGACCACTACCTGCATATCTCTTTCCTAGAGCATTGAGATAAGACATTTCTGCGTGAAACCTACCAAATACCCCTTTCACATGAGGCCATGTCTTCTCATCTTCAGAAAGGACCTCTTAAATATAGCTATACACTGCTTGATCTGCAACCAACTGAATCACTGGCATCTTCTTCAGCTCAGCAGTTTTTGGCACCAATCCATCACATGTATAACAACTTCTTTGCTTGGCGGCTGAGCATAATATTTAACGTTGTATGTTTCCCACTTCATGACATTGCTTTCAAGAGAGCAATGATATCCAGCAAATGCTGGGGCCCTTCCACATGGTTCGATGTAACCAAGCCAAACACGTACACCTGAGACATTGCATCTTCGTGAATGTTACACCCCTTCTCTCCCTCTGTTCCCCTTCCTTCATCTCTCCTCCCCGCCCCCCGTCTCTCAGATTGTAAGCCCTAGGGCAGGGCAGGGACCCTGTCTATTCCATTACTTTGTAAAGCACCAGGTACATTGTTGGCACTATGCTTGCTAATAATAAAATAATGATCACTTGGAGAAGTGCATGGGTGGTTAACCAGTGCACCAGTATTCCCTCAGAACTAATCTCCAATCTTCGTGATTGTGGTTGAGCACGTAATTTGTCAGTCCCATATTTTTTGGTGATAACTGGGCAGACTGGACCTTTCTGAACTTCAGGTTTTGGTATAACCAAGGTTGTTCTATCTGAAATAATTTATTTGTGGAGAAATGAAATTGGTTGAGCCATAATTACATTTGTATAATGGCTTGCTCCTGAGTCTGTTAACCCATCTTAATTGAAATCACTGTTATCCATGACAACAGCACAAGGCTGACGTGGAGCTCCTCCGTGCTTGGGGGAATAAATAATACCTGGACTGAAACCCAATGCCTTTTCCAAAATGATCTTCAAACTTCTTGTACCGTGATCATAGAGCATGTCTGTTATCACAAGTATTTTTGATTTCTTCTTTGGTGATCATCAAATCTCTTTGTAGCTGCTCATACTCTAAGAGTATGTCTCGAAGCGTATATACCTCTTTGCGAATCTCTAGACTCTCAACAAGAGAAGCACAAAGCTGTTGGAAAGCCTTCTTCTGTGAGATTATTGTTTTGGACGCTGTGGTTTTTATATTTCTTGTTGTTTATATTTATATATTGTTAAGTTGACTGTTTTTATTGTAAGCTGCCCCGAGCTACCAGAGACAGGAGGGGCCGGGACAGAAAATTTAGTATAAATAAACAAACAAACTGACCCATGTCTCATCGCTTTTCCCAGCTCAACCAGGAACGGACGTGGTGAAGGCGGCGCAGGAGATGGAGAAGGAGGCCCTCCTGATGCCCTTTGTGCTGTAGGGGGGAAGCAGGTGCACAATGTCTGGGGCCAGTGGCTGCCAGGTGAGGGTTTTGGACATGCAGAAGATGGGGGGGGGACATGTCAAGTCCAACAAATAGCTGTAACATGGGACATGGGCACACAAGGTCACAGTGGGGTTGGAGAGGAAGAAAGTCACCATGATGAATGTAGATGAAGCAGTGCATGCGGAACAAGGGATAACAGACACTCCCACATGGGGGTGCTCTCCAGAAACAAGGGACTGGGCACCCAGTCATAAAAATGGGAATTTCCTTACCTGTGAATTCCCATTCTCTTCAGCAGAATGGGCAGCCTGGACAGATGGGCTGTGTCTCTCCTTGCTTGCTATAGGAAGGATCCAAGATTGACAGTCCCTGCCAGTATGAGGAGACCAACCCTCTTCCTGACTCCCCAAGTAATGGACTGTCAAAGCTAATCAACTATGAACTAATAAGAAGAAAATGAACCTTCGAAAACATGAACATAGCAGAAACGCCAGGAAAAAAGTGTAAGGAAAAAGGATCTAGAAGAATCTGTCCCCCCCAATCTATGCCTCTGTCCTTAACTGGAATCTATGATGGGTGGGGCCAGGCTGCCCATTCTGCTGAAAATAAGAATGGGAATTCACAGTGCAGAATGGGCAGCCTGGACAGATGGGAAGTTCCACAGCAGTGCCTTCCCGAGGGAAGATGGATTCCCGTACTGGCCAATAAAAGGTTGGCCCCACCCCTGACAGTACTGGGAAGGGGAATTATTTGCTCAAGACTCTCTGAAGCACTCTGCATGCCAGAGAGTCTATTCTGTAGTGCCTAGTAAATGAGTGCACTGAGGACTAGGTAGCTGCCCTACAGATTTCCTCTAAGGCGGCCCTACTGAGGAGTGCCGAGATAGGTGACACTCCTCTGAGTGTGCTGTAATTTCCCTCTGGAGGAGGAAATTCAGTCACCTTATAGGCTTCTGAGGTACATGCTTTAAGCCACCTAGCCAGGGTGGATTTGGGGACTTTTTTTTACCCCTTCTATGAGATCCAAAGGCTACAAAGAGAGCTTGATCCAACTTAAAGGGGCTAGTTCTTAAAAGATATACTTTCAGGGCCCTCCTGACATCTAGGTCATGCTGCTCACTCTCCTGCGGAGTTCTGTGTTTGGGACAGAATGATGGTAGGCACAGGTCTGCCACCCTATGGAAGACAGAACTGACTTTTGGGATAAATGAGGAGTCAAAGGCGGAGATTTACTTTGTCCTTGTGAAAGATGCAAAAGTCTGGGTCTGAGTAAAGAGCCCCGAGCTCTGAGTTCCTCCTGGTGGATGTAATTACCACTAGAAAAAGCATCTTTATTGTTAGCAGATGCAAAAGAACCTCCATCAAAGGCTCAAAAGGAGGATGCATGAGGGTCTTTAAGATGACATTCAGCCTCCATGTAGAAAAACTATGATGAACAGGAGGACATAAAAGAGATGCTGCCCTCAGAAATTTCAAAGAGCCATATGAGCAGGTGATGATGGGTCAAAACAACCACTTGTTTCTTCAATGTGTTGGCGCTCAGTCCTTTCTCTAGACCTGATTGTAGGAATAGAAGGACTTCTTACTCCGACGTCTTCCCATTTTGTGTTGTTACTTGAACATCATTCGGAGACCTTTGCCCAGTTATTGCCATATACCTTGTTTGTAGAAGTTCTGCAAGAGGAAAGTAGAGTCTCTAGTAGGTTACCCGAATAACCTTTTGCTTTCAGGATGTCCCTTTCAACTGCGAGGCAGTCAAATGAAGATCCCTCAAGTTCGGGTGCATGATCTGTCCCTGAGACAACAGTTTCAGACTGGGATGAAGGCGAATAGGAGGAGCAACCTCTAGATCAATCGCATCAGACAGCCATGGCCTCCTGGGCCAATACACTGCCACTAAAATCAGATTCGCTCTCTTCTCCCTTGTTCTCTGTAGGACTCTGAGAATGATAGGAAAAGGTGGGAAGGCACAGAGTAAGTTCTTGGGTCATGGGTGTGACAGAGCATCCACGCCCTCTGCCTTCAGATTCTTGGTCCTTGACAGATACCTGCAGACTTTGTGATTGCTGACTGAGACGAACAAATCCATAGATGGACTGCCGAACTCTTGTACTATCTGTTGGAAAGCTCTGGGATTCAAAGACCATTCTCCCGGGTCCACCAATACCCTATTGAGCCAGTCTGCATGAATGGCCAGGGCTTTGGCAATGTGGATCGCCTTTATGGAAGCTAGATGACTTTCTGCCCAGGCAAACAGGGATTCCACCTTCACTTGAAGGGCTCTGAACTTGGAGCTGCCTTGGTGGTTTATATAAGCCTCGGTAGCTACATTGTCTGTTTGTATCAGGAGATGTTGAGAGATTTTAGGTGTAGGATGGCCCCATTTCTTTTTGGCATTATAATGAATAAGGAGTAGACTCTGGAGCACCTATGAGCTGACGGTACCTCTTCTATCGCTCTGATGTTTAACAGGTGTTCAATGGCCTTGACCACCACCAGGTGTTTTTGGGGGTCCTTCAATTCTGCAGTTGGCCAGAAGTAATCTTTTAGGGTGAATCAAAATTCTATGGAGCATCCCCTTCAGATCGTCTGTTTTACCCAGGCATCGAAGGAGGTGCAGGCCAATGATTTGAAAATAGCTGAAATCTCCCTCCTATTTGGCCCACCATCTGAGGGAAGGACGGTCAGTCAGGTTGAGTGCTGAGAGGGTTTGCCTCCGCTGGCTTGTTTGCAAGAGAAGGCTTGCCTGAAGTTTCCTCATCTGCGCTGTCCTCTGAATCTGTCATTTGGAAAAAGTCTCTGCATTGAGAGTGACCTCTCTGTCCGCAAAAAAAATGGGCGGGCATGAAATGGCTGCTTGGATGTGGAGGGGTTCAGAGGCAGCTCTTTTTCTTGTTAGGCTCTGTGGTGAGAACCTTATCCATAGCTACACCAGACAAATTGTCCCCCTGGAAACGAGACCCTGTCAAAACTGCTTTGGAGAAAACATCCACTTTCCAGGGTCTGAGCCATTCCGATCGCTTGGCTACTACATTCATTGCCATGGCTCAAGCATTAAGTTGCACTGCATCGAGTGTGGTATCAGAGGCAAAGGCAGATGCAGTGGTCAATTTTTAAAATTCATCCTTAATTTCCTTTGCCTCCGTCTTCTCTGCCTGGTCTGTGGCCCATAAGTAAACTACCCTAGCAAAGCTTGAGGCTGCTGCAGTTGCTTTGAGAGAGAGCGAGGATACCTCAAAGTTCTTTCTTAAGGCTACCTTTATTTTTCTATCTAGAGGATCCTTGGGTAAGCCCTCTCCCTCTGCTGGAAGGACTATGGATTTGGCCAGGTCTGCCGCCGCATCCACCTTAGGGAGGTTGACTAGCTCTTCCTGCGTCTTGGGTACTGAATAAAATCTCTTTGCATATTTATGAGGGCCCTTAAACCTAGCTGGGAAAGTCCACTCTTCCTGTTGGCCCTTTGGTTCTCCTTCGGTGGCTCTGTGCCCTGAGGAGGTGGGGCAGCATCTCGCTAAATACTTGTTGAAGGGTTCGGGCTCAAATAACCTGACCCCAGAGGGCTCATTGGCCTTATCCGGGATTTCCCCTTCCTCTAAGTCTGATCTCCTGGCAAAGACCCCTTGAGGGAAAAAACCTCCGAAGAGGACAATGAGTAGAAGGGGGAACTCCTTTTTTGTTTTTTATTTTCTCTTTTGGCCCTCCTCCTATCCTGGGATTTCTTTGAACTCTTTCTAGATCGCCTAAAATGGCCCTTGCCTCTTTTACCCCTTCCACCGTGGGCTGGGGGTGAGGCCTGTGAGGAGGAAGAGCAAGAGGAAGATCTAGAAGAGAAGATGCTTCAAGACTCTGTGCTGCAAGGGTGCTTCCTCCTGGATTGGATAGGGGAGCGATCCCTAATCCTGGACAGGGTCTCCTCATGTTATCCTCCCCCTTGAAAATCTCCCTGGATGCTGGCTGCAGCACTAGAAGCCCTGGAAAGTGTGTCCTCAGAGAGGGCTGCTAAAAGGGCTGGCTGGGATGCCAACTGTTTACCCAGCCACAGGCCCACCTGGGCTGGAAGCTCCTCAGAGAAGTCCTGATGGGGGAGGGTCCACCCTCTGTTCCCCAAGCCGTGTGGGTGTTGGAGGTCTCCTGAACTCACAAACGGATGTGGTTCTCTGAGCCAGTCAAAACACCCATGGGGCTCCTCCCCTGCCCCGGCTCAAATGCACTCTAGCATTCTATCTGCTGGGCCTGTTGCGTGCTCCATGCTGCCTGCGACGGTGGGGGAAGGGTAAGCAGCGGCAGTACTGGCTGTCTGCCACCTGCAGCCACTGGATGAGGCAAGGCTGAAAGGCTACTGCTGAAGGCTCAAACTCCTCCTCTCGCTGCCACGGAGGAGGAGTAGCAGCTTTCTGAGGGCAAGCTCCCCTCCCCTACAGGGTCTCAAAAGTCCACGCCTGGGGAGAGGAGGGAGCAGGGAAAGGAACACACACACACCCGGGTCTTGTTCTCCAAGGCAGCAGCCCCCAACTCCCAGGAGGAGAAGGGATAGAAAAGCAGACCCTAGAAAGGGAGAAAAGTAAAGGAAGAAAAAAGAAAAAAACCTAAGGCCTAAAGGGGCTCGGAGAGCCCAGGACTCTGCTTCTGATCTCAGTGCAAGGCATGACCAGACTGGGAAGCCAGGAAAAGGGTTGGTCTCCTCCTACTGGCAGGGGCTGTCAATCTTGGAACCTGCCTGCAGCAAGCAAGGAGGGACACAACCCATCTGTCCAGGCTGCCCATTCTGTGCTGAAAGAATACTAATGTCAGGAAAACATGTGGATGCACACCACATGCAGAAGCCCACAAGGCGCACACACCTAACGGGAAAACAACCACAGCATTGGGCCCACAACATGCCAGGCACAAGATTTGCTGTGCTCATACAGCAATAGTCTTACACGCACACACACAAGACATAGGACAGGAAGCAGAACATGTCATGCTGATTGATGTCTCCTTTTTTCCACAGATGATGTGCCACCGCCAAGGCAGACTGGCCACAGGGAGTGGTGAGAGGAACAAGGAGCTAAGGGTCGGAACTGTCGCAGGAGGGGAGGACATAGGGAGGAATTTGCTGGAGGCAACCGGGCACACAGCAGATGAGCTATGGAATGAGATCAGGGTGTCACAGAAGGCAAATAATCAGTACAATTGGAAGGACCGGTGTGACCTCTGGGCCATGGCAACCCAAGCCAGGACCCCGGACTTGTGGGAGCGGCACCATGTGAGATGCGACGTGGCTGTTAGGTGATGCAGGAGGTAGTGAGGACCGTAAAGGCCACTGAGGAGATAGAGAGGTCTCTCCTTCATCACGTCACAGCCACTAGTAGTCTGGCAGATGTTCACTGAACCTCACGTGGAGAACTGCATAGTTGCTTGCAGTGGTTTTTATATACTTTGACCATGCTGATTCGGAATCTGAACGATGCCACCACGCCACCCATGGTGAATTTTGTATTTTCAAGATGGCGTCCACCGAATTTGCCAAAACAGGAAAAGAACCTAATATGTTCCTTCAAGGGTTAGGACAATAATTCTGTTTAAATGTAGGATTTGGGGTGCATGGAGTCCATTTCTGCAGCCTCCGAACATATGTAGGAGAAAATATGTCGGCTAAGTGTATACATTTGCAGCTACCAGAGCAAGAAAATAAACATAATTTAGGTTCTACAAGAGCTAGGACAATCATTTGCATGTGTAAGTGTTGGTTTTGCGGCACAAGGAGTTCATTTCTGCAACATCCCAACATGGAGTCACTCATTAAAGAAAAATGAAATATAGTTAGTAAGAAATAAGATTTAAAATTGTGCAAAAATGAGGAGATACCCATGTAGATATAGTGTACCTGGATTTCCAGAAAGCATTTGATAAGGTCCCACATAAAAGACTATTGAGAAAATTAAGAAGTCATGGGATAGGAGGTAGTGTCTTACTATGGATCAGTAACTGGTTAAAGGATAGGAAGCAAAGAGTAGAACTGGTCAGTTTTCACAATGGAGAGATGTAAAAAGTGGTGTGCCCCAGGAATCTGTATTGGGACCAATACTGTTTAATGTATTCATTAATAATCTGGAAAAGAGCATTAAGAGCGAGGTGATCAAATCTGCAGATGTCACCAAGTTATTCAAGGTAGTTAAAACACGAGCAGACTGTGAAGAACTGCAACCGGATCTTACGAGACTGGGTGCCTGGGCATCTAAATGGCAGATGAGATTTAATGTGGACAAGTGCAAAGTGATGCACAAAGGGAAAAATAACCCAAACTATGAGTACACAATGCTGGGTGAGTTACCACTCAGGAAAAGAATCTGGAAGTGATTGTGGACAATACACTGAAATCCTCAGCTCAATGTGCAGCAGCAATCAAAAAAGCAAACCGAATATTAGGCGTTATTTGCAAAGTGATAGAGAATAAAACTGAGGATGTCATACTGTTTCTATACAAATCAATGGTGCGACCGCAATCGGAATATTGTGTGCAGTTCTGGTCGCCCCATCTCAAAAAAGACACAGCTGAACTAGAAAGGGTACAGAGAAGGGTAACGAGAATAATAAAAGGTATGGAATGGCTTCCGTACAAAGAGAGGTTTGATAAGCTGGGTCTCTTCAGCTTAGAGAAGAAAAGACTGAGAGGGAACAAGATAGTGGTTTATAAAATTTTGAGTGGTGTGCAACGAGTAGATAGGGAATGGTTATTACCCTCTCAAATAGTACTAGAACTAGGGGACGCTCCATGAAACTAGCTTCTGGCAGATTTAAAACAAATACAAGAAAGTACTTTTTCACTCAACACATAATTAACTTATGGAATTTGTTGCCAGAGGACGTTGTCAAGGCCAGTAGTATAGCTGGGTTTAAAAAAGGACTTGGAGAGTAGGTCCATTAATGGCTATTAACCAAGTAGCTTACGGGATGAACTTCTTACTGTCAGGAGCTGGGAGTGAACAACGGGGAATGTATTGTCCATTGTGACTGTTGGTTCTTCTTCCATGTGATCGGGAATGGCCACTGACAGAGGACAGGATGCTGGGCTTGATGGACCATTGGAGTATGGCACTTCTTAGGTTCTTATGTAGGTAAAAATATCATTTAACAATCGTGTGTTGAAAATAATGTAGCTGTTGGCGATAACACATAATTGGTGGTATGAAGCAACCAAAATAAGTAATTAATAAAAGACAATTACAATGATACAAGATAAAAACTAGTTTTACAGTTGTAGTCACAGAAGCAATGGTTGTCATGTTGGAGAAATCTGTGCAAAAATGACTCTACAGATCTAGAATCTGCAAGTGTATTTCTAGTCTTCTTTGTTCTCCTCAGCACTAACAGTACAATTGTTCATTTTATTTCTGCAATTATTTGTCATGGAACAGCTGCAAAAATCAGTGCAGGCTAACTGAGATACAGCACAGTGACATCTTCTGGTCGAACACGGCTGTTCAGTAGCACAGGTACAGCTCACCATCTTTGGAACCTCATGGGGTGCCACTTCAGTCCTTGGTGGTGTAGAAATAGGGACGAGGGATTTGGTTTTATCCTCTTTTTTCCACCAAACCAAGTAGAATCCATATCAGGAGGATCTTGGTTCAGTGCTGCCTGCCAAATACATGATTGCATGTGTGCCCTTTTAATGTTTTCCTGAAAGGCAGGCGAAGTTGGAGGTAAAGATCTCAGTTTTGGTTCTGTGGACCCCAAGAACCTTTTGATATATTGGCACTGATACCGACATCATTGTTTGATGACAATGGTTATATGAGAATTGCAAAGACAAACTCCATGTTTAAAAAAGTACTTGCAGTTGCTAGTTCAGCTCGAATGTTAATATTAAGCTTGAACGTTACCAAAAGCACAAATTAACAAAATTAACAGATGTGTGGTTCTTTGGATTATCCATGGGTCATCACATCGTGTTATTCAAGATTACATTGACAGATTCATACTTACATTCTTAGAATATTGGCTGAATGTGAAGTCTTCCTCATATTCAACACATACTTTGAGTACAGTATTAAGCATGTCACTAGGAGAAACCACTCAGGAGATCAAGTCCATAAGCGCCTGAGGCTAACTGCACAAACCCCTCTTCCTCCTCAGAAGGTTGTACTAACAGTTCCAGAAAACAAAACCCAGCTTATAGAACTCATTTGCAAGTAGCTTCTAGTCAAGGTACAGCAATTCCAAAAGAGCAGTGACCACCCACTACACAAAATTGTATTAATGGGATCTGATCTGGTCCCGAAAAAGCTTGACATGGGTATCATCTTGCGAAGGGGGATCTCAAGACTACTCATGAAGGGTAATAAATGGCCTCCCTGCACCCCAAATCCTACATTTAGACAGAAAAAATTATTATCCTAATTCTTGTAGGAACATATTAGGTTCTTTTTCCGTTTTGGCGAGTACGGTGGATGACATCTTGAAAATATGAAATTCCCCAATGGTGGCGCAGTGGCATCACTCAAATTCCGAATCAGCATGGTCAAAATATATAAAAACCACTGCAAACAACTATGCACCTCTTTGTGTGAGGTGTGACCCAAAATCAGGGTTTGGCTGCTGGATTATAGAGGAAATGGCCTGGGAACAACAGGCCTGTGCCCTCCTACAGGTCCCCGACGCACCCACGCAGCTCATCCACCAGCCTTGGTTGCCACAGCAGCTACCCCTCCATGGTCTGCGGAGACATGCAATGAGGAGCCAATACACAAGTGACCAGAATCCACGGTTTTATTTACATAGGAAACGGGGTACATAGGGGAGCGTATCATGGGTGGATGGCCAGGAGCCAATTGTCTAATCACTGATCTACCTGTAGGCGAGATATATGGCAACACAGAGCGTCTGTTCTCATCAGCTACGCGCCTTTCAGCACTGCCCCAGGCCCACTGGAATAGGGGCACCGGTTCATCCAAAGGATGTGGAAGGGGATAGTCGAGGGCACCCCCATGGGTTTCACATATATTGTATAGAATACATGCAGCAATGAGGAGCATGAGGGCCTTATCAAGATCAAACTAGTTTCGGTTCCATAAGAGGCACCATTTCCTTTTGAGCACTCCTAATGCTCTTTCCACCACACAGCAGGCCGAGCATAGCCATGTATTGTACAGCTCCTGTTCAGGTGTCTGTGCCATGGGGTACCCTTTCATTAGCCATGGAGTCTTGGAATACATAGGGTCACCAGTCACTACCAGTTGCATGGGCACGTCCTCTATGGTATAGATAATATCGGGGGCGATCTCCTCCATGTACATCTGTGTGAAGAAGGGCGATGTCTGTAGGATCCTGGCATTGTGGCTACATCTGGACACACCTGTGTATACATCCACGAAGTGCCCCCTGTGGTCAACTACAGCTTGCAGTGCAATGGAGAACTGAACTTTTCGACAGGTAATCATCCTTGCTATTAGGGGGACTTATGGTCAGAATGTGAGTGCCGTCAATGGCCCCCTAATCCTGGGGAACTCCCATTGCGGCAAAGTCGGCTATTGCCTCCTCGGGGTTCACCAACTGTATCATCTGCTCCGTGCATCTAACCCCTGCCCTGCACCCTGAATGGGATGCTAATATCCCATAAAGACACAACTGGATGTCATGCACAAAGGACCTGAGTTGGACAGCTCCCTGGAGCACATGTATGCAGGCCCTCTGAACCTTGTGGATGTTTGTGAAGCATGCCTCTAGTGGCTGAAGGTGTTTTAGCAGTACTTCAGCCATCACAACCTCCATGACTGTTGTGGATATGCGTCACAGGGGTGATTGCTTGGTCCCTCCCTGCAACTTTAAAATGTGTAAACCCCTTGCCCGTGGGGTGTGCTCCATGTGTCACTGGCCTGCCCTTTTCTCTTGCCCTGGCTTCGCTGTGATGTTCAATGTATGGCCTGCTTCTGGCCATGGCCACGCCTTTCCTGTGCCACTCCACTCCCTCGTTCAACCCGCTGGCAACATGGGGGACATAGCAGTACCACATTACTGTTCCACGCACCTGTTCCCTAACCCTGTTGGACCATGTCCCCGATATCACCGCTGTTGCTCCCACATGGGGGAGGTGCAGCAGGTGATGGTGGCATGGGCGGCCTCACCCTACATGAATATACCTATGGGTACCTGGCCATCTGGCCACAGGCTGTTGTCAACCATGTTCAGTGCATCTGCCCTGTTCAGCTTCTGTCCTTTATGTGTGTTGTTCCATCCACAAATCTCCTGGCCCACCAACTGGATCAAGTGGTGGCCATTGCACAGGACCTTATGAGGATGGCAGAAGCCTACCAAGAGGGGAGTATGAGGTACCAGGAGAGGAGCAGGTGGTATCATGAGGCCCGTGAGTGACTCCACTTCATTCCCTCAAAACACCCACTCTTGTCCCACTGTGGGATATGGTTGATATGTGCTGAAGGGGCATTTCCTGATGAGTACCTGTCCCTCTCTTTCACAGTGTGAGCGCTAATGGTGGAGCAAGAGAGAGAACAGCAGGCAGACAGACTACTTCTCCTGGAGATCAGGAGGTGGCTGCATGAATTGTCCCTGGCCCAGAGCGTTTCCTGGAGCTGGGCCTGGCATCCCTATTGGCCCCCCTTGTGTTTTCCCTGTTACAATGCCTATGCTGACCTACACCCATTGTATATAGTTCCCTCCCCTTGTTTGGTTTGGTTTGGTTGTTTATTTGTTCCTGTTTATAAAGTCTCACTTTTACAGTTATGCTATGATGCACTTTGTTCACTGTCCTCCCCTCAGCTTTTGGGGTTTGTAGTGCCATTCCATCTTGGTGGCTGCCCACACCTCCTTCCATGTGCATTCCTCCTGCCCTGGGCCAAGGTTGTCTCTTTTGGTTGGATTGTGGGAGCATATTCCCCATCATCATGTGGGGGTAGCTGTCTGAACCTATGCTATCTCGCAGCCTTGGGACAGTGATCACGTCTGGTTTGAGGCACCTTTGCTTTCAATTCAACCCTTACATTTCTTCTGAGTTTTTATATTGCTCCGTTGTGCTTCGGATGCGACTGGTATGTCCAGCCATTGTGGTGTCCATTTGTGTGGTCCTGGAGATGGAGAGGTCTGGCCTGTATGTGTCACTATGCTGCTCAGTAACCTGTGACTGAGGAGTGATGTCCAGGTGCTGTTGAGTGATCCTATGTTAGCTTGTGACAGCTTCAACCTGTTCTTTCACAGCATATGTGGCTACTTGGACACCCCTTCGGGAGCCCTGAATGTCAGCAGAGATCGAGCGAACTTCCATCTGCTGGAGCCCACTGTGAATGTGCCGCTACCTGGAGTGGTGCTGCCATCGGATGCCCGTGAAAGTGTGGCTGTTCAGACCTTGGCTGGACTGCTGGATTTTCAACTGAGCCTTCTGGGAGATGGTCCTTCTCTGTTAAGCTGCTTTGCCAATGTCCTGCTGCATACTCAGGGTTATCAGAAGAGCCATTGGGAATGCCAGGATCCTCTATGTGAGCTCGGTTTGCTCACGTCCCTGGCTAGGGGTCCATACCTGACCGGTGTGTGCCTGATGCAGCAGAGATGCCTGTCCTGTTGGATGTTTGGAACTGTGTGGATGTCCAAACCGCTTTTGTCAGATGACACCCCTTTCTTCCACATGTGCCTGTGGGTATCGATGAGGTCTTTGCCTGGGAAGGATATGCGGGGGTGGGGATTTCCTGGATGGGCTCCTCAGCATCCTTGAGCCAGCTTTGGAAACACACTCAGTGGTTTTGCCCAAGTCCATCTGCCCTATTGTTCTGTGTCTGTGTGCGTGTGCGTGTGCGTGTGCGTGTGCGTGTGCGTGTGCGTGTGCGTGTGCGTGTGCGTGTGCGTGAGAGAGTGACTCTGCCTAATCACATTGCCCATGGGCCATGATGCTCTCGTGCCTTTGGTTCCCCCTGCCCCTGTTCATCGTGTGTTGAGCCACCTGCATGTGACCTGTTGTTCGTGGCACAGGGATCACTTCCCCCCTCCTCTGCATCCATGATCCCCCTTGGAACAGGGCCCTGTGACCTGCCTGTGTTTGTTCTGGACTCTGCTGTGTAGGGCATGTGTTCGGAACTGGCTTCTCTGTATTGATCAGCTCATTCACTGGCCTTCACATTATTCCTGCTGTTGCAATAAATGCTCACCTTGCATTCATCTGCTGCCTGTGTTGGTTTTCCCTTGCCCTGTGGTTTCCTATGTGCTGTCTCCTTGTGCCCTGTCTTTGACAGCTTGCTTGTGTGTGCCTTTCCCTGTCCCTCCAGTCCTCCCCCACCTGCATGGAGTCTGTTTGGGCATGGGCAGTGACAGCTGCTATTGGTTTGTTGTCTCTCAGTCCGCCATGTTGCCACATCATTCTGGGGTGTGTGGTTTTCCTGCAATCGGTGTAGCAGCTGCCCATTTGAACAGTGATCATGTTTGCTGAGCGGAGGCCCGGATGGGAGGGTGTTGAATTTGTGGGTGCCGTGAACCTCACCTGACTGCCCAAATGTATCCCTGCCCACTCATGGACCAGTGCATGCATTCCTCCACCCATCTACAACAACCTGCCCCTCAGCCATGACCATTTTAAAGAGGCCTGAGTTCCTTTCATATGCAAATTCCCTTTACCTGGTAAGCTGTTTCCTACTATAACCATGTTTGCTTTAGCCTTGTCCTCTCTCTGTGTTTACTATTAGCTATTGTTTCATCTCTTACATCCACACTTTTGTTTTACAGTTTTGCTTTTAAATGTCCTCTCTTCACCAAAAGTACAAGGTCTAAAAGTTTAAGGGAAGCTATCTATATCAAAGTTCATTAAAAAAACACTTAAAGGAGACCTGAGCAGCAATATTTGGATCTAAATTTTGGGCAGTAAAGAGCCAGGAACTGGATTCAAATCCACTTCTAAGATGAAAGATTTTTTTTCGTCTTTAAGCTGTAGGAGCTAACTGTTTTCTTCCTCGACCCACTATTTCTATTGAGGAATGGAGAAGTTATTGAACCTGTTCCTACCTGCATTAGTTTCTCCAGCTGGTAAAATTTACACTGAAGATCTTCAAGGTTGTTCTTGTAGAGGTCTCGCAAACCATAGTCATACATGATCTTCACCAACACACAGAATGCCTGCTCCTCTGGCATCTGCAGGCAGAAATACAAAAAGACCAGTCTGTAGTCAAGGTGTATCAGCACATCAAGCATTTTGAATTAGGCTATCAAAACTTGAAGCAAACTATTCTCTCTCACTGAAGAGCAGAACTCTTGCACCTGTGTTCACTACATTTTCTTCATTGCCATCAATGGAGAAAACACAGTGAGCATAGATCCCATACCATAGACAATGTAAGTTCACTTCCTACAGTGCATCCAGCCTACGCCATACACCTACCCCAGCCAATACCACCAGTTTCCCTCACCTATGCATCCCTTGCTTCCACTGCTTCCTTTGACATTCACTGACACACTCCAAAATTGAGTGGATCTTTCTATCTATAACCTCATCCCTTGCTTCTCTCACACATACCTCTACTCCCCAACATTACTCCATATACCACAACAGTCTCTTGCTCCCACTTTAGGGGTTCAGTGAACACTATACTTTAAATGGAAAGACTGCCAGCTATTAGTACAAATGTATCAATTAATGCAGAGCTACAAAAACAGGCAACAGTCCGTACTGCTGGTGTTAAAATGTACTGCTAAATTCCTTAGCAGTCAAACAGCTTTTTAGATATTGTGTTTTAACTGGTTTTAATATCATGGAAGCAGAAGGGGACAATACATGCACATTATCAACTGTGCCCAATATGTGTGTTGAGTCAAAACTTGAGGTTCTTATTTATTTTCCATTCAAACAAACTTCCTTTTGACCTGAATGAGAATATGGGTAAGAAATACATAAAAACCGATTAAGAACTGCATGACTTAACAAATAAAAACCGATTATTTTTTCAATTTTCTTTTTTCCCAAAATTTTAACCTGCCCTTCCCACGTGACTCGAGGCAGAGAGATGTTCCCAACCAATCGTAGGGGATGCAATGGGGCATAAAAGAACAGGAGATCTCTCATATGTAGAGCCCAGACTGTTCAGAACTTTAAAGATTAAATCCAGCACCTTGAATTGTGCCTGGTAAGCCGTAGGGAGCCTCTGCAGATTTCGGAGCACCAGCGTAATGTGCTCCTGGCGCCTATAAGGAGGCAAGCCTCTGCATTCAGCACCAGCTGGATCTTTTAAGCAGTCATCAAGGGCAGCCCTATGTAGAGCGCATTGCAGTACTCTGACCTCTAGGTGATGAAAGTATGGATGACAGTGGCCAGATCCGAATCAGAAAGAAAAGGCTGCAGCCTTCTCACCACACAGAGTTGGTGAAAAGCGCTCCTGGCCACCGCTGCAACCTTACAATTCAGGTGCAACAAGGGCTCCAGAAGTAGTCAAAGGTTGTGAACATGAATGACCGGAGGGGGTTGGACTCTGTCAATAACAGGAGTCCCAATCCCCTCCAGATCACAAGGCTATCCAACCATCATCACCTCGGTCTTGTCTGGATTCAGCCTCAAACTGCTCATCCTCATCCAGTCCTTGAAAGCAGCCAGACATCGGGTAAACACCAAGACTACAGGGCCAGGGTTAGATGAAAAAGTGAGGTAGAGCTGGGTGTCATTAGCATACTGATGGCACTTTACCCCAAACCTCTGAATAACCTCATCCAGCAGTCTCATATACACGGTGAACAAGAGGGGAGACAGAATAGAACCCTGCAGGACCTGACAGGGGAGGTCTTGAGAGGCTAACGAGCAATTGCCCATCAACACTCTCTGGAAGGAGGAAGAAGGGGAATCACAGGAAGGAGGGGAATCACTTGAGAGGGGTCCCATGCACCTCTGCCAGGTCCCTCAGTCGTGTCAACACCACCTCGTGATCAACTGTTTCAAAGGCTGCCGAAAGATCCAACAGGATTAACAGGGCACAATTCTCCTTGTTGATCTCCAAGCACAGGTCATCGACCAAGGCCACAAGTGCAGTTTCCGTGTCACATCCAGCATGAAAACCTGAATGGAACAGATTTAGGAATCTAATGATACTGAGATGAGCCTGGAGCTGTTGGGCAACCACCAGTTCAATAACCTTCCATAAAAATGAGACGGTTAGAGATTCTCGATAGCTGGTTAGGGAGTCAGCATCCAAAAATGACTTCTTAAGCAGGAGTCAGACAACCACAGTTTTAACAACGTCTGACACCTTCCTCTTCCGAAGAGAGGGGTTGGCAACCCCAGCCAGCGATGGCCCCAACGTCTCCTGGCTGGCTTTCACGTCCCAAGACAGGCAAGGATCTAATTCAAAACTGGTTGCCCTCATCACCCCAAGCACCTCCACCATATCAGTGGGTGATACTGATTGAAACTAATCCAAACAAACAGGACAGGACCGAGCTGTCATTAAAATCTGCCACTGTACCTGAGGACAGGAGGGTGACAAATGTAACCCCGATATTTAAAAAGGGATCCAGAGGCGATCCTGGAAACTACAGACCAGCAAGCTTGACGTCTGTGCCAGGCAAAATGGTGGAAACCATAATTAAGGACAGAATTACAGGGCATGTTGACAAACGTGGGGAAGAGTCAACACGTATTTAGGAAAAGTAAGTCACGCCTCACTAACCTGTTGGAATTCTTTGAGGGTGTAAATAAGCATGTGGACAAGGTAGACCCAGTAGATATAGTGTACCTGGATTTCCAGAAAGCGTTTGATAAGGTCCTTCATGAGAGACTCTTGAGAAAATTAAAAAGTCATGGGATAGGAGGTAGTGTCTTACTATGGATCAGAAACTGGTTAAAAGACAGAAAGCAAAGGGTAGGACTAAGTGGTCAGTTTTCACAATGGAGAGATGTAAAAAGTGGTGTGCCTCAGGGATCTGTATTGGGACCTATGCTGTTTTATGTATTCATTAATGATTTGGAAAAGGGTGTTAAGAGTGAGGTGATCAAATTTGCAGATGGCACCAAGTTATTCAAGGTAGTTAAAACACGAGCAGACTGTGAGGAACTGCAAC
>QEPC01006764.1:599748-621627 GCA_003113815.1 Sphenodon punctatus | reverse complement strand
GGGTGTCCATCATCAAGCCCAGGATCCTGTTCTCCTCCAACAGTGGGGAGGTGACGCCTGCTGAGGGTGAGTACATTGGGGACCAATCTGAGGTTTGGCCTTAGTTATTTTAGGGGGCCCTGGGGAACTTGTCTTGGGGGGGCGGGGAGGTTATAAATATAATAATTATTATGGGATGATTTCACATATGGATACATACAGATTGGTTCTGCCCTTTTAGTATATTTTTAGTAAAGAACCAATCTGTATGTTTTTAGTATTTTTAGGATATTTTAAATTAAAATTTAAATTGTGACCAAGTATGGTTTAATTATGAATTGTTGATTGTGTGTGTTGTGCCGCCCTGAGCTGCTCTGTGAACAGGAAGGGTGCAGGATAAAAGTGAAATAAATAAATAAATATGATTGTGCTGCCAGCTGCCTCAAGACATTAATTCTATTTTTTTATTTGAGCAGAGTTGACCTTGCTGCTGTGTGGTGTACTCTAACTTGGTGGAATAGACCTAAAAAATTTCAAATGCAGAATGTTCATAGTAGCAGCTCAGATACCTTTTACATTGCAACAGAACTGTGTGTAGCATGTTTTGGGGGACAAGTGGAACTCCACGCTGATGTTTTTGTGCTGTGCTGTGCAGTGCTAAGGACTTCACATAATACTGTTGGGTCAATTGCTTAAGATAAGATCTGGTTTCTGGTTTTGCTTGCTCTGTGATTGCAGCCCCGCTGTTTGGTGGCAATGCAGCCTGAGCCCGAAACTGGCCAAACTTTTTAAAAGGCCTATTTGTTTGGATGGGCAATTGGTTGCTGGGGATATGGCATAGTTACTAAGGATGCTGGTCTGGATGGGCCTGGTTTGCTTGCAGTGCAGCCCTGCAACCGGCCACATTTTTTAAAAGGGCATGTGTGCTTGGACAGGCGTTTGGCTGCCAGGGATAGGGTGTAGTTACTAGGGATGCTGGTCTCGGTGGGCCTGGTTTGCTTGCAATGCAGCTCTGAAACGGGCCAATCTTTTTTTTAAAAGGCCTGTTTGCTTGGACAGGCGTTTGGCTGTCGGGGATAGAGTGTAGCTACTAGGGATGCTAGTCTGGATGTGTCTGGCTTGGTGGCAATGCATCCCTGAAACTGGTCAATTTTTTTAAAAAGGCCTGGTTGCTTGCATAGGCATTTGGCTGCCAAGGATAAGGTGTAGCTACTAGGGATGCTGGTATGGATGTGTCTGGTTTGGTGGCAATGCAGCCCTGAAACTGGCCATTTTTTTAAAAAGGGCCTGTGTGCTTGGACAGGTGTTTTGGTGGTGTAGCTACTAAGGATGCTGGTCTGGAGGGGTCTGGTTTGCTTGTAATTCAGGCCTGCAACTGCTCTCCTTGTGAACATAGGAGAAAGTAGGTAGGACCACGGCAGAAGAGAAGGCTGCAGACAAAAAGGAAACCCTTTTCCCCTGTTCCCCTCTGAACCCATCTCTTCCCCCTTCCTCTTCTTGTGCTCCAAAACCAAACCCTTTCCCTCCTACTTCTTCTCTGTCCTGTTCTTCTCTTCCCTTTCATTCTCTTCTGATTCAGCTTGTCGCAGAACAGGGAGCTAACTCAGTCCTCCCGGTTCTCCAAGCCAGAAGGAAGGCTTGTCCCAAAGTCTACACCTTCAGAAGACTACAGGTGGCCAAGCATGCCATGAAAATTGAGGATTCGAGGGTTCAGGATAAAGGTATGCGATGGCAACGTGATCTGTTTTTTTAACCTACTATGGTTAATTTGGACCCGGTGGGAAAGAGTTTGTACGGGACCCCAGTAAGAGGGTTCTCTACCCCCCGGTGGCAGTGCTTCACACAGCAGCGTTGCCATCCAATGTTAACCCTGGGAACTCCTTGCTGCTGTGTTATGCCATGCCACTGGCCTTCCGTTGCCCTGGCTCCGTACCTAGGCCCGCCAGCGGCAAAGCCCCCCCATTGCCCCACCAGCTTCCAAACCCATCAGCTACCACTGGTCGGGGGGAGAGTCTGTGTGTGCGCACGTGTGTGTGTGAGAGAGATAGAGATTGGGTTGGGGGGGGGGGGAAGAAGTTGGGAAAATCTTTCCCCAAACACCACCTGTTTTGATGTGGAGGCTATATTTTTTAAAAAGTCACACACCAAGTTCCTCCTCAAACTCCTTTGGCTCTTGTAGAGTTACTCATAGTTTACACTACGGTTAGATGAGGATAATAATTTCCACTGACCCTAATATAAACAAATAACTTCATATATGCACAACTTAAAAGTTACACAACTTTTAAGTTAAAAATTCTATAAAATATACAACTGAAAAGTTGTGCAACAATTGATAAATTAATGTGCTGATATATCATATCGCACAAAACCTGGAAATTTACCAAAACAAAAAACTTTACAGTTTAAAAAAACGTTAAATGCACAACAGTTTTTAGAACTAAAAACTTTTCTCTTCAAAAACATCACAAAATCATTTTGACTCGTTAAAACTCCAAAAAAACATACAAATTCATTACAATTTTAAAAAATTCAACTCCATACATTGCAACAAGACATAAATGCCAAAAAACATGGAAATTATTTCAGAATTTGAGGAATAGTTAATATTTTATCCTCATCAACATAAATGTAATATATGTACTTAATTCCTTACCATACATACTTTTATTCATTTTTATCAGTAACTAAGCTTTCACATTTTTTCATTATTAAACTTTAATTTATTATAATTCGACAATGAACATTTTTTTCAGAGTGCATTAACTCTGCCCTTTACATGTATACAAATTGTATACACTTTATACAATAAACTGTTAACAATGTCAGTGTAGAGAACATGATATAATTCGCTCTACAGAATGTAGTTCTGTAGAAACAGTTAATGCACTCTGAAAAAAATGTTCATTGTCGAATTATGACAATAAATTAAATTTTAATAACGAAAAAAATGTGAAAGTGTAAAGGGAGAAGAGAAGAGTGCCCAGGACAGAGCCTTGAGGAACTCCCACAGAGAGGGGAAGCGACGCAGAGGAGATACTAGCAAGACACACATTGAAGGAGCAATTTGAGAGATACGAAGAGAACCAGTCGAGAACAGAATCTCACAAACCAAGGAAACGTAGCGAATCCAAGAGGAGGCGATGGTTGACAGTATCAAAGGTGGTAGAGAGATCGAGGAGGACAAGAATGGAATAGAGGCCCTTAGACTAAGCTAAGAGAAGGTCAGGTGATTTTGGTGAGGGCAGTCTCAGTCACCCTGACTGAAGGGGATCAAGGGAGGAATTTGAAGAGAGAAAAATCAAGACAGTGCATGTAGACAGCCCCCTCCAGGAGCTTGGAAGCAAAGGGTAGGCGCAAAATGGGGCGACAGCTGGAAGGGTCGAGGGGTCAATAGTGGCCTTAAGGATAGGCGAGATGGTGGCATGTTTGAAAGCCACTGGAAATGACCCAGCAGAGAGGGAGAAATTGTTGATGTGCAACAGAGAAGGCACAGTGGTGGGAGCAATTGCTGTTAAGAGGAGAGAGGGGATAAGGTCAAGGGGGCAAGTGGAGAGGTTGAATGATGAGAGGAGGGATATGACCTCATCAAGAGAAGCTGTGGAGAAGGAGAAGAGAGGCAGGAGGGGGAATAGCAGGGAAGGAAGGGGGGGGGGGCACTGAGAAGCAATCGCAAGGCAGAGTTTATCAATCTTGTTGAAGGAGACGATCCTGTGCAGAAGGAGAGGAAGGGAGTGGGGAGAACAGGGAGCCTTCAGAAGAGAAGCAAATGTTGAGAAGAGACGGTGGGGAACGTGGGAATGAGATTCAATTAATGTGGAGTAAAAGCAGTCTTTGGCCAGGAAAAGGGCATTGCTAAATATAGAAAGAACAAACTTGAAGTGGAGGAAGTCAGCAAACTCATGAGACTTCTGTGAGAGGTGCTCTGTGGCTTGAGAGCAAGATCTCTTGGGTTAATTTTTGACAGTTACAGCTCTATACATTTATAACTGCTTTACCTTCCTTATGTCAGAGTTTTCATTTTGTAATTTACTCACATGCAGCAGCAGCACAGCAGCAAGGAAGGACTGTCCCTGACAGTAGCCAATTTCTTCATCATACACAGAGTATGCCTAGAAAAAACAACAGCTAACTTTATTTCTTTACCATGTATTTTAAATCCATTTATCATATCACAGTGTAATTAATGCAGGTTTTGACCATGGTATTCTGGAACCAGAAGCATTTAAGTGTTTGAACTTAAATGCTAATTAAGATTATGCAAAATTATTACAGTAAATAATTTATAGGCGGTTGTCTTTTTTGCTTGGCTGGTTTTTACTTGTCCATTTGTACAGATTCTAAATTAACTGCATGAAAATGATAAGCCTACTTCTCCTCTAGCCTAACTGGTGTAGGATAGGACTAGTAGCTCCACTGAAGTCAGTGGAATTATATTGGAGTAAAACAGACAGAAGAGAAGAATTAGACCTGTTATTTTTTTTTTTCAGAACGGTTTCTTTCTTAACGAAAGCCAAGATACTGGACTGGAGAACAACTGTGAGGTTTCTCTGGGTCTATGTTGGCTAGATTTATGTCTCCCCACACTTTGTTAAATGCAATTCCTTAAACAAATGTTAAAGTCACCAGAAACTAAATCAATACATTACTTACGTAACTTGGGTTCTGGTTTATTTTCAAAAGATGCTAACGCACATCTTGCAAAGACTATAGAGGAAGACTTGCAAGATTTGGACAGTAGAAATGCACATTTTCTTGTTCCAGGTACAGATCCTTGGCATCAAACAAGCTATGCTGATAAAATGTGCTTTGCTTCCTATGGACATTGTTATTTTGTTTCCTATGGGAAACCGAGGAAATGGCCAAGACCTCATGTATATGCAGATCACTGTGACAGACCTCAATTTTAAAGCAAAAACTGCAACACAAGGCCTACCTCAGTGGTACCTAGCTATTGATGATTTTTCTGATCACTTGCGATATGCTAAGCAGCAATGTTCTGGAGGTGATGACCATGAATACAGAGTTCCAGGGGGTCAATTGCCCTATACTGGAGCTATTTTTTGCACATCTTTTTTATATAATACCTCTTGGTGGGATGAATCAAAATTGTCTGTGGATGGCTCTTTAGAATTAAAGTCCATTTTGACTTTTTGTCTTGTAGATTTTTTTACTGGGGAACTCAAACCTAAGTGTTTAGCCTCTCAATGGCATAATGATGGTGCTAATGAGATGTTTATTGGTGTTACTGGAACTTCATTTTGTGAAATCCCTAGGCACCCTATTTTTATCAATAGATCTGAGAGTATTGTATCTTGTAAAAGTACTTTTGTTAATCCTCGACAACAGCCTCCTGAATGTGGCGATAATAAAATACGTAACTTGGGAGTTAAAGGTGTAAATTCTAAACCCAACATCTGGCTTTGGTTGGGTCGACAAGTTATGAGGCAAGTGATTGTGGCAGGGGCGGTGGTCAGCAGGGGCAATGCCCCTCCTGGCCCCAGGACTCGCCAGGACTCCCCCACAGAGACTTTTAAAAAAAAAAAAAAAATCGGCTGCGTCGCGGTGACTGTTTGGAGCCATCTCGAAGAACCTTGTTTAGAGAGGCAGGAACTTTCTGAAGGTTGCTGCCTCTCTAAACAAAGTTCTTCGAGATGGCTCAAAACATCAAATTTTGACTCGACTCTGGGAGGGAGCCTGGCAGGGGGGGGAGGGAGCCAGCTGTGCGGCAGCCATCAGGAGCAGGACGCAGGTGCTGAGGAGAGGAGCCATCCCGGCGTGTGGTGAGTAAATTGCGGGGCCCAGGGTGGGGGAGGGGTGCATATGGGGGGGCACATGGGCACATGGTAGGTGAGTTGGAATGTGGTTTTTGTTCACTTGATGTGGAGTGTTTGTTTCCCTGCTGCATTTGGGGGATCTGTGGATACCTTTGCAGCCTTGTGGGAATGATTTGGTTTATGGTTTTCTGGTTTTTATATGGGTTTTGTTCACTTGATGATGTGGAGTGTTAAGTACTAATTCCCCCCCCAACGCACACGCAGCAGAGGGTGAGGGGGAATTAGTATTTAATGCCCCGTGATTCAATTGAGGTTTTGAAATCCTGAGATTTAACTGGTTAGTCCTGTGATTTCAGGTGTTTTCAGAATGCTGTAAATGTGATGGTTGTGATAAAATTGAGGTTTGAAGTCCTGAGCCGTAACTGTTAGTCTGGTGATTCATGGGCCTTAAACCCAGCCCCCCACCCCCCCATACACACACGCAGCAGAGGGCAAGAATACTGCTTCAGAAGGGACTTCTGAAGCAGGAATTGGGGTTCCTCCAACACACATGCAGCAAGTCCCTTCTTTCTGAAGCAGTATTCTTGCCCTCTGCTACGTGGGTGGGTGGGTGGGTTGGGGAGGAATTTTAAAGCCCCATGAATCACAATTTATGATTTTTTTTAAAACCACACAGAAACCACATGCAAAATGTGTTTTGTTGCAATCCTTGATCTGGTGTAAAAATGGTGACTGGTGGGTTTCAATCTGTGGTTTTAAATGGGACCAATGATAATCTTGCATGGTTATGTAGAATGCATGGCATTGTCAGTCCTCCTCAGTATCATGAACTACTGGGCTCAGGCTGAGACTGGGGTGCTTTACAAGGATGGGTGCCTGTGTTTTGGGTTTATAAATTATTTATTTTAAGCTTGATGTGCATGCAAACTGTGTTTTGTATGTTAACCCTGGGAACTCCTTGCTGCTGGGTTATGTTGCCTACCGTTGCCCTGGCTCCACCCCTAGGCCGACCAACCTTACTGCCCCTCCAGCCTCAAAATCCACCAGCCGCCCCTGGGGGAGAGGAATGTAGTCTGGTAGGCAAGGAGATGGCAGAACACTCAGCTAGATGAAATCTGTTTGGGGTGACTTTACCATCTCCTGTGCCAGCCACATTCCATCCTAAGGGAGTGCTCAAGGGTGGGGAGTGCTCTGGTATGCACTGTTGGTAAAGGTTCACCAGGTATATTATTTCTGGTGTAAACTAGGGATGCTCATGGGCAGTCATAAATTGTGATGAAACTGATTGTCTGAATCACAGAGACATAACCAGCTCCTTCCTAATCTCCATTGGTCAATGTCGATTCAATCCCTTCATTCATATCCATAACCTGTACTTATAGGTTACATGCAGCAAAGTACAAGAAGCAGCCTAAACATTTCGTAAAGCATTTACATGGCTGTAATTCTTGTAAATCAGCAGTAGCCTTCCTCATCCATTTCTCCATCCTCCTGGTACTAACATTCCCAATTTTGCTCCTATTATGCTGTTTCATCTTCTTAGTAGATACAACTTAGTAGATACATGCTGTTTCATCTTCTTAGTAGATACAACCACACAATCATGATTTTCATTATGCCACCAGTGTAAATGTAGCATTGCCTTCTGTATCAGAATCATCTATTGTTGACACCAAGTGCAAGATATACACAAGTACTGTAAAATTACCAGAGATTTTAAAATAAATTTTCACCATCTGTCCATTCACTGCTAACTTCTTTTTAGATTTTCTGTACAGGCTGGAAGCATTTTCTCATAAAAATGTGACACCACCTCACAAAATAAGAATGATATGTGGTGCCTGTTACAAAGACTGAACAATCTAAATACATCATGATACAATGGTCAAGGTTTATAGGGTGGACAGAACTTAGGGAAAAAGAGATGGGCAAAGGTGACACAAACACCACATGCTTACTCAGTAAGGCATGAATTCAAACTGTTTTGTTACTTGTTTTGCTTTTTTCTTCTTCCCTCTCATAACTCACAGATGAGACGACAGAAGTGGGTTTTTAAGAAGAATCTTAGTGTGGCCAGTGAAACAATTAGGTTAAGAGGCTTGAAATCCCAAATGTGGGGATTACCATGGAAGATGTCAGATCAACATGTCAGAGACAACAGGAAGATGAGGGCCTGAGAAGATGAGTAAGTCAGTCCAGTCAGAGACGTAAGCAAGGAGTGCACAACAGTGGGCGCTGAATAGAACAGTGGAGCACCACGGAACCTGTTTCATGTTCTGCCATAGGTCTGATTCACTTGGAACCCTATGTAAATTAAATATTTAATGAAGACAGGTTCCAAATTCCATTTTGTTGGGACTAGAGTGAGTTTTGTAGGACCATGTCATGTAAGCAGTATTAATACCCAGCTTTTTGACAAGTACAGTGACACAAGAAGGTAAAATTCCACCTTCCTATTATCTCTTGGATCAGATATTGCCATTAAAATTTCCATCTACAGGATGGAAGCCTTACACAGGAGATAATGGTGCTGGAACTATATTTTTCATAATGGATTATGTACTTCAGCTGCAAATTACCACCAATAAATTAAAGGCACAGCATCCATAATGGAATCTCAAGATACAATCCACAAACTACTTATTCTGGAGTAACTCTACTGAAGTCCATAAAGCCCCATGGATTTCACTGGGGCTTATTCTGGGTTAAGTGAGTTTTGGATAGGGCCATAGTCTGCAAGAGGAGCCAGACCATAGGTGTCATTAGGAGTCAGAACTACATCTCCCCTAATGTACCTCACTATACCACAAACTAAAGCTTTTCAATTCAGATCTCATTAAAGAAAATTTTTCATACTTTTTCTTCTGTGAAAAATAATATTTTGCTTTTTTATCCCATTTCAGGATAAAAATAAATATCAAAATATTGGGCTATCCTGCAGGGTGAAAATGCACTTTCCCCAGTAGCTCTAAAAATAACCTATGCCCGAGGTTACAGAAACAAAATAATATATTTTTCATTTACTGGACCCCGGAGTATAAGACCCCAAAGTTGTGATCCATAAACCACTTACTCCAGAGAAGTCATAGTGAAGCCTCTAGAGAATACTCGGGGGATAGTAGTTTGTGACAAAAGCATAGGATGCTATCGTGATCAACTGTCAATGATAATAAATCCTCTTCTCAATCCCCATCCACGTCTTTACCTCAAGTTTTATAAAGCTTGTAAAACTGATTCAAGTACTGTCTTTTTCCTTGTACTCCTTTTGCAGTACTTACATAGAATGATGGGGAAGCTTATAGGAAGTTAAAAAAAACAATGCATAAAAGATTGTTCATATGCCTGTGGTAAAATGCATGGTTCTCCCACAACTTCTCTCAGTGCTTTGTCCAAAACAACAATCAATGCACACAAATATTTGAATAATTTCAAGATATAAGAATAACGTACCCTTAAAAATGTATCTGGAAATTTCTAATTTTCACCACTGTTATTTCACAATTTTAAGCAAGAGCAACAGACGTACTATGAGAAGAAGGCCTTTCTTCTGCCCAATATTTATTAATTGAATTGCTTCTGTTTGGCACTGGTGGTAACAACTACTGCAATGCAAGCTGACAGCTTTTTACAGGAGGATTCAAGGGTGACGATAGCAGACAAAGGTGCTGTGCTGACAGTAGTGGGCCATCTATCATAATACTCCTCCTTTCATAAATGCTATCACCATTGTCCACACTGTCACACATCAGCACATTTTTCACTGTTGTAGCTCCAGACTGGATGACAGTCTTAAAATATCAATTTGGTCTGGGGAAACAAAATAACATGCTCATCCTTACTCATCTGAAGTATCCAGCGACAAAGAAAGGAAATGATTAATTTTAAATACGTAGCACATGTAATCAAACCCATCTGGTCACTCATGCAATTTCTCAGTAGAAAATGTATTTCATTTCTCTTCTCAAAAGTTGAGAAAAACTTGGATTCAAATGACAATTTCTGTGGTTAATAGCCCTAACCCAATTATCAGTGATTTCTGCCAGAAAAAGCTAAAACTGATTTTATTTGGAGCTGTAACGCATGTAGTGTTCTAAATTATCTCCCTCAGTTAGCACAAAGGAATTTGTCCACAAGCACTGTTCTTCAGTGGAAGCCTCTTTATACCCACACTAATAGGTCTTTTTCACACAGACACTCTAACACTGATAAAATGGGTGTTACATTTTATTATACATGTTGCAGGGCTGCAGGTGTGCTCTATGGGTGCCCTGCAACATGTATAATAAAATGTAACACCCATTTTATCAGTGTTAGCGTGTCTGTGTGAAAAGGGCCATAGTCAAGTCATATATATGAAGTCTGTGAGTTTTTTTAGGGGAACTTTTTTATGACTGAAAATCATTTTGAGTTGCTTAGGATGAAATTTAGGCTGAGGGGAGGGATTACTTTTCCAATTTTTTTGTTTGGTCACCATCTTTAAAAATGGCGGCCATAACGAGATGAATAAATAAGGCCAATTTTGATTTTCTAAACGACTTTAAACAGGTATTGCAATAACCTACAAAGTTCCTTTATCTTTTGATGAGTAATGGCCCACTGTTTGGCAGCTCTAATCCTTTAAATGCAAAAACCATCAATACTGGCCACTTTTTTGGCAACACAATAAGAGTACTTGTTTGAAGTGGAAAGTTTTAACATTTATTTTTTCAAAGTCACATTTAATATTATTAACAACAAAGGTAGAAATGATTATGGAACACAGAGTAAAATAAAATGCTTCAACTCAAATTTGAAGTCAAGTCTGTGACATGGCGTGCACTGAATAGTCTTAATCTAGTTGTCTTCTGTATAACTATCTTCTTCAGATGGCTCTACAACAGTAGCTTTGATTGGCTCATCTCAATGTCCATTTCCATTGCTTATTGGCAACTTCACTCCATCTGGCAGTCCACTTTTAGTATACGTCACAGGTTCCAACACATCCAGCACTGAAGTTCACCAAAAGTTTGTTGGATGAATAGTTTGCGCATGTTGTTAATTTCTCCATTCATAGACTTGCACGTGTGCTCAGAGGCAGTGCTGTTAGAAGGAGTCATGGTCTGGAGAAAGTCTTG
The DNA here is from genome assembly GCA_003113815.1 of Sphenodon punctatus. Lineage (NCBI taxonomy): Eukaryota > Metazoa > Chordata > Lepidosauria > Sphenodontia > Sphenodontidae > Sphenodon > Sphenodon punctatus. Next base: position 610,757 of record QEPC01006764.1, on the reverse strand, counting down.
AAGAATCGTAGTGTGCCATTTGCTGCCATTTACGGGCACGAGCAGTGGATAAACTATCACTCACAGGATCATTGTAAAGGATTCTGATAGTGAATAAAGCCAGTTTATCAAACAGATCTTCAGTGAGCTCCTCATTTTTTTCAAGTTGTTGAACAGTCTCCTTGTACATAAAATCTTTTGATTGTGTGATTCGCTTCATTGATGTCACTTTAACACAGTCAAAGAAGCCTCCCACTGTGTCTACTCCAGTGAATCTGTAAACTCCAAGTGCACGGAATCTACATCACGCTCTGGAAATAAAGAACGACAGTACTAGCATGATGGTGCGTCCCCTGGTTTCTTCTTGTACATGTTCATACCTTGCTCAGTCACGTGACTGATGTAGGAAACAACAACCTATACATCAATATCTTGGAAATCAAAGACAGTTCCCCGCCATCACATGACCCTCATCATGGGCTGTGTGGAGACTCTTCCTTACTTCATCTATTGCTGGCTCTCCAGATCAAAGGGAGTGAAGAATTGATCAATTCAGATTCCATCGGTCTGCATACAGTTCTTCCAGAGCTGTCTTCACTGCAACAACCACCTTGCAGTCCACCTCCATTCTTGACAGATCCAGTTCTGGATAGCGATACAAGGGTTGTTTGAAATGAGCCACCTGCTTTAGTTGTTCCCTTAACCGCATAACTGGTCTACTGTGTATGTTGATTGCAACCATGGATAGATTTGTGGTAAATCCAATCCAGCCCCCACTTCTTCTATTCTTGGATTCTTTGTTCATGGTCGCTTCAATGACCTGGTCTGGAGGCAGTTTGCTGTAACTCTTTCCAGTCAATGAAAATAAAAACACTGTAGCCATGTGCACCTTTTTGTCTTCTCTCAATGTTGTCATTCGCAAGTAATACAAGGACACGTATCTTAGCTGGCATTTCTATAATGCTGGGACCCTTCCACATGGTTGAATCACTCGGAGAAGTGCATGGACGGTTAACCAGTGCACCAGTATTCCCTCAGAACTACCCTCCAATCTTCATGGTTGCGGTTGAGCACGTAATTTGCCACTCCCTTATTTGTTGGCAATAACTGGGCAGACTAGACATCAGGTTTTGGTATAACCAAGGTTGTTGTATCTGAAATAGTTTGTTCTTGATAAAATAAAATTGGTTGAGCCAAAATTACATTTGTATAATGGCTTGTTCCAGAGTCTGTTAACCCATGTTCATTGAAATCATCGTTATCCATGACAACAGTACAAAGGCCGACCTGGAGCAATTTCACTTGGACACAACTGACCCCATGACTTAAGGTGGGAACAGTGATGTCAGCAGCATGTGGACTTGGAGATGAGCTAGCGGTCCCAGCACCTTGGGGGTTGGGGGGGAGGTGGAATGCTTGGGTATTAGGGGCACCCCCCGGGCAACCCTTCGGCGGCTGCGGAACTCCCGCAAGCAGAGCAGACAGGGGCTGTGGGACACGGACAGGCTGCTCGGCACAAACATACCTGCCCCCGTCCCTGGAGGGGGATCAGATGTGGCACTTGCCCAGCAGCTGCTGCAAACGGAGCTACTAAAAGAACCATCCCCCACCGCCGTGTCAGACGCAGGGGCGGGGCCAACGCCTCCGCGGTGTTCCTTACAGATCCAGGTACAGCGAGGGGGCATGGCCTCTGCTATATACACCGGCGCTGCAGGGCAGACAGCGCCGGTGATCCGTACAAGACTGGCCCCCTGAGAGAGAAAGAGAAAGTGAACAAGCTAAGTCTTTGAATACTTGTCTGTTGAACGAGGCTGTTTAAATCCTGTGTGTCTCTGAAGCCTCTGTCTGTATGAGTGTGTGCATGTTCCCGTTCCCCCCCATGCCTAATCCCGTGGTGCGTGGGTGAGTGTGTGGGGCCTTGGCCCCGAGGGTGTCTGCCCTTCCCTTCCTACCTGGGAATCCCTTCCCCTTTCCATTTCCTGGTGTGGAAAAGCCCTCCTGCCCTTCTATTCCTGGACCCTATCCCTGTGAAGTCCCTCACTTCCAGCACTAGCTTTCCCCCTCCCCCCCTGGGGTGCGTGGTGGTGGGTGGTGGAACCCTCCTGCACAGGTTGCTCCATCCCCATGATGAGATAGGCCTGATCTCCTAGGAGATATTACAGGCAAATATACTATCCTGAGGGGCATTCCCCTCCCCAGGGGTGAGCTTTGAGCGAGCCTTGCAGATCGGGTAGTATCCCTCCCGGGTGAGTGTGTGAAGTCCTGAAGGCCCCAGTTCCCATTCTGTCTCAAGTCTCCCCAGGACCCCCCTCCTGTGACAGAATCACCGGCATACTAGCCTCCCAATATTGGGAAGGCATTACCCTTCTATTCCCCATTTTTTCCTTTGTTATGGAAGTGTCCCAGCAAATTGGAGAATTGGTTAGAGCTGTCCAAAGTTTAGCTATGGAGATGAGGGAGGTCAAAGACAAACAACTAGAACTAGAGGTGGCTATAAAAGCTAATCCCATGGCACCTGCCCCTGCGGCAGCGGCCCTGCCAGCCTCCCCCCCCGGCGGTGGCGGCAGAAGCCCCCGCTATCGGGGTCCCGCAACCCCACGAACCCAAAGGGTCCCAAATTGAGAAATTTCATGGGGATCGCCGGGCCTTTCAAGGCTTTATGGCCCTATGCGACCTCACCTTCACCATGCAGCCCGCAACTTATTCTACTGACCAGCTGAAGGTCGCCTTTGTGATTGGTAATTTGGGAGGCCTAGTCCTGGACTGGGCTACCTCATTATTGAAAAACAAGAGTCCCCTGCTGTCTAACTATACTAATTTTGTTAATGAATGTGCTTCCCTTTTTGACCATAGGAGGAGAACTATTGCTGAAACACCTGGGCCTGCCCCGCTCCCACCCTCCAAGACAAGAACCCACAACTCCCTGCAGGCGGCTGCTGAAGGCTGGTGCTAAAGGCGGTGGCAGTTAGTGTGCCATTCATGAACCTGTTGGGGGTGGGGAGTGTAATGTTATGGTGGTTTTGTTTTTAATTTGGTTTTAATTGGTTCTAAGTGTTTTTGTAGGGAGAAGTGGGATGTGAAGGGATATGGTGAGTCAGGGGGGAAAGGGAGTGTCACAACCCCCCTGTGAGGGTGTGGGTATGGACCTCTGAGAAGGGGGTTGGAGGCAGGAGTATGGGTATGTGGGTAAAGTGTGGGTGGGAGTGCCTTGGCCTCCTGGTGAGAGGGGGTATGGGCCTGGGAGAAGTTGTGGGGGGTATGGGCAGGTACGCGGTGTTTTTTTTTTGCCTTCGGCCCCTTGTGGGCGGGTGAGTGTGCGTGTCCCAGACCCCTGTCAGGTGGGTGGGTATGGTCAAAGGGGGAAAATATCGGGAGGATGGGGGTGAAAGTGCCATGACCCCCCTGAGAAAGAGGTATGTGCATGCATGGGGTAGGAGGATAGGAAGGGCTCCCTGGTCAGGGTACCCTGGTGAGAGGGGATGGTCCCTGGAGGGATAGAGGGGAAGAGCATGGGTTGGGAGAAGGGTGGGAGGGTTGTCCCCCTCTGTCCCCCTTGTGACTCTGCCTCCTGGGGTTCTGGGCCTAGAGAATCCTCCCAAGTCTTGAGGGCTTTGGGGGGAGTAGCGGTGGAGGACATGTTATTAATTATTATTATTAATATTATTATTATTATAAAATATTTGTTATCCTGCCCCTTCCTGCCAAAGGCAGCTCAGGGCAGCATACAGTATAAAAGCATTTTAAAAATACATACAACTTAAAACAATAAACTCATAAATCCCTCCCCCACAAACCCTGTCCCATCCCTCCCTCTACCTGTCTCTCTCACCAAATGCCTCGCGGAACAGCCAAGTCTTACACTGACGTCTGAAGGAGGGAAGGCCCTGGGCCAAACAAATCTCTGCCAGAAGGGAGTTCCACAGCCGAGGTGTTGCGACCGAGAACGCCTTCTCCAATGTGGCCCCTCGTCGAACATGTGGGGCATAGGGAGGTATTTGGGGGGGGGGGACATCTGCCAGAGGAAATATTGGGCGAGGCATTTGGTGTCTGCCCCCATTTCCCCCTCCCCCGGATTCAGGATATTTTGGGGTTGAGACCAGTAAGGCCCCTGAGCTGACGCTGATGCTACTCAACATGAGGTCAGTGGCTAATAAGTCAACTTAGCTTATCCTGGATGAGGCCGCCAACTGGGTGTGCATCATGGAGACCTGGCTGGATGAAGCATCTGGGCCAGTTCTGGCTGAGGTGGTGCCAGCCATGTATTCCATGCAGCATCAGCATAGGCTCGGGGGCAGTATGGCCATGGTTTTTAGGGATTCCTTGTCCTTCCGGAGATATCCAGTGCTTGACTCATCTGGTATGGAATGTGTCTAACTTGTGTTTGATTTGGCCAGGGATAGATTAGGGATTCTCTTAGTTTACTGAGCACCCCATTGCACTGCAATCTCCCTGACTGCTCTAGCTGAGCTGGTCTCAGAGGTGGTATTGAAGTCACCCAGATTTATTGTCTTGGGGGATTTCTAAATTCATGCTGAGCCCAACCTCTTAGGAGCAGAGCAGGAGTTCACGGCCTCCATGACAACCATAGGCCCAACACATGAAAAGTGACAAACACTGGATTTGATGTATTGCACTGGCCTGGAAATGGGGGTTCCAATTACTGGGGGTGTTGATGTAACACCCTTGTCATGGCTGGATCATTACTTCCTGAAGGCTCGGATCTCGGCCCTCCTATGCTCCTGTCGGGGTGATGGACCGGTTAGGTTGGTCTGCCCTGGGAAACTCATGGATCTGACTCGATTCTAGAACTCTCGGGGGGGGGGAGGGAGGAGATTTACTTACTGACAGTTGTTCTGTCAATAACCTGGTCACCCTGTGGAATGACCAAGGCCATAACAGTAGCACCCAGGCATCCGCTCCCACCACTGCATTATACGGAGGACCTGAGGCGGATGAAGTGAGAGAGTAGGTGGTTAGAGCGCAGGTGGTGCTCGACTCGTGCTGAATCCGACCAATTGCGGTTAGGGCTGAAATGAAATTTCACCCTTCTCAAAAATCTCATCGAGAATAGAGTTCTCAATGAGATTTTCTTGTCTCAAGTTTCTCATAAGAAACATGAAATTCTTGCAAGAAACTCAAGATTCTTGCGAGATTCTCGAGACCATCAAACTAGCAAAAAATGGTTTGCACATGCACAAAAATGGCTGCCAGGGCCATCAATTACTCTTGATTCATTTGCTGATCTGGCATGTATATTATACCATGCCCTTTACTACTGCAGCTACAGTGTTTTAATGCCTGACCTACACAGAATGCAAATAGTTTAGAATGGCATAATTAATTTTAATATGGAAAGCATAAAAGTTCTTAAATTTGTGCATGCACAGAAATTCAGCTCTATATCTCTACGTGTGTTTGCTGGCAAAGCCTTGCGGGGGGGCTTTCAGACCAGCCAAACCCCACGCAGATTTTGGCTCCCGCAGTCTCTTGCTGAGACAAAATATGCGTGGGGGAGGTGGTGTGAAAGTGGTCTGAGTTTATATATGTCTACTACTTTGTGCATGCTTACTTCATTCAGTAGGTTTTGTAGGAAGGTTTATTCTGTTCAGAGATGTAGCTATAACAGGTTCAGTCATACTGGGGCCCATAGCTTGGGGGCCCCCATGCTCATAGAATGCATGCACACTCTGGAGTGCACTGTCTCCATTCCATTTTCTGCGCCAGGGCCCATTCCCACCTAGCTATGCCCCTGATTCAGTTTAAGGATTCACTGATTGAAATAAATCATTTAAGCATTTTTTTTTAAAGGTTGCTTTACCTATCTTTAGTGGGGTAGACCTTCAGTAGCACTGTTAATGCCCAAATAGCCATTGTCGTTTGGTTTCAACTCTATAATTACATTCACCAACTTTCTCACACTTAAAAAAAGCATTTTTTATTTTAAATTATCTAAACAGTGACACACAACCCACTAACAAGTGACTGACAGTGTGTGGTTCCTGCCTGCTGTGTGCAACAGTTACATAACAGTTAATAGCTGCAGTTATTTTTGAACATATTAACAAGTCCAAGACTATTTTAAAGTAAGTATGTGCCACAGTCACTTAATTGTTGTTAACGTTTCCTGGTAGAAAAAACAGGAAGTACTATCAGGTATATGTTCTAGTTTCATAATCAGATTCACTCACAGTATAAAACTTGTAGATTGGAATATAGGAACTGTCGTAATACATCAGACCATTCAGCTCAGTATCCGGCTTTCACAGCAGTAGATAGTACCAACTGCTTTACAGAAAGATGCATAAAGCTCCAAAATGGAGAATTAAGGAAAAAATATGGTCACAGAAAAGGTTTCTGCATAGCCTTAGATGATGAGTGATTTCCGACATGAAAGCATGAGGATTTATATTGCTTATAATTTTTGTATCCAGTTTTTATTATTTTATTATTTTTGTATCCATATTCAAATGCCTAATCCTTTAAAAACACAATATCCCTTAAGAACGCTCTGCAACAAGATAGAGTCCATAAGTGTATGACATGTATAAACAACACAGGAAAGATTAAAAAAACAACATGTTGGATTTAGTGATTTATTCAAGAAATGAGACACTTACATTCTTAGGTAAAGCTTGATTCATTTGCCCAACTCCTGCTAGAAAACTAAATCTCCTATAGTTAGAGTGAAAAGACTCTGCAAACTGTCAGGTCAGACTAGATGATCTGGTTATCCCTCACAATCACAAGGACTAGTGTTTTAGCTTTTTAAAAAGTAGTATAAGAAACTTTTTAAGGACGGCTCAAACTTGGCAGGGAACCAGCCCACTGCCATTCTGTGTGTCAAGCTGGACAGCAAGAGGAGCTGCTCTTGCCTGACACTGAAAAGTTGACTTGAACTCTCAAGACAGGAGCAATAAAATAATTTAATCCAAACTATTTTATTCACTGTGTCACTGTTTTCTCTTTTTGTCACTTGCCAGTATACCAATAAACTGTTAAACCTTAGCCTGCCTTAAGAAAAGAAAATCTCCTTGTTGTTATCCCATCATTATTACGCATTACATCACCTAATAAGGTCCTTATTATGCATTGCTTCAACTGTTCCTGCAGAGAAAGAGAGCCCCTTGGGGATAAAAGATAAGGAGGAGCGCTCCTAGCATGGGAGAGGAGGGGGGATTTGAACTAAGGAGCACCATAGTCTGTGGATGCGGGGCCCACATGTGCTCAAGAGCCCCAGAGGAATACACAGCATGCTATTGCCTTGCCCTAGACACACAAAGAGTACACAACACTCTTGACAGGGAGGGTGAAGTTGGATCTAAATACTGCACTGGTCAAGAGAGGGGTTGGGGCAGTTTCGCAATAACCAGCTTCTAAAATGACATGTTCAGAGACTTAAATCCCACCTTGGTTGGCTCATGAATAACTAAAACACTGAAGCTCTGCCTCATTTACAGAATCAAAGGTCCTTTTATTTTATAGGAGCCTTCTAAAACTAGTGAGGGATTTTTCATCTTTTGGCATGCGAACAGCCTTCTAAAACACTGTGCCACTAATATGGAGTAGCCTGCTGACATGGGAAGATGAATATAGATGACAAGAGGCAAATAGAAATGCTCTTTTAAAAATAATTACAGAAAACTAATTGAGAACCTAAGCCTTAACAGAATGACAAATACATTTCTAAGGTGAAATGAAATGCTTTGGGCCTGAATTTAAAACATCAGGTTTCTGCATTCTTGTGCTACTGTAGATAGGGCACGTTAAAAACATTTTCCATGTCTTTAGTCTTACTTCCAAAAAAAAAAGAAAATTAATTCTGGTACCATAGTTTCTCTCTCTGCCCCTCCAAATCCCAGTATGTTGTAACTGGAGCTCACAAAATCTCAACATAATAGGAAATTATCACCCTGCCTTTAAAAAGTTGAACCACATCTATAGCTTCCTCTCAAGAAAGGCATTCTGCATTTTTACCACAGTTACTAGGGAAACACTTTCTTACCCAATTTAAACCAAGTCTCACATCAGCAAGGCTCTCTTTTGAGCAAAAAAATCATAGATGAGACTTCCTCAGAACTAAGTAACAGTACATCTGCTGCCAGTAAGGGCTATTGGTAAGTAAAAGCAAATTCTCTCTTCCCTGAGCAAGGAGCAAGTAGATTTGCTGGATTAGGAACAGAGACAAAAGATCAAATCTGGGTTTTCAGAACCACAATTATGTATTGTTTTTCATTATTTATGGGTGAGTGGTGTTGTCTGTCCCTGGAATGATGACCTTCCATTCCAGCCCCCTCTATTGACAAATCTTGGAATAAGGCAGGTGAACAGGGCTATTAAGCCTTTTGCTAGGTATATGGATAGGGATGAAGGGGAAGTATTGCTGAAGCAGAAGAAACCATTTTGGGGTAGTTGGGCAGAAGTGAGTTTGGGTTTGGGAGAAATGGCAAACAGAAGTTTTGGAAGAAAGGTTGCAAAGTCTTTTGGGGAATCCCTTTCGTGCTGGATTTTGAGGATTTCAGTGGTATTTGTTTGAGGGATCACTGCAGACCCTATCAGCTGCTTTCTATTCACTCCTCCTCAACCTGTAAATCTATAACCAAAATTCTAGTCTCTAAGTCCTCAAAAGGAAAGCAACCCAGGAAAGGTTGTCCTGGAAGCTTCCCATTACTCAGAAAGAGAGAGTAACCATATCAGACTTATGAGGATGGTCAGAGGGAAAGGGACGGAGGAACTAAGTGGTTATGCTTTCAGAATTATGCTGTAATAAAAATGGCTTTACTTATTTAAATTTATATGCTGCCCTTCCTAGAGGTTCCGGACAGTTCACAAACAAATACAAAAGTATATTAAAACTCATACAAAAATACCCTTAACCCCCAAACCTCCCACACAACCCCCCACCAAACCCACCCAATACCACCTCCCCCAACCCTACCCCCAAACCACCCACCAAACCCATCACTGCCCACCAAATGCTTTTTCAAACAAAAAAGTCTTACACCACCTGCGCAAGATGTTCAGGCATGGGTTCAAATGAACCTCAAAGGGAAGGGAGCTCCATAACATAGGGGCAGCGATCGAGAATGTCTCCCTATGGGCCCTTGTCATACTGACAAAGCTAAGGGATGGTACCCACAGGAGGGGCTCCCGGATGAACGCAGGAGCTTCAACACAACATGGAAGGACAGGCCATCTTTCAGATATGTGGGGCCCAGACCATTAGGGCTTTAAAGGTCAAAACCAGCACCTGGAAATGTGCCCAAAAAGCCATAGGTAGCCAGTGCACACTTTGGAATACTAGTGTAATGTGCTCCTGCCGCCTCATCCCCGAAAGCAGCCGAGCTGCTGTATTCTGCACCAGCTGCAGCTTCCAAACAGTCATCAAGGCTATTATACTTCACTCTGATGACAATCTTTTTATGAGAGGATTCTGATTTTTTTTTTTTGTTATTATTATTATTATTAGCATTAGCATTTATATAGCACCAGCGATGTACCTGGCGCTTTACAGAGAACAAGATAGACACGGTCCCTGCCCGAGAGTTAAGTTATTTCCCTCCTCCACTGCCAAGAGATAAAGACATTACATTTTAGATAGATCCTGAACATTCTGCAATTTTGTCACATGCAGGCAGGCCCCAGTCTAAAGGAATGCCCAAGTGGGAGTAGCAGGATTTTTCCACCTGCCCCTTTTTTTCCTCTCCTTCTGACTCTCCGATAAATTCTCCCCTCCTTCCAACTGCAAGAGTGTGGTTGCTACTGAACTCAATCTGACTGTAGGAGAAAAATATACCTAACAGAAAATATGTTTGTAGAACATAGTTATGTTCTACAAACACTGCAAAAAGATTCAAACTAACTGTGCTTGCTCCATCACCTAGCTATGGAGAGTCATCTCTGGAGCCACCTTCACTTGCCACACAGACGACAGAGATTATTCCAAAGCTGTACCTGAATGCAGGCCTCTCATGTAAGAGAGCACATCATTAACAGCCTATCAAATTATTTCTTTGACTTGTAATACATCAGTTGTACTAGTTAGAATTGTGAACCCAAAATCTGCTGTATGCATATATTTATGTATCATTTTTGCTGAACAGGATAAGATCGCAAGATAAAATCAGGATGTTCCTGCTTGTTAAAGTAATAAGCATAATAGTATTGATCCTAGACAAACTATAAGCCATACAGCTGGGCTGGATGCAGAGTTGTACATAAAACTACTAATAAAATTATTTTAGAGTGTGTGCACTCTTATACTATATATATGCATAGAAAATTTGATATGGTTCTATATGTATATGCATAGAGTATATCATTGGCACCGCCAAAGGGCGAAGAGCTGTTGGCGGGCGGAGGCGACCACTTCTTGGAGCTAATGTAGTGGGGGTTGGGAGCAAGCCCGCGGGGGATTTACCCCTCGCCCCCTCCTGGTGGCAGAGGGATGGGGCCAAGACCTTTTCCCCGTGGCTTCCGGCGGGGCATCGGCCCAGCAGGGGCTTGAAAGCAGTGTGCCTGCCGGCAACGCCGCAACACCTCCTGATAGCTCTACAGAAGAGCTGGGAGCCAGTTGGGCTTGCCTCCCCCCCCCCGCCACATTGTTGCCTCGCCACTCACTTGTGGCAGGGGCTGGGACTCGGGAGCAAGCCTGCAGAGGATTTACCCCCCTCTCACTCACTTGAGGCAGAGGGAGGGGGAGACCTTTCCCCCATGGCTTCTGGTGGGGCGTCGGCCCCAGCAGTGGCTTGAAAGCAGCATGCCAAAGGGCTGTGCCAAAGGGCCTTTGGGCATGGGGCCAGGGGGAGGGGGGGCTGGGCTGTGGGGCTCGTTTAGTGGCTTTCTTTAGTGTTTTTAGTGGATAGTGGGTATTTTCTGGGAGGTTATGGGGGGGTTAGAATTGGGGGTGGGGGGGATGCAGGTTATGGGACAGGATGGGGTTAGAGAGGGGGTGTATTAGAGGTTGGAATGAGGTATGGGGGGTGGAAATCCTCCCTTTGATCGAGGCGGGACAGACAGATGGGGGCCGGAAC
>QEPC01006764.1:548987-568259 GCA_003113815.1 Sphenodon punctatus | reverse complement strand
GGCTCCCCCTCCCCCAACGCATCCTTCACAAACTCCTGGTATTTACTTACAAAGCCCTTCACAGCCTGGCTCCCCCTTACCTCTCAGCCCTTATCTCCTTACACACTCCTGCACACACTCTCCGCTCCTCCTCTGCCCCCTCCCTCGTCTCCCCTGCTCCCCTAACCGCCTTTGTTCCTTCTCCCTTGCTACCCCCATGCCTGGAACTCCCTCCCTGCCCACATCCGCCTTGCCCCCTCCCTCCGCTCCTTCAAATCCCTCCTCAAAACCCAGCTCTTCCTTGCCGCCTTTCCCGACGCTTGCTAGATCTTTCCTCTCAACATTTACTGTCTGTCCTCCCCGACTCCTCCCTAACTGCAACCAAGCCAACCACGTGCACCTGAGACTTCGCATCCGCTTGAATGTTTTATCCCTTGTCTCTCCCTATGTCCCCTCTCCTTGTCTTCCCCCCTCCGTGTCTTCTAGATTGTAAGCCGTAGGCAGGGACCGTGTCCACCTCATTGTTCTGTAAAGCGCCAGGTACACAGCTGACGCTATACAAGTGCTTATAATAATAATAATTATTATTATAATAAAATCGTTCCATGAAGATTTTTAACTATACGTAAGCTTAAACATGTTGAAAATCCTAGAAAGCATTCCATGACTGATTCTACCTTACTGCAAACTATTTTATCTATTTGTTTGTTTGTTTGTATTTATTAGCCACCCCCTCATGCCTACGGCATCTCAGGGCGGCTCACAAAACCAAAAACACATCAGTAAAATTCAATAAAATTCAATACAAACACTAAAACCCCAATTATTTTTAAAATCTCTTATTAGCCCCCAAATTAACCCCAACTATTCCACCCTCCCACCCCCCTCTCCGAAGGCCTGGGCGAACAGCCAGGTCTTGCAGGCTTGGCGAAAAGCCAGCAGACCTGGGTCCAGGCAACTATGCAATATAAGAGACCTTCCACACAACACCATCTTTGCTACCATGGATGTCGCTTCACTATTCACCAACATTTCCCACACCGATGGCCTTGCTGCCTTCCTGAAATACCTGCAGGACTATAGGAAAATCTGAGACATCCACCCCAAGCACACTGCAAAGCTCATCCATTTCATCCTTACACACAACAAATTCACGTTCAATGACAAACACTATGTACAAACCATGGAGACAGCTATGGGCATGAAAATGGTTCCCCAATACCCCAAACTATTTATGGGCTACCTTGAAGAAGAATATCTGGGGAAATGTACCATCAAACCACTCCTGTACCTCAGATACAAAGATGATATTTTCATCATCTGGACAATCTGGACTCGCTCTTAGAGTTCCACTCCAACTTCAACATTCACCACCCCTCTATCAAACTAACCCTGGAATATTCCCACACCAGTATCAACTTCCTGGACACCACTGTCAGCATGCACAATGGCAACCTACAGACAGCAATATGCAAGAAACCAACAGACCACCACATCTACCTCCATCAATCCAGTAACCACACAACACACATAAAAAAATCAGTTATCTACAGCCAAGCACTCAGATACCACAGAATCTGCTCTTATTAACAGGCCCGTGATGCTCACCTCACTTTGCTTAAAACAGCTTTCACGAAACAAGGCCACTCCGACAAAGTAGTAGATGGAATTATAGAACGAGCCATCCAAATTCCAAGAGAGAACATGTTAAAATATAGAAAGAAAGAACCCTCTAGCTGCACACACACCCCTTGTCGTCACCTACCACCCCACACAGAAATCTATATACTTCATCAACAAACAACTACAACCCATACCTGATGTGGGCAAAAACCTAAGAAAAATCTTACCTGAACCACCTCTTTTGGCCTTCAAACAACTCCCGAACCTTACACAATTGATCATCCAGAGCAAACTACTCACCACCCAGGACACCCCAACATCAACAGGAACAAGACCTTGCCAGAACAGTAGATGCAAAACTGGCCAACACATTTCTACCACTACCACAATCAGCACCCCCCATGGAAAACCATACCAAAATACAAGGCAACTAACACCTGCAAATCCCAAAATGTAGTGTATTTCATTCAGTGCACCAAATAATGCCACCATAGAAACTACGTTGGTGAAACCCAACAGTCCTTATACCTATGTATGAACATACAATTTTAAACAAAGTCACTGAGTCTACAGTGCAGTCACTTTTCCTAGCACGACCATTCCATCTCCAACTGATCAATCCTCATCCTCAAAGGAAATCTACACAACATCCTAAGGAGATGGACCTGGGAACTGAAATTAATAACTTTGACACCAAAAACAATTGACTTAACGAGGACCTAAATTTCTCCAGCTACTACAAAAAAGTGTAATAATTTACAATTTACTGGATTTTTAACTTTTGTTATCCTCTGTACCATGTTCCTTCATATTATGTATTAACTGCTGTGTACCATATCACATTCTTCACCAGCCATCCTCAGATTTGTAAGTCCATTCTATATCCCTTACTGTTACCTTCAGTGTATTCCCCCCCTCCACCTGTTGTACCCCATTCCTTCCTAGTTTTTCCCCCTCACTCTAAATTCCCATGTTCCCCTCCCTCCTTCTGTATATAGATATTCTAACCACTTTGTCTCGCCTCTGTACCTAGTTTCTTCATATTCTGTATTAAATGCTGTGTACCTTTAATTATAGATATTCTTAGCACTTTGTCTCCTTCTCTCTGACTAACATACTCTTTCAGATGTAGGGTGTGACTGCTGTGAACCCAGTTTCTTTTATATGCAAATTCACTTCCCCTGATAAGCCGTTTCCTACCTTACCCCCAACCTATATGGTTGCTTTTGCCTATGTGTTTACCACTAACTATTGTTCTTTTCTCCTACACCAATATACATCATTTATAGTTCTGTTTTTAAATGTCTGGTATCTCTCCTTTATGCCTATTTAAAAAAAATCCCACCCACCAGTTACCTTGTCTTATCCACTCCCACCCATTCCTGCCTCGTTATACATGTGGTCTAATTTGCTCAGTTTATATATTTCTGACTGGCTATGCTACATGCCTGAGGAAGGACCCTGTGAGGTCCAAAAGCGTGATCATTTTCACCGATAGCAGTTGGTCCAATAAAAGATATCACTCAAACCACCTTGTCTCCATAGTACCTTACAGGAAGGATATTATACTATAACTAATAATTAGACAGCTACCCCAAAATGATCCCTGCTGACCAAAATATAAAAAGAGAGATGGGAGGATTGGAGACTACATTTCACACTCATAGCTGAAAATTATGGCTGTTTACAAAACAGATGTAGCTGCATTGCCCATTTTGCTCATCTTTCCAGTTTGGAATGTTTATTTTGTGTTTCTGTGGGTAAGTCAATTCACCTCTCTGTGTCAGCTTCCTCAACTGTAAAAGGGCAATAATGACATCTTCTTTAAAATGCTTTAGTGATCATTGGGGGAAAAGTGATATATAAAAGAGTTAAGTTCTTGTCGTGAAAGGCAACTGTCCCACACTTCTATATAGTTAAAGCAGGGGAGTTTTCTTCCAGTGACAGAGTTAGCCTGGGAAAATTAAAAGTTTTCAGATCCTCCTGACTATTGATTTAGATGAGACCAAAGTCATATAAGATAACAGCAAGATAGGCAACAAATCTTTTACTGAGAGAATTGACCATACCTTACAGATCTTGTATAGTGATTCCTGTCCATCTCCTCCTGTATCTTTGAAATAATCATGTGCTGGAAATGTACGATGAATATCTCGTGTAATGACACTCTCCTGTGCAGAGTCCTGGAGAAATATAAACAAGACTATTAGTACAGTCGCAGTACAATTACATATGGAGAATGTCAACTTCTATCTGTATTTGGTGTGAATAACATTGAGCCTTACTGACTCATCCCTAAAAAATGCACTTTAAAAAAAGACAACTGTCGACAACTGCTTTAGCAAGAACAACATGGCAAGTTTTTCATGATCAAAGTTTAAATCCTGGTCCCACTTTAAGTCTTATAGGAATGGATTAGTCACATAATTATAGGTGCTTTTCTTCCTGGAAAAGTTGGTTGCTGCATCCTTCTAAATGTAATAAAAACAGAATCGAACTACCTTCAACAACCTTAGAGTCTAATTTCTTTGACACAAATGAAGCTGGCAGATAAACACCAATTATACATTTTTTTAAAATATCAGTTCAACACTGGCTATTATTTAAGACTAATTTTAAGGAAAGAGAAAATGTTACGATTTTAGATTCCATAATTGTCAGTTATTAATATTCACTGCTGTCAGGCAAGCCCATATTTTCTCTTGCTATTAGCACTGCTTTTTGATTCAGCTGCATGCTGAGTGGTAATTAATTAGATGAGTCCAGCCATGTGCAATAGCAGACAGCTTGGAAACATGTTAATATCAGTGCTGTCTGTACTACCTCAACTAGAGCTGAAAGAGGGGCATCTGGAAAAACGGGTACCCCGCTGAATTTGGGGTGAGTGAATGCGACCCAATAAGCTACCCAACAAGCACACAGGGGCAGGAGCTGCTCCCCGGGTTGACTCACCCGCCCAGCTGCTCCTGCTGCTCCTCCCAGCTCAGCCCACCACAGTTCTCATAGTAGGGGTGTGTATGGTGCTAGAGGAACAGCAGTGCAGCATGTGAGTCAGACCAGGGAGCACGTGGGGGCAGGAGCTTCCTGGGTTGACTCACCTGCCTGGCTGTGCTGCTGCTCCTCCAGTCCCACGTACACCCCTTCTGTGGGGAACCGTGGTGCACCGCCCAGCTCAGCTGAGCAGCGGGCTGGAAGAATTAGCAGTGCAGCTGGGCAGGTGTGTCAGCCTGGGACATCCCAGTAGAAAGACCTACATTTTCAGACATCCAGATACCCAACTGGGGTGAGGTAAAACTGTCAGGTGCCTCCTGGGGGGGCCTGAAAATGCAGGTATTAATCAGAGGTAGCAAATACATTACCAGCTGCACCCCTAACCTCAACACATCTTTGTGGAGTAATTGCTCAATCACAGCACACCCTTAAGCTTACAGACTGGGGGAATCACAAAGGCAGGATTCTGCTACAGGAAGATTTTGTATCACTGAAAAAGGGAAAGGCTTTAAAACTGACATTGTCAAAACATTGTTACAATATATCCAGGTAAACTAATTCTCTAGATTTTACAGGCACATAGATATCAAAAATAATATTCAATTTTTAAAGGTCCCCGAAACATTTATACCCTAGTTCTGTGTATCATAACTAGTTAGGGAAAAATTGGGCAACTCATTCACTTCTGATTAGAGGGGCCCTTTAAGAACAGCTGGCATGGGCTGCTTGCAGGTGCTAGACTAGCTGGCATTGCACCAGAAGTACAACAGCACCTAATTTAAGGCAGTTGGGTTAGGGCATGGCAGTGGCCAGCCCAGGAAAGAAAAACCTGAGACCAAGCTAAGAGCGAGAGAGATGTAAGGGACAGCAAGGGAAGCAGGACTGCTGAAGGAAGCCTGCTGAGTTATGCTCTGAGGGTAGTTCCAGAGCTAAGGGGTTCAAGCTGAGTGCCTAACCCAGAGAACCTCAGACAACTGGATAGCACTATAGTGATAGTGAAAAGTAAACTGGACATTGTACGAGAGACTAAGAGGAGAATAAAGGCACATTTGAGTTATTCCCCAGATCAAGGAACAACTCTTCTATCAGACTGGGACTGCGGGTCCCAATCCTGCCAGGACTCACGTCCTGGTGAGCGTGCCCTGCCACAGTAATTTTGCCTGAAACTTTCCCCATATGCCTGAAACTCCCACCCTTAACACACTCACTCTGCCCCCTCCTCCCTACTTTCAAATTGCTCCTAAAAACAAGACTCTCTTCCATGAGGCTTTCCTCATCCACACAGACTGCTGACTGATGCTCCCCTCTACTCTTCTATCATGCAGAGTTCCTTTCCCCCTTGCAACTAAGCTAAGCATGTGCAGTGGTGACTTCTCAACTTCATGAATGTATTCCTCTCCCCATATTTTCCCCTCTCTCATCTCCCCTCCCTTGTCTATGCTAGACTCCAAACTCCTCTCGGGGTGGAGGCCTGTCTCAAATTCATGATTGTTCGGTGCCAGGTACATTGCTGGCACTATATAAATCAGGGGTGGGGAATCTCTTCCCTCCCAGGAGCTACTTTCAAAATTTATCTGAACTCTAAAGGTCATATAGAAGGTAGGGGTGTGGGTGCTTAAGGGATGCACTCAGGAAGATGAGTGTCCAGAGCAGGGCTTAATTTGGGCAATTAAATTCAAGGGTGGGGGGTGAGCTCCTGGAAATAATCCCACTAGAAAATTGCACCCAGAAATGTAAAAGGCCAGAGAAAGGCTGATATTGGCCATTTCAGGGTTAGAAATGAAAGCCAGAAGAACCCAGCATTGTTTATTTGACTTTTGTTAATGACTTTTGTGCCCCATTCCCTGCACTGGCCATCATATAGATTCAGTCACAAGAACTCCTGTTTTATATTCAGTTGTAGAGAGTCAGGTTAGTCTAGTGATTAGATTATTAGCTGGAGACCAGGGTTCATTTCACTGTTCTGTCAAGTTCTGGGGCAGGCATGGGTCCCAGCAATTCAATTTTTTATAAATTAAGCACTTGTCCAGATCATGGATCTGTCCCCTGTCCTTGTTTGCATGCCTTCATCTCTGCTCCCTTACCCTGCGCTCACTCCTTCAGTGTTTGGGGGTAGGAACTGGATTCAGAGGCCAGATCCAGGAACTGGAAAGGGGCCAAATAAAAACTAGCTGCAGGCCACTATTGGACTCCAGGCCAGAGATTCCGCATCCCTGATGTAAATACACCACAATAGTAATTTTCCCACACTCATTCCTTCAATAAAATCTTTAAATCACATCACCCCATCACAGGCATATGTGTTTCTTCTTCTGTCCTAATCATCCGCCTCAGCAGTGTAGAGAAAGTAGTGTTTGCCGTGTTTATCTCTATTGTCTATATTTGGTACTAAGTAGTAAAGGGAGATCTTATATTGGACCAACTACCTTTGGTGGAAGTATGCAAATTTTCAGGCCTCAGACCTACCTGACGAAGGACGCTGTGATGTCAGAATGCTTGCATACCTCCGCCAATGATAGTTGGTCCAATAAAAGATCTCACTTTACTACTTTGTCTCTATTGCCTAATCTTCCTGTGCACAATTATGTAATTTTAAATTTACATAGTATGCATGTATGTCCCATATACAGACAATCCCAATTTAACTTCAAGTAATCTTTTTTTTAAAAAATCAGTAGTTTTATTTCTATAAAAGTCCCTATTACTAATTCATGTGTCACACATGTCATTTTATACTGAATGACAAGAAAGGGTTTTCATAAAAGACTTTTTGTTGCTCGGTTCATCTCCTATCCATAAATAGCCTCTCTCAATTATCATCTGCTTTTATTCATCTGGGAGCATAAAACACACTGATTTCACGGTGCTAATTAAAAGGAGAAACAGGAATGGGAGAAAAGCAGACAAGGCTACCCCTGGGAGATTTTCTAATGAAGTCAGACATCAAGACACTAGAATAAAGTGAACATTTAGATGAATCCAATAAACACAATGGCCAAATGAATTCTTCAGTATACTAGCTTAGGTCTCAACTTTAATAACACTGTCATGGCAAAAACAGTTTAAACTGATATTCAAATACTACAGTCCTGCTAGAGATTATTTAGTTTGAACAATCTGAAACTTCTGAGGGGTTCAAGACTACTCGGAGGCTGCAGCTGGTGCAGAACGAACTCGCCCATCTTCCGACAGGGATGGGCTTCTGGGAGCCCATCACACTGGTGCTCCGTAGTCTGCACTGGCAGCCTAATTCAAGGTGCTGGTTTTGACCTATAAAGGCTGTAACGACTAGAGCCCTGCATATCTAAGAGACTGCCTTTCCCCCTCTGTTCCATCACATTTCCTCAGGTCAGCTGGGATTGCCCTTTTGCAAATACCACCATTACATCAGGTTCGGACAACACGGGCATACAGAGAGGTGTTCTCAAACTTCTTTCCCCCTGAAGTTTCACCAAAGCCCAAGCATCTTCAGAAGGCAATGCAAGACCTTTTTATTTGGCCAGGTTTTTAGCGGGTGGGGATAGTGTTTGGTGGGTTGGGAGAGGCAATGGTTTAATGTTGTGTTTTTTTAACTGGATTTTACAGTTTTCTATCGTAAGCCACTTGAGCCTATGGGATAGGGTGGGATATAGATCTAAATTAAGTAGTTTTATTAATAATTTTCTGTTCTGGACCCATCTTCGATCATCATCATCTTACTTTGGCTCATTAATTCATCTTTTCATCTACCTTCAATTTTGGATAATTTAACTACCATCCATTTTCAACTATTTATTTATTTATAAATTTTCAACTACCTTTTATTATCTTTTCAACTATCATCCAGTCCATCTTGGGGGATTTCAACATAAACGCTGAGGCAGGGCAGAACAGGAGTTAATGGCTGCCATGACAACTATGGGCCTATTCCAGACAATATCTGACCCGACATACGAGGTGGAGCACACGTTGGATTTGATGTTTTGCACCAGCCTGGATACTGACCTTAGCAGCTACTCTGTCATTACCCTGGGCACTTTGTGAAATGACATTATGGCTATGGCCATCAAAACGGTTGCACTCAAGCATCAGTTCCCACTGCTGCAGCAACAGAGGTTCCCCTGGTATATGAGATGGTTGAACTGAGAGGGTAGGCAGTTAGAGTGCAGGTGGTGTTCGACTCGTGCAGAAGTGGACTGATAGAGACATAGATCATTTTAAACGGACTATGCCATGGCTCTGATGACACAGAAGAAAGCTTTCTTCTTTGCTATCCTAGTGCCTGCAAAGTCTCGTCCGGCTGATCTGTTTCAGGTGGTGAGGGGCCTGGTTAATCTGGTTTCTCTCCACCATGAATTATAATGATCTACTGCTTGCTGTGACATTGTTATTAACTACTGTGTAGTTATTAAGTGATCAAATACCGGAAGCTTCATGTGTTGTTGCAAAATTTTTGTTAAATGCATTTAACATTCGTGAAGGCTTTTTGAACTTTAAACTAGTTGATCCTTAGAATATAGGGCAAGAGTAAAATTCAACATTTCCTTGATAATGTTAGTGATGATATGTGCAGGTAATTTCTGAAATTGTGTTCTAGAAAATTTAAAACCACTAAATGATTAGTGATGGTCCTTTGAACTCTAAATTAACTGACCCTAAAACGCAGGGCAAGAGTATAATTTAATATCTTTATGCAATGTCTATGATTATATGTTTTTGTATCTTTGATATTGTATTTTAGGAAATTTGTAAGGCTGTAAGTGGGAACCAAAGTTCTCTTTTAAATGTTTTGTTCTTTTTTGGGTTATGGCTTTGGCTACGCCCGGTTATAAATAAACTTGAACTTGAACTAGTGTGCAGACAAAATCATTCTGATTCACCACGACTTGCATGCTGCTATTTTTCTGCAGTCAGAGTTTGGGGTTATGGAAGCTCAGTCTTCTCTGGTTTATTTCGATCAATATCAATCGGTATCACCCACCGATGCAGGTGAGGTGCTTGTGGTGATGAGGGCAACCAGTTGTGAATTAGATCCTTGCCTGCCCTTAAACGTGTGGTTGTCCAGCCCCTGCTTAGGAAACCATCTCTGAATACTGACTCCCTGGCCAGGTATTGGCCTGTCTCTCACTTTCCCTTTTTAGGGAAGGTTACTGAACAGGTGACTGCCTGACAGCTCCAGGCTCATTTCAATGCCGTCTGACTCCTGGACCTGTTTCAGTCAGATTTTCATCTTGAGTATGGCACGGAGACTGTGCTTGTGGCCTTGCCTGATTACCCATGACTGGAGACTGACATGGGGAATTCTATGGTTGATCCTGTTAGATCTCTCAGCAGCCTTTGATACAGTTGATCACAAGGTGTTGTTGACACGACTGCAGGACTTAGCAAGGGTGCGCGGGACTGCTCTTGAGTGGTTCTGTTCCTTCCTGTCAGGGAGTCCAAAAGTGGTGATGGGCGATTGCTCATCATCCTCTCGGGACCTTCCTAGTGGCGTCTCACAAGGTTCTATTCTGTCTCCCCTCTTGTTCAATGTATATATAAGGCCGCTGGGCAAGGTCATTTGGGATGAAGTGCCATCTGTATGCAGATTCTTTTTTATCATTCCAGATACACATGCTTACTGCTGTATCAGAGATACAGCTCAAGGTATTTTCCAGATACCTTGGATTCTCTCTGAATGGAGTAGGCTAAATAGGGGGCTGAATATACATCTCTTCAAACATCTCTCTGCTCTTTCCCAATACCAGATACTTCACCCTATCCTTGCCTGCTCCCTAGCCTTCTCTATCCACAGACATCACCCATTTTCTCTGCATTGTCCTCCATAAACACTCCCCCAACACCTAGCTTCCCCCTCCCTATAAACACATTTCTCCAACTGACCCCACTTTTGTCTGTGTTTACAGATCTCACACCCATCAACCAGGTTTCCCCCATATACAGCCTCCCAGTACTCAGCTGTCCCATGCTCCCAAACACAAATGAAAGAATATAGGGAAAGGAATATTTATTTTATTGATTTATTTACTAGATTTTTACCCCACCCCTCCTAAAAACAGCTCGGGGCGGCTAAGGAAGGGGTAAGAGAGCAGCAAGCTGTCCCCACACTCCTTTCTGTCCCTGGCTTCAGTGTTGCCCCCAACCTGCAGAGAAAGACCATTGGGGTGGACAGACCAAGGTAAAGTATGGGTGCATGGAGCCTGAGTTGTAAGCGAGCATAATGTGAGACTGTACAACATCTTTACTGCTTACATAGCATGGAAGTTAAAGCGGGAGCCTTAACTTACAATTTCCATACTTTTTAGAGCATGATTGAATTTGTAAGAGCCTTAACTCTCTTTGTAAACAGGAGGTTTTCTGAATATTGAATTTCCCTGTTTTTTCATGAGCACAATGCAATGGAGAAAATATCTCCAGCTGGCGCACTACAATATTGAGCAGCGTAACAGTGATATTTCACAGGGGAAGGGAGAGACTGGGGGCACTAGGGCGGCCAGGACAGAAGGAGTTTGTTAGAAAAAGCATGGGCTGGTGTGGCAAAGCGGGCAAAGGAGAGTGGAGAGGTTGTGGGAAGGGTTTCTGAGATATGGAGGAGTATGGGACATGACAAGGCTGGGGCAGGGTACTGGAGGCAGGGAAGGATAGGAGCTCCTGCAGAAGTTGTCTAGGAAGTTCCTAATGGGGTCAGGGGGGACAGGCTCGAGGGGGTGTAGGCTGAGAGGGACATTGTGGGGGATGGGGGTGTGGATGGGAGGACTAGGAGCTGGGGGTCAGTGCAGGGGATGGGGTGCAGATGGGTGGACTAGGAGCTGGGGGTACATTGCAGGGGGTGGGGCTTCAGGCACAAGAGCTAAGAGGCAGGGGGGTTTGTGTGGGGGATGGGGCAAGAGGGCCAAGAGCTGGAGGTACAGTGCGGAAGATGAGCTTGGCTCAGCACTTTGCATAGCAGGGCTGGGTTGGGCCAGGCTTGAGACTTGGCAAAGGGGTTTCCCTGGGGGAGGGGGCAGAAGAGGAGCCTCCCTGCTAGATTACCTGACATTGACTCTTGGATCAAGTGAATCACATGCACCCCAGGTCTGCCCACCCTTGGTCTAGCTAACTAAGGGAAACCGATGGGAGAAAGAGGAGATAGGGTTCAGACTAACCAGCTATTCAGCACTGATGGTGCCCATCACTACTATGTTCATGTAGATTGTAAGTTCGCTGGGGCTGGGACCCTGTGTTCAACAGTTGTGAAGCACCAGCAATAATAAATTTCTCTTGCTCTCGTTGGTTCCTTCTTTAACATTTCACTCATCCCCACTCACCCTCCCCATTAGAGATACAGTGCTCCCCACTCACCCTCCCTGTATAACTTTCCAGCCCATTAAAGCCTGTTGTCATTTGCACATCTCCAGTATTTCCAATTAACATTCCTATTGGTTCCATTATTTTCCTTTGAGATTTCCCTCCAATAAACAGCTATTTAAGTTATGAACAATACATAAAATGGCAAAATTAAAAATGAACAAGAAATCAATAGCTGCTCCTGAAAAAGAAAACAAAATTATCAATAATCACTAATTTGGTTAAATTTGGTTAAATTGATAACAAAAATTATCAATAATCAATAATTATCAAACCAAAATGATCAATAATATAATTGCAACCAATCCCTGCACAGTACCTTTGTTCAAGACTACCTCATCACAGTGAAACATGCAAAACTAAAGCAGACTCTCCCAGAGAATTAGTGACCAGAATCTAGTTTTCATTCCACTGAGGCCAATCTTTCTCCCTCTGCACCAGTTGCCACCCTGGAGAGCTCTCTATTTGTCTTGATGTCCCCCATCCCCAGTTGCCATCTACCCAGAGTCTGGCCCTTCTCTCAGTGCCTCTCAGTTTGTAATACCATACCCCTGTTCTTCTCTGTATCATCCAAGTTGGTGCCATATGGGCCAGCCTCCTTTCTTCTGCTCCATTTGCTGCTGCTGCACTCTCCACCAGATCTGGATTTGCAAAGCTAAGAGGAGGGGAGTGGAAGCTAGTTCCAGGGGTCTGGCTTTATCCTCCATCCCCTCCTCTTTGCATCCACTTAGCTTGCAAGAGGGCAAGAAATAGAGACTGATGAGGGCACAGCTCCTTGTCACGTAGTCTGAGTTAGTATATGCAGTTGTGTCATTTCATGAAAAGTTTTGGTAGATTTTGGGAAGTCTCTCTAAAATCAGTTCAACAAGTCTTGAAATTCCCCAAAAAGCTATATTTCCATTTTTTTAATGCCCACAAGGAAATTAGGCTGCCATCTTGTTTTTTGGTAGAAGAAATGATAAATATTGCAAAAGCAAATGCTATTTCTTGTAGAAAGATAAAAGTATGAACGGGGACTCGTTTTGTTTGTATTGTCATGTTTACTATGTTTTTTGATGCTTTTCCTTCACATTTTGCTGTGAAATGCAGTTATGATGTCATAAATGGAAGTTTGTATGTTTGTTTCATGATAACTTTTAATACAGGAAGTATTTCTCCTTGATATTTTTTTAATAAGGAAGTTCTTATAACTGTATAAATGCTGTTAAATGTTTGTATTTATTGGATTAGGATAACTAGCATTACTGGGGCACGGCCTCACTGTCGCTACAACAACAGGATTGCTAACATCTCAACCTTGTCATCCACTGCTATTATTGAATCTCACCACTTACAAGATGCAGAAGACCAACAAGCCACAGCCAGTCATGTTCCCTCAAATAATTATTACAATCCTCCAGAGGCTCAGAAAGTTCATTTATGGCCTGCGTATAACACTGCAATCATGACCCCTTCAGTACAGGATAACTGCCGTATCAGTGAAGTTAATCCACTACCACTGATCATTGCACCAGTCCATGAGTGGCAGACTTTGGTAACTTCCCTCCAGCAACTCTATGACCTCAGTGTACTCTGTAGAGGAAAGGACTGCTCCTCTGTGTACGTATTTATGGATATGGATCTTTATAAGAGAGCAATGAGACTATCATTTTTTCAATCAGGGACTATCTGCAGGAAAATGGATTGTGTGTTCGAGGCAATTTCAATATTCTTGAGATGCATCAGTAGAACTGTTGAGGGAAATGGCCTTGAATAGAAATGGGTGGAAGCTGATAGGTACAACGTTAGTCACTTAAATCATAAATAGAAAGCACTATAACCGTGCGATTGAATGTCATGATGTGATTCTTCAGGCTCTAAATTATCTCCTACTTGATTCTTTCTTTGAGAAATACCCGCACATCCTAGCATCTCCAAAACCTAGTCTCGCCCAAGTTACAGATGAGTGCCAGACAAAAAAGGGAATGCAAGAAACTCATGAAGAGTTCGTACACCAAGTTCCGTCAGTGAACTTGAAAGAACTGTTGTGTGAGTATGATGCATGTACATTCCTGCCCATCTAAACATAGGGTATTTCTCATTCTCTGCAACAAATCATTCTGATGCTTAACCTTTAACAAAGTGTACGCACAAGTGATCGGCACCTATACCTAGCTGCATGGGAAAAGATGTGTGTATGGTTTTTCGCCTACGACAGGCTGGACTATGGTATGAATATTCCTGATTACCTTGCTCGAATGCTTGACTTAGAGATAATGAAACCAGAAGTATGGAAACCATTTCAGCAAGGGGGGTTTCACAGTGAATACAAATCCAATTATATTCACAGCGATTGCAGAAGACCAGACTCAAGAATATTTATTTATTTTTAAGTTTTTATATCCTGCACTATCCTCTCCGAGCAGCTCAAGGCAACTTACAGTCCTCATAAAAACATCCATGATAATAACAATAATAATAAAATAAAAGTTAAAAACATAACCAAATGGAGCCAAAAAATAACCCAACGGCCCCCCCTTCTAACTCTCTACCCTACCCCCTCCCTCACTGAAAGTCAGGCAGAACAACGAGGTTTTACATCTGCGTCGAAATGAAAGGAGATCTGGGGCCATCCAGGCCTTCAACGGAAGGGAGTTCCACAGCTGTGATACGGCCACCAAGGATGTCCTCTCCATTGTAGCCCCACGGAATACCCAGAGAACCTCAAGGAGGGTGCCCCCCGATGACTGGAGGGAGCGATCCAGAAACCAGGGTGTGAGGCAGTCTCACAGATAGGCGGGGCCCAGACTGTGTATGGCTTTATAGGTCAACACCAACACCTTGAATTGGGTCCGGAAGACTACAGGCAGCCAGTGCAGAGAATGGAGCACCTGTGTTATGTGCTCCCAGCGACCCATCCCCATAAGGAGACGAGCCGCCGCATTCTGCACCACCTGCAGTCTCCAAGCCATCACCATGGGTAGCCCCACGTAGAGCACATTACAATAGTCCAGTCTTGAGGTAATGAACGCATGGATGATGGTAGCCGGGTCTGCATCTGAAACATATGGCTGAAGCCAATGCAGCAGATGTAGTTGGCGAAACGCACCCCTTGTCACAGCATTCACCTGGACATCCAGGTGGAACTGAGGATCGAGGAGCATGCCCAGACTACAGACCTGATAGACGAGGAGGGGGATGCACCCCATTAATGATGGGGGCCTTCACTCCCTCACCCCTACCCACTAGCATCACCTCTGTCTTATCGAGATTCAGCCTCAGACAGCTCGCCCTCATCCAGTCCCCGCACAGCTGCCAAGCACCGAGTAAGTACTGAGTCTGGCAGGCCGGGGTCTGATGAAAATGAAACCTAGAGCTGGGTGTCATCAGCATATTGATGACACCAGGCACCAAACCCCCTCACGACCTCGCCCAGTGTTTGCATATACACATTGAACAGGAGAGGGGACAGAATACAGCATTGCAGGACTCCACACGCGAGGTCACAGGGGGATGAAAAACAGTCTCCCAGCACCACCCACTGAGTTCTTCTGGCCAGGAAAGAGCGGAACCATTCAAGAACAGTCCCGCCCACCCTGGCTTGGTCCTGCAAGCAGGCCACCAACATCTTGTGGTCAATGGTATCAAAAGCTGCTGACAGATCTAATAGGATCAGGAGAGATGACCAACCCTGATCCATGTCATGGCAAAGGTCGTCAACCAATGCCACAAGCGCAGTCTCAGTGCCATGCCCGGAGTGAAAGCCAGACTGCAAGGGATTTAAAAACCGGACATGGTCCAGATGCTCTCGCAGCTGCTGAGCCACAACCCATTCAATAACCTTCCCTAAAAAGGGAAGGTTAGAGACCAGCTGATAGTGGCTAGGGCGTCAGCATCAAGCAATGGTTTTTTTAAGCAGAGGCCACACCACTGCCTCCTTGAGATGGTCCGGCACTCTGCCCTCCCTCAGGGAGGCACTGACCACCCCAGCCAGCAATGGCCCCTGCATCTTCAGGCTGGCCTTAACCAGCCAGGATGGGCATGGGTCCAGTTCATAAAAGGTGGCTCTAACAGCTCCAAGAACATCCCTCACATCGGTGGGCAACACTATCTGAAACCATTCCCATAAAATAGGACAAGTCAGGGCATCCACAGCCTCAAGTTCCCCATACGCAATAAAATGCAGCATCGAACTCGTGCTGAATACGAGTGATTTTATCCTCAAAGTACACAACAAACATGTCACAGCAGACGCTGAACGAACCTAGCTCCAGGCGGAGGGAGGCTGGACTGACCAGTCCCCTCACCACTTGGAAAAGCTCCGCCGGACGAGACTTTCCAGATGCGAGAAGGGCAGCCAAGAACTTTTTGGCTGCCCCGCACAGCTACAGCATAGGCTCTTAAAGTGTTTCTATGAACAAAGCGCACAAAAGTTGTGGAGGAGTGAGTGGAATCACCCACAGCCCTGAAAGCTCTACTCAGATACTTCCTCAGCACACCAGAACTGACAAGATTATCCAAGGAAACGGATATGTAGAGAGTCTGGTAAAGCAAAGCACTATCAGGCTAAGATGACCCACCAAGAGAAGTATGTCTATCAGCTAACGTGTGTTCTTGCAACATCAAATCCATTCAAAACGCAAGACTGTATTGATGGTATTGAGCATAAACTGTACAATCTGGTTACTAAGGCTATCAAGCCATCCAAGATGACATTACTGAACACAGAACGTCGAGGCAAAGAAGCTTATATATGTTTTGTACAAGAGAGACTCTCTGGGGGAAAAACTTCTATGGGATAAAATGTCGAATTAGAGTGTTGGCATGATTGATGCAAAGCACTGAAGACTGCTGAATCAAAGAAGAGCGCTCTGAAAGAATCAAACACCACTATGGCTAGACTGCTGTTAGTAGTTATTTCATCTTGTGATATTGACTTCTGGGAAGTTATCTCTAACTATGAATTTTCCACCTCAAATCAATTGCTTATGATGAAGCATGGAAGACTTCATCAGTGCTTGTACAAAGTTGATCTTCCACATGAACTGAAGGGATTGGTGCCAGCAACAGTGGACTGTGAACAGACTGAAGAACCATCCCCAATTCCAATAAAGACATGTCTCATCATAGATACCATGGCACACATCAATGAACATAGACAAATCATTAAGAACTGCTCAGAACTGGCACAGTTCTTCATGGGATCAATTAACACAAAGTCTAGAGGGTATAAATGTAAAACATTGTATTTTATTATTACAGTTAACAGCTGTCACTGAAGGATACCACTAGACAACACCATATTGGAGGCAACTCAGCGTACTAACCTGAATTCAAAGTAAAAGACAGGACTCAGGTAAGGGACTTCACTGTGTTCCTGGTGAGTAGGAAAACAAAGGACCTATTGTTACGGTATCTTTCTCAGAAGCTAACTGATTGTTACAAGTGTCCAGTTGTTGCAGTTACTCGATTTGGTAGCCTGTCAAATTAACCAGCAGGAAGTTTTGTTGATGTTACGAATACCCACGAAGAAGCTGACACGCTGCTTATACTGTATACAGATGAAATTTATCAAGCAGGATATGAGATCACCATCTACTCTCCAGACACTGATGTGCTGGTTCTGGCACTATCTGTACTGCTTCAACTAGGGACTCAAGCAACCATGATCATTTGAAGTGGGATGCAACGTTGTCATTTGAAACTTCAGCCTTTTATGATAAACTTGGACAAATATGTGCTGAAGCCGTATGAGGTTTCCAGCAATAAGTGGTTATGATACCGCCAGCCACACTCAAGGAAAAAGCAAAACTGCATGGTGGAAAGATTTCTATTTAGCAAACGACAACATCTTGAATTCACTTATGGATCTAGGTGTTGGCGATCAATCAACAGAAGATGCACTTTGTGGATGTGAAGTTTTGTACTCTTTTCCATACCAAAGCCATGTAGTATATTTGAGCTGTTGACCTACGCTGGCAGTGTTTCTGAACGCTTCACCAACCTCTGGACGTTTCCAAGCTCCCTCCAACCAGAGGTGTTATTAATGAGCACACTCAAAGAGATTATATCCAGTGCAATGTTTGGCAGCAGGTGCTCATTCCAAAGCCAACTCTCCTTGACCCAAAGATTCGCGGTTGGTTAACTGATAGTTCAGGCCTGTTATTTCCAATCCTGTCAAAGTTACCTCTTGTACCTGATTCTGTTGCTCAATTTTATAAAGTGTGAGTGTAGTGTGAATGGTTGTGGCAGTCACTGTTCATGCAGGCAGAACAATGTTTCCTGCTCAGACCTCGTGAGGCAAATCCTGAAGTGTGTAGCAATGTTGACAATGAATGTTTGTATTCTGATGACGAAGAGGCCCTAAAAACAACTGATAATAGTTTTGTGAATATTTTAAAATACTATTCGTAAAATCTCTGGATAAGAAGGAAGACAATTTTTGCAATACTTATGAAAACCAATTACTTCTCAATGCTCTTAAGTTGACATCCGCCACTTTGTATTTACTATTTTTATTACAAGAGCTTAAAAGTGATTTATATAACTGGTTTATCTTTTGAACATACTTTAACTCAGCTTTTAGTTTCCTGGATGAACAATTTTGAAATATTTTTTTCTTCGATGTAACATAAAATGGCCCTCAATTTTCAAAATGGCAGCCAAAAATGGAAACCATGAGTTTTGACTTACCAGAAATGTGAAAATTTATTTATCTGGATAGTTTACTCATTACGTAAAACCTTGATTAAGTTTTAGTGTCACTTATGAAAAAATGTGGTTCTCTCTACCATATTTTCCATTATAAAAGGTAACGGCCTTTGATTTCCAATATGGCTGCCAGAAAAAATGGAAACTCTGTAAACTTTGGGACCTGTAAAAATAAAACTATCAGTACTTCCCAAAATCTACCAAACATTTTCATGAGTCTTTATTTTATAACGTAAGAGCATATACTAAGTGGGGCCATGCTTGTCACGGCCAGGCCTTGAACCCCTGGCCTTGGGGCTTCGGGGAGGTGCTCTCTGCAGTCTGCGCTATTTGCAACATGCTGCAGGGGGCGGTTCTCCCTGTTTGTGGCATCCTCCCTCTCTCTCTCGCCTTGCTCACCATGTACACCTGGTGGTGGGCGTGGCCACACCTGCCATGGTCTTATTGGCTCTGTGGAGTATTTAGGACTGCTGAGGGTGGTGGCAGGTGTGGAGCTTTGAGTCACTTCCCCTTAGACTTGTGCTTGGCCCACTCACTTTGGGTATTTTCAGACGTTACGGGCGGCCGGTTCACCACAGCGAACCACCAGGGGGGGCGAACAGCGCAACCACGCCCGGGGGTTGGAAAACGACCCAAACAGACGTGCCGGGAACGGGACCACGG
>QEPC01006764.1:509354-535290 GCA_003113815.1 Sphenodon punctatus | reverse complement strand
CTGCGGCTCCAGCCGCTGCCTCTGGGCTTTTAGCCCCTGCTACTTCCGGGTGGGGGGGGAGGGGACAGGACAGCCCACGTGGCTGCCCTCTGCGTTCCCCCCCCTGCCCCCAACTCACAGTTTTTTGTTCCTTCTTGTCCCCGCAGGTATCCTGCGGGGACGAAGCAGCAGCGGCGGCGGCCCCAGCAGCGGCAGGGATGGAAGCGGCGGCGATGACAGTGCCGGCAGCGGCGGCGAGGAAACCAGCCCCCCCCGGCACCACCCGCAAGCAGGTAAGTCCAGGTGGGGGGGAGATGGAAGAAAGGATCCCCGCAGCAGGCTCTAGCATGGGAACTTGGGAAGATATAGCCTAGGCTTCTAGACTGGCCCTGCCCTCTTTCTCCACTCCTTTCTTCCTCCCTCTTTATTGTATTGAGTGATGCAGGGAAATACTCACAGGCTGCACAGCACAGTTAAAGTGGCAAGGTCAGGTCAGGCAATCGCAGTGGCACAGCAGGATGGGACACAGGCACAGCTGATGCATCTGCCTTGGGTCTGGGCCTCCCATGCTTGTGGGCGCAGGTGTAGCTACATCTGTGGCCCCTATTATAGGTATACTCCAGCCCTGTACAGTGGCTGCAGTGCCTCGCTAAGCCTCCCTCCCTATTGGGGCTCACATCCCAGGACCCTCACTGGTGCTGGGGCCAATAGCAGGACTCTGCTTCTTTCTGCCCCACCCCCCTGCACACACACCCTGAACCACTTGCCAGCCTCAGTTTTCTGAGTGCCAATGGCTTCCAGGCACCTGAAAATTTCACACCCTGATCAATATATACATACTGATACCGTTTTATATTAATCCATTTCAAAATAAGAACATGAAAGTGCTAGAGAATGATGTTCTTCTGTAAACAGCCAGACCACCACTGTAACACAAAAATCAATGAATAATGCAAACTTTATGCCTGAGTTTTTCTTCTCTTTTCCCATTTATCTTATTATTGACTTCCTTTTTTAATATAATTGATGTTATCCCCCCCCAGCGTTTCAGCATTAGTCTCAATCTGTTCACACACACAAAATATTTTCCTTAAAAATCTTTTAGGAACTGGGCTCAATCTTTGGGTTGCATGGGGATTTGTTTGTACCATTGTAATGATGGACTGTGAATTTAAGTTGACCCTTTCAATCTTGTTGAGGTGGGGTGTAGCAGAAACAGATCTGAATTCACCACAGCATGTTTCTGTCTCAGGAATTGGAGTTATGCCCTGAACAAATAGGTGTTTCTGTTCACTTGGGAGACAGACAGAAATCATGAAATGCAAACTTGACATAATTAACCATTTTGCGGTGGTAAAATTATAACAGCCCTCACCTATTTCTGGGATGCTCTCATATTATTATTACTACTACTCCTCTTAGTTTTCACTTTCTTTCCTCTGATGGTGAGACTTCTGGATGACTCATATAGGGAACCTCTGAATTTGATGAAGATTTTATATTCTGCTCTCATGCTTGGTTCTGTTAGCAGCTTTTGACTTCATACCATTAGAAAACACTGATTTATCAAGCAGACCTTACTAAAAAGGTATAGTGTCTGCTCTAGACACAAAAGATAAAATAGCTTTGGTTTAAGACTGCAAGAGAGAAAACAGAGGGCACAGAGGTAGCGAAAGAGACCGTTCTTAATGAGAATACCAACAGCGTAAGTCGCAGAGAAAAAGAATAGCTGACCTGAAACATATGATCTAATTATGAAACCGCAAACTGGGTTTGCAGTTCCTGAAGTCATAAAATACTGACAGTATCCCCTCCTACACTCCAACTGATTATAGATGTTGGAGACAAATAATGCAACTCTCTCCCTACAGCATGCCTGGCTGGCACTTCATATTCCAATGAGATAATGCCTGCATGGGATAGAGATTATATAAGGTATTAAAAGTAACAGTACAATTACAGCTTCCCAGCACTTCATTTAGTGGGATTATATGGTACATTATCAAAGCACAAAAAAGAACCATACCCAAAGTTATAAACAGAATAGTTAAGAATGCTACAAAAGAAACAGGGAAACAGGAAAGTACTAAAAAGGGGGAGTTGAAAGCTATGAATGCTACTTGCTAAAGAAAAACGATTGAGGTGTTTAAAAGGGGCAAAATTATTTTTGTTGCTTCATAAAATCATTTCAAATCAGAGGAAAAAATGTGTAAAACTTATTGAATTTGGGGGGAAGGGGGGCAATTATGCTATTGAGTGGCACAAGTAGTTTAGAGAATATGGATTTATTTTCAAGAACCTACGACTGGTTATCTGAAGCAAATAAATTTACAAAAGTAGTTCACAGTTGGAAAAATCACACTACCCAAAGCACATAACTTATTGAGTCCATGGTAGCTACGTCAATTGAGTCAACAATGAACCAGACAGCAATTGTAAAGCACTTTGAACATTGGAAGTGCTACAGAAATACTAAGTAATAATATCTGTCCTCCTAAGTCACTTAAGTACTTTTGAAAACACCACTCTTGGTCCGTGGGTCAGTCCTGTCTTAATCAGGCGTATTGGGTTATACCTTGTTTACAGTGGGTAATAGGTATCTGATTGTTATCACTATGGGTGACAAGGCATGATTGTTAACATAAAAACCTCAGAATGCAACAAAACATGTTTCAAGATGAGTTAAGGACTATTTTGAAGTCACTTTTCATGAGCAAAGGAGAATGTTAAAATTGGAAGAGAAGGGACAATTTTGGTATATCATAAATTGGTATTTATGGTGGAAATGACAATGAAGTTAGAAATGATAATGAAGGTGGAAATTATAATAAAATTATTTTTTAATGTTTTTTCCCCAACTATTCTGCCTTTTGGAATGTTTTAAATAATGGGATGCCTGAAGACCGCTGCTGTATTCCAGAGAATTTACACTACCATCAATGATCCCTGAAGGACTTCTGGGAAGCAATGAGCCTTGACCAGATAGGCAACATGCGAGAATCCTATTTGTCTTCCCTCCTTTGTGTCTCTTTCTGTGTCAGCTATTTTTTCCTCTTCCAGCTGCAGGAGTGACAACACAACTGATAACCAAATGGAGAACCATTTACATAATTAACTTTTTTCCCTCACCACTGAAAGGCTATATTTGAAAACTCTAATTAAGCTAACATCTTTTCTCTACACAAGGAAGAGTGTTTGACCAAGGGAATAGTTGGGGCTACCAGTACTTGAGAGTGGTTAGCGGATCATGGGTCGCACTTCCATGACATGTACATGCACTTCTCTTGAGCTACTGGAGTTGGCCAAATGGCCACTGTCCGAGACAGGATGCTAGGCTAGATGGACCGCTGGTTTGATCCAGTATGGCACATCTTACGTTCTTATGAGTAACACTATGCTAAAGGAATTATTTGCCTACTACCTTGCTTATTTTGATTGAATAATTCCTAGTGGGAAAGGGACGGGTGTTACTTTTCTGCTTAGCTTTGTTTCCTGTTCAGTATTCTTGTTATTTAGCATGGATTTTGTGTGTATTTGCCATTAGAACTAAGCAGGTTCAGGTCTCTATATACTAGTATCCAGAACCCCACCCCCAACCTAGTTGCTCAGTCACAAACTCATTTTGTCTTTTTGAGTCCAACTCTTAAAACACATCAAAGCATGTTAACAGATGAGACATAAGTCCACACCAGGTGGGTGTCCACCTGCCCATTTATTAAGTGTCTGCCCCAACTGGCCACATGGTCACCACCTAATGGACATGCAGCCCCCACTCATGGTGGGGTCCTGGAGCATGCTGGCTAATCTGCACCCACTTGTCTGCGTCCTGTCGATTAGGTTGCGTGCAGCCTTTGTACGTTCAGGCCCACCAGCACCATACAGTCAAGTGCAAGAAGCCTAGAGCATTCCGAGAAGTGACCACTTCCGGCCCCTCTCTCCACTGTTGCTCTCACAGGAGCGCACATAACATCCGCCTTAAAAACCTACTGCACCATTTCCAAACATGCATTCTCCCAGCTTGTCCTGGTTGGCAGTATATGCTCGAAGTTAATTGTTTATCAGAAACTACATTCTCAGGAACGACTTGTGGAGGATTACCATCGCCGGAGCCATGCTCACATTGACAGCCAGGCAACCAGCTGCACTACCACCACTGCACAATAGCAGTTTATCAATTCAATGTTAACACTGCATTCCCTGGACTAAGAACATTCAAGACCTTCATCACTCTTATGGGGGGAGAAGGTAGTTCTAATATCAAGTAGTTCCTTGACCGGTTCCTCTGCATGGATGGAGGCATAGTTGTGTTCCCCTGTATGGTTGCACATTCATAAGGGGCCAGAAGCGGGTGGATATGACTCCTGCACCACCCACTGCTGGTTCCTCCACAGAAGCTGTGATGGCTGGCGGATATCCCTCTACAACCATCCCTGCCCCAGAGCCAGCATGGGTCGACACAGACACTATGACTTTCGTGTTGTATTCTCTTGAGCTTGAGAGCCAGTTCTTGTTCAAGGAGCCACTGGAGGTTCTGGTTGAGGGTACAGAAGACCTGGATGCCACCTCTGTAAAGGAGGCAGTGGAGGTGGTGGAGAACATAAAGTTAATATAGGGGGGGGGGGGGAGTTTGCCTTTACACAGCTGCATGATAAAGGTATCCATTTATTGTTATCTAATTATGTTTTTTATTGTTTACTATGTTGACAGGTGGCCAGGAGAACACAGCTCCACGGGATGGGAACAGTAGGTGCGGAAAGTGGGTGGGAAGGCAGAGGCGGTGTAGCGGTTATTTTTTAAGGACACCTGGTCTGTGAGGCAGTATCCAGTGCAGACTGTCTTGGATATGGAGGGGGTCTATCTGGTGATTGATTTGGCCGGAGACAGATTGAGGCTGCTGCTGATATACTGCACACTTACTTGTACGGCAGCATGAGGTGGACTTAGTGTCTTTTTTTCCTGTTGCTCTCTCTCTGTGATTTAGTGCCTTTCCCTGTTACTCTCTGTAACCTCACGTGCCCCTGGAGCGTGATCAGCAACTGCAGAGTCTCCAGGAGCCAACCAGCAGGGGACAAGTAACTCGTGTATAAAAAAACCCCAAAGATAAGAGAATTATGTAACTAAGTGTACTGCGCAGAAGCGACAAACCAAGCTAGCAATTCCTTATGTGGCAAATAATAACGTATTAAGTGTTGATTGGCTAAAACTGAATAGTTTGTCTGTAACTTGTATAAAAGGGGGTTGGGGGGCTCGGGGTCTGCCAGCGTTGAACGCTAGACAGCCCCGTAGCTGCAAACTTTGAATAAAAACTGGAACTTTCCTAAGTGGTCTCCTCTCATTCCATACTGGATGGTAAAATTCCACCACAATTCTGGGGGCTCGTCCGGGATGAGAGGAACATAGGACTCCTTTGGACTCCTACGGTAAGTGCCACTTTGGGTTTGGAAAGACAAGGGACGCCTTGTTAATTGTTTGGTAGAATGGGGTCCGCAGGGTTGACGTTGCCTCCGGGTGACACCCCTGTTAAGTATATGTGGGACAAATACGGGACCCCTGCAGTTGAATGGATAACTAGGTGGAATTTGTACACCTTTGACAATCTGGATTTGCAATTCCCTCTTGAGGGGTCTTTCTCCTTCCCGGTCCTCAAACATCTTCAAGGAAACCTGGAGGACAAACACCCCCGACAAATGGATACTTGGTATTTATGGGATGCAGAAGCCTATAATCCATCTATCCAGAAGCGCTTCAAAGTACCACCTCCACCGCTGGCACCTCCACCCTCCTATACCCGACTCCTTTGCCCAGTCCAAATCAAACCCCCTTTGGCTCCCCTGTTGCCCCCATCATCGGACCTTCTTGATGAGTGGGTTGCGCGGCCCCCTCCTTTGCCTGTCGGGGCGGCGGAGGGTGCTGAACCGGTCTCCCTGCCGCCAGAGGGAGCCGAGGCGGAACACAATTTCACAGACCTTTCGGAGGGGGGGATTGGGGAGCGAGTGCGGGAACACCGAAGGGCTGTCCCCACTTCTCCTACTTCATCCACGGCTTTTGGGGCGCCCCACATGGATCCCACTCCACCGTCCTCCACTTCCTCGGGCTCGCCTCAAGTGCTGGCTCCCTTGCGTGCCTTCCCCAATGTCACAGGCCAGCATCCTCCTGTTACTGTTCACGTCCCCTTTACTCCCTTAGACTTAGTAACTTGGTCTGACTCCTTTCCAAAGCTTAGAGAGTCCCCTAGTGAATTTCGGACCAAGTTGCAACAACTTTTTCTAGTTTACTATCCCACTTGGGCGGATGTTGAAATGCTCTTGTCCGGCCTCTTGTCACCGGAGCAAAAGACGGCCCTCCTGACCGAAAGCAGAGCGGCGGGGAATGGGGATGGCTGGCCCCTTCAGGACTCCGGGTGGGAGACTGATACCCAATGGGCAGCTTTGGGCCGCTTTAGAGAACGTCTCCTGGCGTCCATTCCGGAGTTGGTTCCACCCCAACGTGATTGGTATCGGGTTTCCTCTGTTGTACAAAATGCAGATGAGCACCCCGGGGATTATGGGTCCAGACTCCTGGCTGCTTTCCAGAAGCACTCTGGCCTTAATCCTGAAAACCCGGAGGCCATCGGAGTTATAGTCACACAATGTGTCACAGGCCTTTTACCCTCTGCTTGTTCTAAACTTCTGACCTCAGTCCTAGATTGGAAAACTAAAGATATGGACCAGATACAGGCCTCCTGTGGTCAGATTTGGGATACTATTAGGGAAGAAAAAAACCGCTCTGACCAGAAGCAAAAGCAAACAGCAGCCCATTTGTGTGCTCTTCAGGTTCAACAAATAGCTGGGGGAGCCTTTGGGGGTCGGGGTCACGGGAACTATCGACCCCGACGTGAGGGTTACCCCCCGACTTCACCTCAGTATGATCAGGGAACCTTTGGTCCGCCCTTTGGGACCCCAAGGGGGAGGAAGGGGGGCCAGGGGAGGGCGTCTTCCCCTGGGCCAAGACATTTGTACCTATTGTAAACAAAGGGGACACTGGAAAAACGAGTGTCCTCATAATCCAGCTGGCCAGTTCCCGGGGGGGGGGGGGACAGTGGCCACCAGTCCCGGCTGCTCCACCCGCCCGGGCGATGCCCGCCGTTTATGACCCTGCCTCCCACTATGACCCGACTCTCTTTGGGGGTCCCACTCCCCAATGACAAGATGATGGAGCCACCACCCCGCTTACTAAACCTGTGTTTTCACCCGAACCCCTTGTGCCCCTTGTTGTTAACAGTCATGTTGTCTCCGCCCTAGTAGATACCGGGGCTACTTGTTCTGTGCTTAAAGCGTTGGACGCTCCCTTTCTTGCCCCGGGGGGTGGTACTATCCCCATTGTAGGGGTTGATGGTGTCACAACTAGCCAGCCGCTCTCTGAAGTCACCACTGTAACCCTAGGCCAACTCACAGAGTGGCACTCCTTTCTTCTTAGCCGTGACACCCCAGTCAATTTGTTGGGAAGGGATCTGTTGTGCAAATTGGGGGCTACTATCCACTGTTCCCCAGAGGAATTGTACATCACCCTCCCGGGAACACAGGGACCTGTGCTGACCATGGCCCTTGCTATGGAGGGGTGTGTCCAGGGGGTCTCTCCCTGGCCCGGAGAGCCCCCTCGATTCCTTGCCGGCCTCCTTATGGGCAGCCTCCCCCGATGACATGGGGCTGCTGGGGGGCGTCGAACCGATTTCTATATCAATCAAGCCCAACCGACCCTTCCCTTCAGTGCCTCAGTACCCCCTGTCTCAAGAGGCCATGACTGGTATTCAACCTGTTCTCAAAGCTTTTCTTTCCTCTGGTGTGGTGGTTCCCACGCAATTGCCTGTCAACAGTCTGATTCTCCCGGTTAAAAAGCCTGGTAAATTTAATCCAGATGGCTCCCCTCCTATTGGTTTGTTCAAGACCTCCACAGGGTCATTGATTTTGTTGTACCCTTTACACCCAGTGGTCCTGGATCCAGGGGCCACCATTGCCTCCATTCCCTTGGAAGCCGCTTGGTTTACTGTAATTGACCTTTCAGAGGCCTTTTTCTTGGTCCCCGTACACCCCTTGTCTCAGTATTTGTTCGCCTTTACTGACCCCCTTTCGCGTTGCCAGGACACTTTCACTAGACTTCCCCAAGGGTTTCGGGACTCCCCTTCCCTTTTTGGCCTCGTCCTCCGCTAATCCCTGGACTCTTTTTCATTGCTTGAGGGGGTTACCCTTGTTACCTATGCTGACGACCTTCTCGTTGCCGCCCCACACAGGACCTTTGCACTCAGGGATCCCTGTCCCTCCTCTCTCACTTGGCTTCAAAAGGCCATAAAGTGTCCCGGTCCAAATTGCAGTTTTGCCAACAGTCAGTGGTATACTTGGGTCATGTTATTACCCGTGACTCCCGGTCCCCAACTACTGACCATCTCCTCGCCCTCTCAGAACTGCCGTTGCATACCACTTGCCGCCACTTGCAAAAATTTGGGGGGGCTGCCAACTATTGTAGGCAGTGGATACTTGGGTATGCCCAGCTCGCCCAGCCTTTGTATGATGTTATTGCTGCTGACTCATTTCCCCTTCCACCCCCTGCGGTGGAAACGTTCCATGCCCTCAAAATGGCCCCCCTCTCTCCTCCGGCCCTAGCCCGCCCTGACTAACGAAAACCTTTCACCCTGTTTTGTCATGAACAAGATGGGTTTGCTCTTGGTGTCCTGACCCAGCCCTATTTGACCACCCACCGACCCGTAGCCTACTTTTCCTCCCAACTAGATCCGGTTGCCCTCGGCTTCCCCTCCTGACTCCGGGCTGTGGCCGCGGCCTCTGATCTTGTTACCAAATCGGCCTCGCTTGTTTTGGGACACCCCCTCACTGTTGCGGTGCCGCATGCCGTTTACTCCTTACTCAACCAGGGAAAAACGCAATTTCTCTCCCATGCCCGCCTCACTCGCT
Source organism: Sphenodon punctatus (assembly GCA_003113815.1). Taxonomy (NCBI): domain Eukaryota; kingdom Metazoa; phylum Chordata; class Lepidosauria; order Sphenodontia; family Sphenodontidae; genus Sphenodon; species Sphenodon punctatus. Next base: position 526,369 of record QEPC01006764.1, on the reverse strand, counting down.
ATGAACTTGTTCTTCTTTCTGCTGAACACCTTACCCTCCTTCGGGTTCCCCCTCTGAACCCTGCCTCCTTGCTCCCCACTCCCTCCAAGGGTGACCCCGATTCCCTGCCTCATGATTGCCTTTCTTTACTCACCCAAACCTACCTCCCCCGCCCTGACCTCTCTGATGTTCCCCTTCCCTCCCCCTCTGTCACCCTCTTTGCGGATGGCTCTTATGTTCGTTTACCTAATTTAAAACTTTCTGTTGCCTATGCTGTTTGTACACAGTTCAAAGTCCTTGAAGCATACTCTCTGCCTTCCTTGAATAGTGCCCAGCCTGCTGAGCTTGTTGCCCTTTCCCGAGCCTGCACTTTGGCCATGGACTGCTCTGCGAACATCTACACTGATTCTCGTATGAGTTTGGTGTTTGCCACTCCTTTGGTGCTATTTGGAGGGAACGTGGCTTCCTCACCTCTTCAGGTAGCCCTATTTCCCACGCTCCTTTCGTTGCTGAATTGCTGGATGCCCTCCTCCTTCCGTCTGCTTTGGCTGTTGTTCATGTTCGGGCCCATATGGGCGCCTCCACTCCTGAGGTCCGGGGAAATCACCTGGCTGATAATGCTGCCCAACAAGCAACCAGGTGTGACCCTCCTGCGAATCTCGTTATGGCAGTATCTTTTTCAGAGCCATTCCCACCCACTCCCGATGACTCCGAACTTCGTTCCCTCCAAGATTCCGCTGCTATAGCTGAATGTCTCGTTTGGACCAAGGCTGGATGCATCCCCGATGCTGATGGCATCCTTCGTCACCCTGATGGCGTCCAGTGGCACCTCGGGCTTTCCTGAAGCATCTTGTTTGCGTGGCTCATCTGCGCTCACACACGAACAAAGGGGGAATCGCCTCCCAGATTTCCACTCACTGGTTTGCTCCCTTTGTTACTGCAGAAGCTTGACAACTTGTCCGGTCTTGTCCTACTTGCCAGTTGTATAACATTTCCAAGGCCACCCAAACTGCACCTCTTCATGCCCATGGGCTGAGGGCCCCTTCCTTCACTTACAGATTGACTTTGCTGATCTGCCTCCAGCACTAGGGCTGATGCGGCAGCAGCTGTTACTGCGCCACAATTCCATTCCACCATTTCGGAATTGCCCGCGCCACACCGTGGCTTTTTTGCAGACATTCCACTAATTCCACCGGCATTCTGCAAATTGCAGAATTGCAGAAAAGTTGCAGAAACTGTCGGAAAACCGCTGTTCCGCTATTTTGTGGTGCTGGCGGAATGGCGGAAGAAGCGAAAATGTCATGTTTCCGCTATTTTGCGAAGCCTGTGGAAGTAGCGGAATGAAATTAGCGGAACTGCGGAAGTAGCAGAATGAAACTAGCAGAATGAAAGCCTCTGCCATGCCATACCACTAATTGAGGAAACGCTGTTTCCGGCAGAAATAGCTACCGCTGCGACATTCCGCTACAGCCCTATCCAGCACAAGGCTACAAGCACATGCTGGTGGTTATCTGCCTGTACTCTGGCTGGACTGAGGCCTTTCCCTGTTGAAGGACTGATGCAACCATGGTTGCCAAACATCTTTTGAAAGACTTCATCCCAAGATTTGGGATACCCCTCACCATTGACTGTGACATGGGCTCTCATTTCACCGCCCAGCTCACTAAGACTCTGTGTAGAACTTTGGGTATTAGCCTCTATTTCCACACACCATACCATTCACAAAGCAGTGGCCAGGTGGAGTGCAAGAACTCTGACCTAAAAACCAGATTGTCAAAGGTTGTTCATGACACTGGCTTGTCCTGGCCTGAGGCGCTGCCTCTCGTACTCATGGTTACTCGTTCAAACACCAACAGAAAACATGGCCTGTCCCCCCCTTTGAACTGGTTATGGGATGGCTAATGAGGGTGGGGGTGGAGCCGAGAGCAGCTCAGAAGAAGGGACTCACTGAACTGTCTGACAGTATTGCTGATTATGTTCTTTCTTTGTCCAGAGCTTTACAGAACTCTCATACTAGGGCACGTGCTGCCAATACGCCATCTGCTACCGAGCCTTGTCATCCTTTTAAACCAGGAGATTGGGTCTTAATCAAGGAATTCAGGTGGAAAAACTGCCTTGCTCCCTATTGGATGGGCCCCCACTTGGTTTTGTTGACAACCCACATGGTTGTTAAGGTAGAAGGTAAAAATGCCTGGATCCATGCATCTCACTGCCGGCATGCTGACCCTCCTGTTCTTCCTTAACACAATGGTAGCCTTTCACCAGAACTCTTATCTAACTACTGCTATTGTTACAGCAGCGCTCCAAAACCGAACCGACTGCTGGGTATGTGCGCATCTTCCCCCGAGTACTAAGGGGGGAATTCCCTTAATCGGCATCCCTTTTGACTGGGAAGATCTATGCCGTCATTTAAGGCGGATAGCAACTTTTCCGGTGTAGTACTGTTACTAATTCCACCTTTAAGGGATGGTGGACACGCCAGCTCCCCGAATCTCTGCCTCCTCCCCTGTTAGTGTCTGTCATTCAAAAGGGCTTACTTTGCTACACCAGCGAGGGCTCCCACTTCATGGGAAATAGCACCTGTGATTACATCTTGTCATGCACACGCAACACATTTATTCGAAATGTTTCTTTTTACTTTTCACCTCCCTGTGATTTCTCTAAGGTCGGGATGTGCACCTGGGGGGGGAGGGGGACCTATTACATTTGTAGACACACAGCCCGCAAATGGTTGCCTGCCAACTGGGGGGGCAGCTGCTATATAGGGTATGTTCTCCCAGCCATACATGTGCCAGACACGCCCCCAAAGGAAGGCCCCCAGAGGTCTCAAACATTAGGAGATACTTGATTGCGCACTCGTTCCAAACGAGCTGTTATCAGTGATATTGAGGGCTGCCTAGCTACAGTGCTATCACTCTGGGGAATGAACTCTTTTGGCGTAGCTTTAGGTCTCCGTCGTATAAATCGTGTTGCCACTAGTTTTGAAAAAGTGGCCAATGCTACTGCCAGTGGGCTTGGCAACATCACAGATGAAATGGTGGTCCTCAGGGAGGTTGCCCTACAAAATCAACTGGCTTTAGATATCATGCTTGCAGCCAAAGGAGGAGTCTGCGCTCTCATAGACACTGAATGCTGTACTTTATATTCCTGATAATGCCCAAAACCTGCACCTTGTTATTGGCCAAATCTGACAAGCAGTTAAAGAATTACACTCCAATTTAACCCTGGTTCCCTCTGATGGGTGGGAAATTGACGGGGGCCTTTTCTCTTGGCTTGAGGGCCTCTTTCCCAATATTCCGGTTTTCTTCAGTCGCATACTGTACGGGGTTATGTCTTTCCTCCTGCTGTTTGTATTAATGTATATTGTATTCAAGCTCTTGTTTTGCCTTATTAGCAAATGTACAAAGGATACTTCTGCCCTTAAGGAAAAAATCAAGGTACACAAACACATAGATGAGCGTATCCGCTTGCAACCCAGGGATTGAGGCTACTGAAAGTTTCAGTAGCCTCAAAAGGGGGTAAATGAGGTGGACTTAGTGCCTTTTTTCCCTGTTGCTTTCTCTCTGTGATTTAGTGCCTTTCCCTGTTGCTCTCTGTAACCTCACATGCCCCCGGAGCGTGATCAGCAACTGCAGAGTCTCCAGGAGCCAACCAGCAGGGGACAAGTAACTCGTGTATAAAAAATCCCCAAAGATAAGAGAATTATGTAACTAAGTGTACTGCGCAGAAGTGACAAATCAAGGTAGCAATTCCTTATGTGGCAAATAATAACATATTAAGTGTTGATTGGCTAAAACTGAATCCTTTGTCTAAAAGGGGGATGGGGGGGGCTCGGGGTCTGCCAGCGTTGAACGCTAGGCAGCCCCGTAGCTGCTTACTTGGAATAAAAACTGGAACGTTCCTAAGTGGTCTCCTCTCATTTCTTACCATCTCTTACCGGATGGTAAAATTCCACCACAATGGCAGCATCCCTACACGCTCTAGCTGAATTGGTGTCAGAGGCGGTCTTGTGGTCCCCAAGGACTTTAGTCCTGGGGTATTTCAACATTCACGCCAACACCGATCTTGGGGGAGTGGAGTGTGAATTAATGGACACGATGACAAGCATGGGACTGTCTCAGACGGTTGTGAGCCTGATGCATGATGGTGGATACCCCCTTGACCTGATTTTCTGCACTGGCCTTGTAGCGGGGGATCCGGCGGTGGGGATGTAGTAACTTTACCCTTGTCATGGACAGATAATTACCTTCTCCGGACCGGTCTCCTGGCACATGTCTGCCGCCAGAAAGGTGTAGGTTTGGTTGGTCCACTCCCGGAGACTTATAGAACCAGAAAGGTTCCAGAATGCCCTGGGGGAATTACCTCCCGATCTTAATGCCTGATTGCTTAATGACCTCATTGTCTTCTGGAACAACTTATTGATGGAGGCCATTGACTGGACGGCCCCCAGGTGTCCACTTCCGGAATGCTGACATTGCAGGTCTCCTTGGTTTATAGAGGACCTGTGCCGGATGAAGCAGGAAGAATGGTGGTTGGCGCGCCAGTGGCGCCAGACTCACGCTGAAGCCGACTGATTGCAGTATAAAGCTAGTTTAAGAGAGTATGCTATAGCGGTGCGGGCAGCAAAGAAGGAGTTCTTTGCTACCCTCATTGCATCCACAAAGTCATGTCCAGCAGAGCTTTTCCTGGTGGTGCAGAGGCTGATCAGTCCGGCCTCTCTCCACGTAGAACTGGAATCATCCAGTGCTCACTGTGACATGTTTGTTGACTTTTCTGCGGATAAAATCATTCAGATTCACCACAACTTTGATGTTGCAATTGGGAGAGTGGGTGAACCAGAGGTAGTGGAGGCCCCGCCTTGTCTCATTTCATGGGAACAATTTCAGAGGGTGTCGCCCGCCAATGCGGTGGATGTCCTTGGGGCAGTAAGAGTCACCTGTTGTGAATTAGATTCATGACCGTCCTGGCTGGTTCAAACCTGCTGGGAGACATTAGGGCCGTTGCTGGCGGGGGTGGTCAATGCCTCCCTTAGGGAGGGCAGAGTGCCAAGCCACCTCAAAGAGGCGGTGGTGCAGCCTCTGTTCAAGAAACCATCTCTTGACATTGACTCCCCGGCCAGCTATCGGTCAGTCTCTAACCTTCCCTTTTTAGGGAAACTTATTAACGGGTGGTGGCTCAGCAGCTTCAGGGACATCTGGACCACGTCGGTTTTCTCGATCCTTCGCAGTCTGGTTTTCTAACTGGGTATGTGGCTTTGGTCAATGACCTATGTTGTGAATTGGATCAGGGCAGATCATCTATTCTAATTTTATTACATCTGTCAGCTGCATTTGATACTGTTGACCATGAGATCTTGGTGGTTTGGCTGTGGTACCGTGCCGGGGTGGCTGGAATTGTTCTTGAATGGTTCCACTCACTCCTGGCCAGGAGAACTCAATGTGTGGTTCTCAGGGAATGTACTTCATCTCCCTGGTACCTCACGTGTGGAGTCCCACAGAGCTCTATTCTGTCCCCCCTCCTGTTCAACGTGTATATGCAGCCTTTGGGCGAGGTCATGAGAGTGTTCAGGTCAGGGCGAGGTCGTGAGAGTGTGTTGTCATCAGTATGATGTGAAGACACACAATTTTACCTCTCTTTTTCTGTAGACCCAGACCCGGCAGTCTCGGTGCTTACCCAGTGCCTGGCAGCTGTGGGTGATTGGATGAGGGTGAGCTGTCTGAGGTTGAATCCCAATAAGACGGAGGTGATGATGGTGGGTGGGGTGGCTCCCATCATAGATGGTTCTGCCTCCTTTGGCCACACAGGTCCATAGTATGGGGGTGCTCCTCGACCCATAGCTCCGCCTCGATCTCCAGGTGGAGGCGGTGGCTAGGGTAGCATTTTGCCAGTTACATCTGGTACGACGGCTGCGGCCGTACGTCTCAGATTCTGATCTGGCCACCATCATCCATGCCTTTATTAACTCTAGGCTAGACTACTGCAATGCACTGTACGTGGGGTTGCCTTTGGGGATGGTCCTGAGATTTCAGCTGGTGCAGAATGTGGCAGCCCATCTCTTAATGGGGACGGGTCACTGCAAACACATTACACCTGTGCTCCGCTATCTGCACTGGCTGCCTGTTGTCTTCTGGACCCAATTCAAGGTGCTGGTAATGACCTTTAAAGCCCTAAACAGCCTGGGCTCTGACTACCTGTGGGAACGTCTCGGGTCCCAGGTTGCATCATGGCCCCTGCGGTCGGCTGGGGATGCCCAACTTGAAGTCCCCCTGGTTTTTCAGGTGGTGACGATGGGGAGGGCGTTCTCAGTGGCCGCACCTAGGCTGTGGAACTCCCTCCCGATGGAGGCCCGCCTGGCCCCAGACCTCCCCTCTTTCTAAAGACAGTGTAAGATCTGGCTGTTCCGCTGGGCCTTTGGAGAGGGAGATGGGATGGGGGGATTGGGGGTGGTGGAGAGGTTTGTTTGTCCTTAGTATGTTTTTAGGATTTTTATTGAATTTTGCAGTGTTTATGGACATTTTATATTATGTTTATTGATGGTCTGTGTTTGTTGTGAGCTGCCCCGAGCTGCTCTGTGAGCAGGAGGATGCAGAGTACAAGACCAAGGAAATAAATAAATGAATAAATAAATAAAATGACAGCCAGGGGGAGGGCACAAATGGTAGTGGTTAATTTCTGTACATCTTCACTCTTAGGCAGTGATTACAGGAGGAGAACTGTGTGGCACTCGGATCCCACCGCAACAACTGCCGTAGCAGCTGCATATACCAGGTACTCAATCCCGCTTCACTTCGGGTAGGTGGAGGGCTGAAAATTGGGCAGGTGGGGCCTGAAACACCAGGATGCCAAGTTCGGTGGTGCAGTCTGAAATAATGGCTTTCCTTGTTATCTTCCCTTGTTTCAAGTTGCAGCACAGGGAGGATCTGCAAGAGAGCTGTTTGGGGAGACCATGCGGTGGGCAGACAAGATTTGGGATGCCATTTAATAACATGGCCAGGAAGCACAGGCAGCTAGTGTGGCAAAATGCCACAAAACACAATGTCTTTGTTGCCAGGGCCTGCCTGGACCGTAAGCGGGAAGATAGACAGTGAACCTGCCTCTGGCAGCAGTATGACAGTGTGATTGAGAAGGTGAGCAAGGAGATGAGAGATGTGGATACAGACACAAAGCGGTCTGTCCCAGTCCATTCAGCTCCAGAATTCCCTGCACAAGCATGTTGCTACTGCAACTGCGAGCACTGTTGCTCAGGGGCAGGCGCCATTTCCTAGTCCCCATTGACAGTTCATGTCCCCTTACATGGAACCCAACCACCAGCCCCGATTCCCCCAGCAACCCACTCCCTAGGGAAAGTACCAGAGACCTGTCCACAATGCGCTCATGCCAGGGAACAGATCCTGAACTGGGTATGCCTCCCCTTCCTCCCATCAATCATTCCTGCACACCTTCCACGAACTCTCTTCTACAGCTGGATCCATGGGAGGAGGATCAGGGGAAAAGAAAGTTCTTTAATTTTTCATAATCCATGGTTTCCATGCTTTTTCTGGGAAAGGAGGGAAGTTTTTTGGGGGAGTGGTCTTGGATACTGGTGGTATAGTATAGCAATAAGTCACTTTTGGGGACTAGGGGTTGGAAGGCAATGGGGGTGTGACAGCTGTACCAAAAAGGGGGAGGGAGGGATGGAAGAGTCCACTGGCCATGCATTTGCATTTGAGGGCAGGGGAGGTCCACAATAGTAACTGACTGCTTGCCTGTGTCTCTGCGCTTCTTTTTGACATACCCACACCTGGCTAGCCTGCAAATGCCAAAGGTCCAGCCTGCAGCCAACTAATCTGCAAATTGCAATAGGGAAAGCCTGTCTGGCAGGAAATAGCATTGAGAAGGGGGGGGAGGGAGGTCTCAGTGCTGGAGGGGAGCCGAATGGACCACAGGAACACACAGATATACAGGAAATATTTTTAAAGGCTTTACCAATATCATAAAAAGATCCTATAAATCAGTCACCAAAGCTCATTAAACTGTCACTGATGGTGGGTGTTGGGGGTAGTATTGCAGTTGATGTGCCAGTACAAGGTGTCCTGGATCTCTCCGGCTATGTGCTGCTCTGCTTGGTTCAACTGGTCCTGGAACAGGAGCACTGGCTTGCCGGAGCTAACTGGCAGGGTGTTCTCCAACAAAGTCCTGCTGTTCTTGCAAATGTTATGAATAACACAGATGGCGGAAGTTAGTAGTGGAGCGTTCTCTAGCTGGAAATCAATTCTGGCTGTTGATCTCCAACACTTCTTTAATAGGCCAAATGTTCTCTCTACAATGGTTAAAGGCAGGGTACAGCAATGCTGTATCCTACTATGAGCCAGAGCCTTCAGAGGGGTAGACAGAATCCCCGAGAACAGCAGACCTCATAAAAGAACCCTTCAGTGGAGAATTCAAAGTGTCCTGTGTACATGCAGCCAAAGAAGGGGAACTGACAGATGATGCGGGTGTTGTCGTTCTTCCCGAAACACCCAGCAGCCATGGAGAAAAACCCCTTCTGGTTCATGTGGCAGTCCTTGCTATCAGGTGGGCAGATTAGGACAATATGGTTCCCTATACAGTTCAGGAACCCCTCCATCATCTCTGTGGGGTCATCCAACTGAAGTTCCACAGTTGTGGTTCCACCCTCCACTCGTATGGTGTCCACCGTGGAGATTCCATCGCCAAATTGCTAGGCAAAAGCGTGGCCAGAGTCTGGAGTGGTGAGCTCCCAGATGGCAATGGTAACATGCTTCTCCATGGGGATGGGCGACTGCATCACTGTGCTCTGTTTCTCCAGTTGTGGCCTAAGGATCTTGGCTATTTGCAGGATGAGGCGAAGGGGCATCGTGAAGTTTGAAATCCACTCAGCATCTTTCCTTGAGGACAGCATGTTCTCCCACCAGTCTGTGCTTTTCTCCTTCACCTAGAAAAGCCTCTTGGTGGATACAGCCCTGTGCATGGTGTTGGTGATTCAAGTTGCATCTCCCGATAGGTACCTCAAAATTTACATCAGCTGACCCTGCACAGCTTTGATCCTCCCCAACGTGATCCATTGTCACCAGAGTTGGCATCCAACTTTTTTGCATGTGCATGGTGCTGAAGCAGGAGCCGCCTCCACAATGTGGTGCACCCCACTATCCTGGCCAGAGATCAAGCGAGAGCCTTTCTGTGCCCTGACATCATATAGTGCCAATGACAGCAGTAGGCTTGGATCTGTTGGACTGCTCACATGTTCTGCTCAGTAGCATAACGGAAGGCCCGGAGTGTGATAACGAGCACAAAGATGTTTTTACATGTGTCTCCATGGCTACAGTTCCAGTATTCATGAACTCTGCAGACCACGCAGCAAATGTTTTGAACAGCTGAAATTGCTGAGTGGCTGCCTACCAAGGACTGGCTGCACACCACACATGAGCAGCTATTGGCCACTATTGGTCATATGTCTTTACAGGATTGGTTGTGCACCGAGAATAAGCTCCTATTGGCTGCTACCCATTACAGGCTGGTTGTTGGCTGAAAACGTTTTTGCAAAGTTTATGTTGGGTGTGTGTGTTGCTGCACTGTCACAAGCAAGTCAGTGCACATGCCAACTCATCTAAAAATGTTGCAGATGTACCTCAGAAGCATTCATTTTTTTAATGGGGGTGGGAGGGGAACCACTGAATATTAAGAAATAAGCAAGTGGGAGTATCTGCAAGGTAGTGAAGGTCACCGTGCTCGGGATGTATGTGGGAGCAGAGCAGTCCATTGGTTAAAAGTAATTAGTAATTTCTTATCTTTAAAAAGTAACCGTTTTTGCTTGCAACGAGCACGAGGGGTCAGAATGTCACAGAAAGCCAATGCTACAGGATGTTTGCCTGGAAAGCCAAATGATTTCAGCTTTTGTTTGTGGCTATTGCAGCTGCCTAGGGCATGGGGCCAAGAGAAGTTGGGGCGTGACTGACACCCTGGCCTTTGCTGACATTTGGTTGAGTCCTGATGTACAGAGAGAACTTTCAGACCCATCCTCCAAGGCAGCATATGCACTCATACGGAGGCACATGCACACAATACATATAACCCTATTGGGTATATGGGAACCCCTGATAACTACGCAGCCTGTATTAAAAAAACTAATAAAACTTATTTCTCCTCCCCACCCCCAATAATTATAAAACCAGTTATAAAATGCAATATACTAAAAGTCCATTCTAACGAAAGCTGCTCCTCTAAGCAAAGATGGCAACCTTATAAGTACAATCTTATAAAACTTTACACATGTTCAATAAAACATCCAACTTTTATGCAGTGTCGTAAAAAAACTTTCCCTGCGAGGAGGGGGTCAATCCACTCTTCCTGGAGGTTGTTAAGCAAACAGCACTCTAACAAACGATGGGGTAAAACCTCCATCTTTCCAGACTTACAAGGACATAATCTATTTTCTCTAGGTACATTCGTATATCGTTCCTCCAAAATGCCAGTGAAAAGTCTGAAACCGTAAATCAGTGTATGCTTTCCTCCGAACATGGCACCTTAATATTCTGATGTACTGTTCAAAACCCACACTAGTTTTGAAAAAGGATACCACAGGGACAGATTGTACCCATAAAGAGCTTTCATATCCACTTGCTTATCCAAATCCTCAGTCCTTAAGCAAATCTGAACTAAATCTTGTCTTAAAGGTTTTAGGTTATGGGCCAGCCCTGGAAAACCCTCTTCAATTAACAATTCTTAACATATTTCAGCCAAAAGGAACCCCCTTGATATGGAGCTTTCAATTTGTTCTTTAAGGCAATGTAAAGGAGAGACAATCTGGATCCATGTTTACAATCCTAAACCAAAATTTAATCAATGTCTTCTGTATCCTACATGTAACCAAGGAAACCCCAAGCTCTGCTCTCATCCCATAGCCGCCAACGTATTTTTCTGTAGAGATGATAATTTCTGTAAAAATACATTCTGGAGTATTTTCTAAACGTTAACATCCTGCACTCCCCACACTTCAGCCACATATAGAATTTGCACCATAACCTTCGCCCTAAAGGTTCTCAGAGCCAGCTTGACAAGATTGCCCGCAAAACAATGCATAAAGTGTACAATAGCCTCCGTAGATTGTAAACAAGATTTTTTGAGTTTGCAAATATTGTCTCCCCATTCCCACTGACTGGGAAAAGCAAATCCCAAGATACCTAAAACATCTAACTTGTTCTATTGTATGATTATCCATTCTCAATCCTCGGGGTTTCCCTCTATCACTGAAGACCAACACTTTAGTCTTGTTATAATTTATAACAAACTTTTCTCACTCACAATATAAAGTAAAGGGTTTAATAAGCCGTTTCATTCCAATACAAATCTATGATAACACCACCATATCAGCAGCATAACGTAGAATAGAAGCTGGCTGCACCTTAAGTCTAGGGAGAAAAAATTGGTCTCCTGCCACACAATCCACTACATTGTTAACATAGGTGTTAAAAAGAAAGGGTGTTAAAAGGCAACCCCATCTGTATCTCTTTGGACAAAACTTCTAAATGCCCAGGTCTAACCTTGGTGACCGTTCACAAATACAATGATTTCAAAAGAGCCAACAACCTCTGCTCGACTCCCGCCTCATCCAATTTCAGCCAGAGAAGCTGCCTATCTAGAGAATCAAACACATTCTTTAGGTCTATAAAGGTAGCAAATAGTTTGCCCTTTGCCCTTCCTAGCAGAAACGACTAGAAGAATGGGAGCCCCGGACAAGTTGAGAGACTGGTATGAGAAAGAGATCGCAACTTTGCTAGACGTTTGTGCACAGTCAGGAGTAGGGCAGTCCTGAACGGAGGCTGGACCTTCTCTGCTGTTTTTTCTCATAACTGCCCTGACGACAGTGGGACGATACCACGGAGCGGCTGGGAATGACTCAGTCAGATGGCTGAGCTTAATCTCTTGGGGGAAACAAGTGACTCGGGGTACTTGAAGGAGAGCTTGTTGCCCTATACACAAGTGCAAAGTGCCCTTGTGAGCAGGGATGTTTCCTGCCCCCACTGTATGGTAATGCAGAAGCTGATCGAGAGGGGGTACAAGGGGTGTATGTTTGACTGGGGTTTTTATGAGAACCAAAAAAGATTTCCAACACCGCATTGGGCAAGAGCCCAACAAAACTGTGTGCTGCTACCTGCCAGTATATTCCTGTAAGCCGTACAGACAAGAAACCAGGTGGTGACATCAATGCAAAAACTGACTGTTTTTGATTTTAATTTTTATTTTTGATTGCTATTTTTTTACTATAGGCACTCAATAAAGTATGTGATTTGCTCAATAAACACAGTATTATTTGTGTAGCAACTGGTTAACTACAGTCACCAAGTGATGACTGGTATAAACCCACGTATGAACTGTCAGGGGTGGGTAAAGCTAGCAGCCGCTGGACCACCTCCCGGAGCCATAATAGCCAGGAAGAAAGCAATAGCTCGAGTGGTTTCTTCCCATGGTTCGCCATGGCTCTGAGTCATGACAGGGGGCAGGATCCTGGAATGGGAGGGCAGAGCATGGGTGGAGAAGAATGCCAGCCAATGTTATTACATGCCACGCTAAGCCTATGAATGGGGGCTACCCAAACACCCAAGAAATACAGACAGGAAGCTGCCCGTTTATTAGGCTCTACACGTTAAACATGCGAGTGGGAGCTGCACGGACTGAACCTGGACTCCATAAGAACGTAAGTAGTGCCAAACTGAGTCAGACCAATGGTCCATCAACCCCAGCATCCTGTTAATGTTTGTAAAGTTCTATATAACTTTACTATGTTTTATAGAAATACTACAAGAACAATTTTTAAATAATTCATATCGCACATCTAAAGCACAACACTCTGCCTGTGTAATGTAAACAGGGTGATTTCAGACGTTATGTTTTCAGGATTCACCACAGTCAACCTCAGTCAAACGCGGGGGTGGTGGTGAAAGAGCCGTGCACGTCTGTTTGCTTGCATCCAGATGTTCACCACAGTCAAACACGCCCCGGGGTGATTCTAACCACACTTCGTGAGGTCGGGGCAGGAGGAGGTCCAGAAGTGTGGTGAATGGTCACCACGGCAGGGGTGAATGAAAAGTAACTTTTTATGTTAAGGATGGTTGGTGATTTCACGTTCGTTTTTGGGCATTCACCACAGTCAACCTCAGTCAAACGCGGGGGTGGTGGTGAAAGAGCCGTGCACGTCTGTTTGCTTGCATCCAGATGTTCACCACAGTCAAACACGCCCCGGGGTGATTCTAACCACACTTCGTGAGGTCGGGGCAGGAGGAGGTCCAGAAGTGTGGTGAATGGTCACCACGGCAGGGGAGGAGGAAAATCAGCTGAAGATGGTGGACAGGGAGGGCAAGGAGGTGGCGGCGCAGCAGCAGCAGCAACAGCAGGAGGGGGAACCTGGACCAGCGGGGGAAACCCAGCAGCTCACAGGGCCTCCCGGGAAGAGGGTAAGGGGCGCAGCTGGGGGTGGGTGGGTCTGAGAAGGGGACAGGAGGGGCACAGGAGGGAGGGAGGAAGGGAGGGAAAACAGCCGACAGGAGCATAACCAGCAGCCCCCACTGTACCCCCAAACAGACCAGCAAGAGGGCACACACCCAGGAAGAACCAGAGGCCAGAACAAGCCAGGGGCAGGCGGAGGCGGGTGCTCAGGAGGAAGAGGAGGTGGTAGTGGAGGGGACAGCACCCCGGCACCAATACCACGGGGGGGGTCAGTGGGGGCTCCAGGAGACCAATGACCTCATAGCTATCTGGGCGACACCTGAAATGCAGGCAGAGCTGGCTGTCAATGCCAGAAACGAACAGGTGTTCGCCCAGATAGCCACTGAGATGGGGGAGACAGGATACGACCGCACGCCCACACAGTGCTGGACAAAAATAAAGGAGTTCAAAATGGGCTTCAAGGACATCACAGAAACAACCGGCGCTCAGGGCAGGCGACACGTGTCTCCCCCTTCATGGATGCGTTAAGCCGGGTGCTCCACCGAAAGGGCTCCATAATTGCCCGGAGCCCAGTAGGAGGGGCATCCGGGAGGAGCGGCCTGCCCAGGATGACCCCCCCCCTTGCAGCCACAGGTACTGACCCAGACCCAGCCGCCGGCCACCTACACCAGGGATGAGATGCCCAGCACCTCTGGCAAATGCCCCCGATGCTCCCCCAGCCCTACATCGGGGGGGGGGCGCACACGCCCCTGATGACTCTGATGAGGGGGAGGAGGAGACGGTAACCCCGATCCTCGCACCCTGCAGACCGGGAGACCGGGCAGACACCAGCCCCAGCGACTGGCTGGTGTCGGAGGGGACAGACACCGAGGGAGCAGGTAAGGGCAGCGCATAGCAATCACTCAGAGCACTTAGACAGGAGGGGGGTGGGGCGAGACTGCTCCGCACCATTGCGACTGATTCCTACCCCTCTCCAAAGAGCCACAATGAGCACGGGAGGCCAGAGGCCACCCGTAGCACCAGCCCAACGGATGCAGGAGTACCGGGCGCAGGCGGGCAGGCGTAGGGAGCAATTCGCGCAGGAGCTCGTCAATACCAGCACCAGGCAGACGGAGGAGATGCTGGCGGCTGTGAACCGGCTGGAGGAGGGGACAACGAGGGCACTCCAACAGGTGGAGGGGAGGGACAGGGCGCTAGTGGCTGAAATGAGGAAGGACAGGCAGCTGCTGCGTTGTGACATGAATAGACAGCTGGAGGCACTCCAGGCCCACTCGGACCGGCAGGACCACTGGTCTGAGAAGCTGTCAAGGAAGCTCGACCGCTCACTGGAGCAGGGCACGTCCCTCCTCCTGCAAGCTGGGGCCTTGAGTGCCTTCGTAATGGCAGCAGCCCCGCCGGGGGCCATACCAGCGCCCAGACATCTGCCCCCCCAACCAGTCGCACCGCTCACCCCGCCAGTGCAGCAACACCCTCCTCCACAACAACATCAGGGACCGCGAATCCGGGGACCCATTCCCTCACAGCACGGCCACCAGTACACAGACAGCTTGGGCCAAAGACGGCTACCGCCAACACGGGTGGGGGGGGGCAGGGAGAACATGGGGGTTCCAGGGGCGGTGTACTGGCAGCAGGTGCTGGAACACCAGCCCAGGTGCCTGGAAATACCTCTTCCTCCACCTCCAACGAGAGGGATTCATGGGGAGGGGAGGGGAGGGGAGGTGGGGGGGAGTTGCAGTGCGGTTGTGTGTTTTGTGGGTGGATGGGGTGGGGTGTNACGGGGGGGAGGTGGGGTGTGTGTGGGCGGTAAGGGGGGAGGGAGGGGTACCGGGGGTGATTGGGGCTGTTGGGTACTCTGCCACACAGGTGTTCGGGGTATGTTTGTGGTTATGCCGGAGCACAATAATAAATATTGAACAAAACTTTTTAGTGTCAGTTGCTTTATTCAATGCAGGCAAGGTGCCACAGCATCAGCTGTGTGGCTGCATGCACTGTTTGGTCGACGGGACGAGGGCTCACGGTGACGAGGGCAACAGGGACAGGTCAGGCGCTTTGAGTGACATGCCAACGCTGACCTGAGGCGCATCGCAAAGTGATACTCATGGGGGTTCGGCACCACCTAGGAAGGCGGTGTATGTTCCTGATTCGGTGGGTCTCCATGTGAGGGACCTTGAGGCCATTCCTATCTCATCTGGCATGTGTGTATGCGTGGGGCTGTCCGGCCTTGGATGCCGGCAGCTGTGCGCTGTCCACTCTCTTCGCCTCACTCCACAGCAGGCCCGCAACCCCCCTGCCCCGCATCCCATGTTGCCCCTATGGCTCAGACCCTCCGTGATCTGATACATGGCAGCAGCATCTCAGCCAGGGGTCCCGCTCGGCGGCTCCGGGGGCTCTGTCTGGGCTTGGACCGCCCGAGAGAGCATGGTCCTTTGCGATCTGTGGCGTTCACCCATCGTTCAGCGCTGCCTTCGCTCCTTGCCCTCCCAGTCAGATGCCTATCGTTGCTTGAGTTTTGGAATGCTTCGCTTTGGCTATGCTGCGACTGGTGAGGAATGTCGCGTGCATTGTGAGGAGCTGGGGCTCAGCCCCTTTCCTGAGGCATGCCTACCGTCCACTCTGGGGGGCCTTTCAGCGTGGAGTCCCGCTGAGACAGCCTTCGCCCTGTGCATATGTGCCTTCCTGGGATATGCGACCTGCCTAGATGAGGGTGGCCCAGCCATGGCCGTGTCCTACTTCATCAGCATGCAGGGTGTGCTTGGGTACCCACGCTCCTGCGGGGCTGCCTACTACTGTCTGCTGGAGCTGTCCCACCTGCCCTGGCCTCCAGCTGTTGATTATGGCATGCCTCCCCCGTGGGCCGGAGCTGGCGGCCCTGTCGTAGGTTTGCAGCCGCTCTGATGTGCAACTCAGAATGAGCTGTGCGGATCCCTTCGAGTCCTTCTACCTGATCTGCTTCCACATGGCCGCCCAGGGCTTCTGCCGGGGTCTGTGGCAATGGCCCCGCTATGTGCACCTGCTGACTTTACAGCCACCAGCATCCGATGGTAGCCCCGGCAGCAGTGTCAAGGGAGCGACAGTCACTTCTGGCTGCTGTGTGCCTCCTGTGCTCTTTCCTGCTGCATGGGGCCTGTGTGTTCTGGCCACCGCCTTATGTCACCTTGTGGACTGCTGGACCACCTGTGACCCGGCTCCGCACGTCTATCACCCTATTGCCTTGGCTATGCATCCTCCGCTCCGGGACCCTTCGAGTGGCATCCTGTGGACTTGTCGTTGGGAGCCCCACGTCTCCGAGGGATGTCTCCCCCACCCTTGCACCCAGCACGTCTGCACCTGGACCTGTTTGCCATGGTCTGGCGGGATGGGGATGCTCCCTGGCCTCATGGCACCCCCTCCCCCCTGCTTAGGGCCCGCACCCCCCTTGCATCCCTGCTCGTTTATCTTTTCACTCCCGCGCTGTATGCTTTATTGCTGACCCATTGCGGCTTGTGCCCACAATAAATGCCTGCTGTGCTTCACTGTGTCTGTGCTGCCTCCTTGCTGTTGTCGCTGCCTGGGTCCCCCTTCCACTTGCCCTTGTACCCCAGCCCCCTCTCCCCCTG
>QEPC01006764.1:482261-498931 GCA_003113815.1 Sphenodon punctatus | reverse complement strand
TTATTTATTAATTTTATTTATTTTATAAATTTGTACCCCACCCCTCCTGCAAGCAGCCCAGCTTGCAGGAGGGGTGGGGTACAAATTTATAAAATAAATAAAATTAATAAATAAATAAATAAATATGGAGCTGGCAAAACCTGAAAAAAACTGGAGGCAAATACAAAAGGGATAAGTTAAAGAAAGAATCATGCGAAATAGCATAAAAAGGAAAAAAGTGAAGACAGCGAAAAGTAAAGACGGTAACTGAACAAGATAAACAATGGTGACAGAAAAGAGGAGAG
The DNA here is from genome assembly GCA_003113815.1 of Sphenodon punctatus. Classification (NCBI taxonomy): domain Eukaryota; kingdom Metazoa; phylum Chordata; class Lepidosauria; order Sphenodontia; family Sphenodontidae; genus Sphenodon; species Sphenodon punctatus. The sequence goes on along the minus strand of QEPC01006764.1, from coordinate 498,647 downwards.
GCAAAGAATCAGAGTCAAATTGATTAAATTTAGCTCGCATTCACTCAAAAATTGACGTTCTCAATCAAGCATCCTACTTTCAATTCACACCAGTGTAAATCAGACTGCAAGACAACTCAGCTTTGCAAAAAAAGCTACAAATCTCTAGGAGATCCAGGTATAGTTACTTGAATGCACCCCCTAACCTTAAAAATATTTCTAAACAAAACTTACCTTTCAAAAAACACTGAATGCAATACAGTTTACTAAACTTAAATGCCAAAAAACATAAAAATAAATTATACTTGCATTACAAAACACATTTTAACAACATACAATGCAATAAAAATTAAACTGTAAAAAGCATGGAAATTATTTACAGTTTGTTATCTACTTTGTCTAACATAATATCAAGACTCCATATGTACTTAATTTATTATCATACCATAAATTTATTTAACACAATTTTCTATCCCGCCCATCCTGCTCTAGGCAGTCTGAGGTGGCTCACATCATAAAAACACACAAAATCTGTAACACAATAAAAGAGAAGGAAAGCAAAATCAAAGAAATACCCCCCACCCTACACCCCATCTCCCTCACCAAGAGCCAGGCGGAACAGGAGATCTGGGGTCAACCAGGCCTTGACCGGGAGGGAGTTCCACAGCCTAGGTGCGGCCACCGAGAACACCCTCTCCATAGTGCCCTTTGGGCCACACAGGAGAACCTCAAGAAGGGCGCTCCAAGCAGACTGCAGAGGTCATTCCAGGGCATGAGGAGTGAGGCAATCCCAGTTGGGCCAAGGTCGTATAAGACTTTTTAGGTAAAAACCAACACCATGAATCGGGCACGGAAGACTATTGGCAGCCAGTGAAGAGCCCGGAGCACCGGTGTAATGTGCTCATGGCAGCCCGACCCCACAAGGAGACAGGCTCCGAATTCTAATCTGCACTAGCTGCAGTCTCCAAACTGTCACCATGGGTTGCCCCACATAGAGTGCGTTGCAATAGTCCAATCTCAAGGTAATGGAAGAATGGATGATAGCGGCCAGGTCACTATCTGAAACATACAGTCAAAGCCGTCGTACCAGAAGGAATTGACGGAACACACTCCTCGCTACAGCCCCCACCAGGAGATCTAAGCAGATCTGCGGATCGAGAACCACACTCAGACTGTGAAACTGGAGAGCCAGGGGATGGAGGATCCCATCAATGATGAGAGTCACCACATCCACTGCCTTACCCACTACCATCACCTCTGTCTTGTCGGGATTCAACTTCAGTTGGCTCATCCTCATCCAGTCCCCCACAGCCGCCAGACACTGGGTAAGCACCAAGACTGCCGGGCCTGGGTCGGATGAAAAGAAGAGGTAGAGCTGGGTGTCATCAGCATATTGACGACCCCATACTGTTGGAAACTCGTTCTTGAATGGTTCCACTCCTTCCTGGCCGGAAGAACTCAGTATGTGGTGCTCAGGGACTGTTTCTCATCCCCTCGAGACCTCACGTGTGGAGTCCCGTGTATATATCAATGTGTATATGCAACCACTTGGTGAGGTCGTGAGACAGTATGGGGTGCGCCCCATACTGTCTCACGACCTCACCAAGTGGCTGCATATACACGTTGATATATACACGGGACTCCACACGTGAGGTCTCGAGGGGATGAGAAACAGTCCCTGAGCACCACATACTGAGTTCTTCCGGCCAGGAAGGAGTGGAACCATTCAAGAACGATTCTGCCCAACCCACCCACCAACATCTCATGGTCAATGGTATCAAAAGCAGTCGACAGATCTAACAGAAATAGCAGGGTCGAATTCACGGCAAAGGTTGTCGACCAAGGCCACAAGCGCAGTCTCAGTGCCATAATCCAGACGAAAGCCGGACTGTGAGGGTTCCACATAAGCATTGCAGCCTAGATGCCCCTGCACCTGCTGAACCACTACCTGCTCAATAACGTTCCCTAAAAAGGGATGGTTCGAGACCAATCAATCAATAAAACTTTATTGTATAAGCAATTCTGCTATAACAAATGTAAAACAAGCACAAGCACAAGGTAAAATAACAGACATATACCATCTGTATCATAATTCCCACCAGTGGAATGTTATTATCAATATAGATATTTTCTCTAAAGGACACATTAATATCGGGGGGGGGAACTAGTTGTGCATTAACATGTAATAAGTTAAAACAGTTTAAATTAACTGAACATTGCAATCTAACCTGCCTTCATCCTTATTCCCACCAACTTAAGGAAGAGGGATATGGCTTTAATCATTGCTGTCTCAGATGCCATAGCCAGTTTTTTTCTCTTCAGTTCGATAGATAGTACAGTGTCTCCAAAAATTGGATCAATCCAAACATGCCTTAAATCTGCATATAAGGGACAATCAAAGATCACATGGTTAAGAGTTTTTAACTCTTGTGGGCATCCTCTACAAGTTCTATTAGAATAAGAGATTTGCTCTCTCCTACCTCTCACTATTGCCGTTTCGAAAATCTCGAATCGCAATAGCGTCATCATTCTTCGCACTCCAGGATCTTGTATTTATACTAAGTACTGTTCGAGTGTGACCGAAGGTTTAATTAGCGGGTATATTGAAGCGATCTTATTTATCTGGAGTAAATCTATATCTTTTCTTTTTGCCATAGCCATGGCTCTGGCTCTAATCTCTATTTTAGTAATTCCCTGAACTGGGATGCCCATTTTATCTACCTGGAGCTCTAATTCTCTAGCAAGATGTTTAAGATGTTTCAGCCATCCATATTGCAGCGTTCCCATGTGTTCTTTCTGCTCCAAACAGCAGCTATTGACCAGAGAAGGCTTGCTTACTTGTGAGACTTTGAGCCAGTAACACACTACTCTAGTGCCTAAAAATGCACACACAGATGTAGTTCCCGTCTTGGCTCGTACCATTGCTAAAGGAGTTGATCTTGGGACTCCTAGAATATTACACAAGAAATAATTCTGAGGAGTTTCCAGCTTTCTGGTGTATCCCATAGCCGTTATTTCCCCTCCATATAGCAATTGCAGAAGTACCTTCATAGAAAAAATATACAACAGTTGCCCTATGGAGACTCCTGTTGATATAAAATACATTCTGAGTAACCCTCCAGCAGACTGCATTGCTTTAGCTACAAGGTTGTCATTGTGGGCCTTCCATTTTCTTGTATTTGCAAATGTCACACCTAAATAGGTATAGCATGACGTTTGTACTATCTCTTGTGCGCCAATGGACCATTTATAGCTGGAACATCGGGTGCCAAAACACATAATTTTAGATTTGTTCACATTGATTGTCAAGCAATTGGTCTCACAATATTTATTTAAGGCATCTAAACATTGTTGTAACCCTTGTTTAGATTGTGATAACAAAATAATGTCATCCACGTAAAAGAGAATTGATAGCGCTCTCTCTCTAATTCTTGGAGGGGTGACATTAGCCTTTGAAATTGAAGGGATTAAATCATTTATAAAAAGATTAAAAAGCAACGGAGCCAGCAAGCAACCTTGCCTGACTTCTTGCTGTTGCAGAAAAAAGTGTGTACTTCTACCACTAGAATCTAATCTAACAGTCGCTCTTGTGTCTGTATGTAATTTTACTAGTAAATCTAAGAGATGACTCTGCAGTCCCATTCTCACCAGTTTCTGCCATAGCAATTCTCTTGGGACTGAATCAAAGGCTCTTACCAAGTCTATAAAAGCCACATAGAATCTTCCCTTCTTTATGTACACATACTTGTCAATTAAATGCTGTAATATAAAACAATTATCTAACGTAGGTCTTTCTCGGCAGAAACTTGCCTGTTCCTCTTTTAAAATAGAATATGCAGAGACCCAGCCTTCTAACTTCTTAAGAAGGGACTTTGTATACAACTTACTCACTACTGAAAGGAGGCTAATCGGCCTATTTAGGGACTATCACTGCCTTTGCCGTCTTTTGGGATATTATGAGTTTGATTAATTAAGGTAAACAATTTTGCCAGAAATGGAGCCCACCAAGATGCAAAATTTTTAAATATTTATTTATTTATTTCATGACATTTTTATGCCGCCCCCTCATGCCCATGGCATCTCAAGGCGGCTAACAACACGATAAAATAATAAAATACATTAAAACCAACATCACTTTTACAAAATTTAAAAAACCCCAACCCTAACCCCACCCTCCAATTCCCCAAATTCCCCACCCTACCAATCTTTCCAATTTACCCCTCCCTCCCCTCCAAAGGCCTGGGCGAACAGTCAAGTCTTGCATGCCCGCCGAAAGGCGAGCAGACCCGGGGCCAGGCGTGCTTCCTTCGGAAGGGAGTTCCACAACCGTGGCCCGACCACCGAGAACGCCCTCTCCATGGTGGCCCCCTGCCTTACAAGGGGGACCTCCAGATAGGCTCCCCCAGTGGATTGGAGTGTCCTTCCTGAGTCACTGAAGGTGAGACGGTCCCCAAGATAAGAGGGGCTGAGACTGTATAGGGCTTTGTATACCAATACTAGCACCTTGAACTTGGCTCGGTACGCTATAGGCAGCCAGTGCAGAGAATGGAGCATTGGAGTAATGTGCTCACGGCAACCCGTTCCCGTAAGGAGACGGGCCACCGCATTCTGCACCAGCTGCAGTCTCTGAACCAACATCAAGGGAAGCCCCACGTAGAGCGCGTTGCAGTAGTCAAACCTCGAGGTAACGAAGGCATGGATGAGAGTAGCCAGGTCGGGTCTGGAGATGTATGGGCGCAGCCTCTGCACCAGATACAGCTGGCAGAAGGCGGCTTTAGCCACCGCCTCCACCTGCCGATCCAGGCGGAGGTCCGCATCCAAAATCACCCCCAGACTCCGTACCTGCTGGGCAACCGGAGGGCAGACGCCCCCAATAGGAGGAGCCGACACCTCCTTCGCCCTCCCCACTACCATCACCTCCGTCTTATCTGGGTTCAGCTTCAGTCTGCTCTGTCTCATCCAATCCGCCACGGCCTGCAAACACTGGGAAAGTATCGAGACGGCAGGACCTGGGTCCGTTGAAAAAGAGACGTACAGCTGTGTGTCGTCAGCATATTGGTGACAACACACCCCGAACTGTCTTACGATCTCCCCCAGGGGCTGCATATACACATTAAATAACAGTGGAGACAGAATGGAACCCTGCGGAACGCCACAGGTCAAGGCCCGGGACATGATGTTCCAGCTCCCAGCACCACCCGCTGGCTTCTGTCTGAGAGGACTGAGCGGAACCATCCAAGAACAGTCCCGTCCAGACCCCCCAGATCTCACAGCCGTCTCAACAGCAGCCCATGGTCCACGGTATCAAAAGCGGCCGAGAGATCTAGCAGGACCAGAAGTGTCGACCGTCCTGCGTCCATCTCCCGGTGGAGGTCATCGGCCAAAGCCACCAACACCGTCTCATTACCATAGCCAGGGCGGAACCCAGATTGAAAAGGGTCAAGGAAACCGATGCTATCAAGATGCTGCTGGAGCTGCAGTACCACCACCCGTTCAATAACCTTCCCTAAAAAGGGAAGGTTAGAGACAGGGCGGCAGCTGGCGAGCGCACCCACGTCTAAAGATGGCTTCTTCAGCAGGGGACGCACCACAGCCTGCTTAAGGCTGGGCACCAATCTACTCTGCTGAAGGGACGCATTGATAACCCTCGCCAGCACCATCCCTACCGCCTCCCTGGAGGCTTTCACCAACCAGGACAGGCATGGATCGAGTTGACAACTGGTGGCCCTAACAGACCCTAGGACATCCGCCGCATCGGCTGGCGTCACTTCCTGAATCTCAACTCAAGAAGATGGACCAGACGGGGCCTCCGCAACCTCACACTCCTCACTTACTGCCTTCAATCTGGTGTCGAAGTCGCTCTGGATCTGAGCAATTTTGTCTGCGAAGTAGGTGGCAAACTCCTCACAGCGGGTCTGGGACAAGTTCCCGTCCATTCTCTCCTTTTAATCACATAACTGGTCCAATAGTGTTCCAGATGGTATCTACGCCAAATCCTTCTATATTTAATCAGCTGGGTTTTGGCCCTACGACACTCCTGATCGTACCAATGACAGGAGTGTGATTTTGCCTGTGCCCTGCGGGAGGGAATAGTCTTAACAATGTATGTCAAAAGTTGATCAAACACACCTAAGAGTCTCTCATAATAGCCTGCAAACTCATCAATATCCAGACGGTTAGTTCTTAATCTTTGCCAGTCTTCAGAGAAAATAAGGTGCACTAACTCATTAGCCACTGAGGGCGTCCATTTAGTCATAGCATACCTATGAGAAGAAGTTGGATTAATAGGAGTGGCCAACTCCCTTTCCTGGGGAGGTGATATTTCCAAACTAACAGGGTAATGATTTCCCTCTGGTATGGTGATAATCCTAGAATTTCTAACTTTAGAAAAATTAGACCAATGAGTAATGGCATAATCAATCACGCTAGTGCCCAAACAAGAATCAAAAGTATATTCCCACCCAAAATCTGAAGGGGTACGTCCATTAATAAGCACCAGACCCTGCTCTATAGTAAGCTTCAATAAAGATTTCCCAGGATTATTCACAGTTTTGTCTAAACGAGGGCAGGATATAAATTTTAAATAAATAATAAAATAAAGAGCCTCGCGAAGGGATCTTCAGCCAAGAGTGCAAACCCGTATCTGCCAAATCTGAATCCATGTTGGCTGTGCGGGCATTAAAATCTCCTAATAGCAAAAGCATACTAGCTGGATATGTTTGAGTCATATATTCTATAAGGTCATTAAGCTGTTCCCAAACTTGTGGTTTGTAATATCCAGACGATTCTGGGGGGATATAGATATTAATTACAATGTAATTTCCCATTTCTAAAGACTTTATATCAAGAACTATACAGTTTTTTACTACTACTGGAATAGATCTGATGGTAGTATCAATCTTAGAAGATAGTAAGGTAGCTACCGCCCCCCTGGATAGTCGCCCCCTTGTACCTCATCCTAATCCCGGGATCGTGTAAACATAAAAATCTGCAATGGAAAGAGGAACCTCTTTAGGTATAGACAATTCGGTCTTTCCTGTAATCGCTCCTATAGAGGAAAGAGTTTGCGAAGCGACATCTTTCTTAGGGGGGTTGTCTACATCTGTCAGTTTCAATTAAAAATATAAAACTATAAAAAAAAAAACCTTTAAAATCCCTACCCTCACCCAAATAACCTCACCCAGCCAGCATCAATCCTGGCCTGCCAAAAGCTCTGTCAACCAAAAAGGTTTTATACTTCATTTGGAATATGCTCAAGTTTGGGTTCTGGTAGACCTCCGGAGGGAGTTCCAAAGTACAGGGGCAGCAACCGATAACACCTTTCTGCGGACCCTCGTCTGCTGGACAAAATTGGTCAGTGGTACCCACAAGAGGGCGCTTCCGGCTGACCGCAGGGGCTGCAATAGAGCATGGAAGGCAAAGTGGTCTTGCCCAAGGACCACACATACACATAACTCTACAGCCCAACAGAGAGCTAAAAACAGCAGTACTCTTACTCTGGCATCAGCAGAGATTAAATGTCCTCTATTACAGTGTCCTCAGCAATCAGATTACGGAATTGCTGGCCAGCTCCTTTGTACATCCACACAGCTTTCACAAGATGGCAACAATTGGCAAACAACCACAACACAGTCTAAAACATTTAAGCTGGCCACTATAGCTGGACAGCGTATCAGCCAGATGAAATATAGCAAGTCAAGTTCATCCTGCAATGAGTTGCAGATGTATGTGTGCTGGTTGTAAAGTTCCTATACCACCCACATCAGTTAATCAGTTCACATGGTAAGGGGTTAGTTAGCTGGACTCTGAATCACCTATCTCTCTGGTTCTACCTCCAAGACAGGCACATGCTGTCTGTAGAAGTGAGGGGTGGTGGTGTTCTATTTACATTCTTGCCTTTCCAAATATTTGGCTAGTTGTCCAGTTCTTTGCTCTTGCACAAAGTCTGATGGTTCCCTAATGTGTCTATTAAGTGGGTCAGTTTTATTGTAGGTAACCTGGGCTCTGTCACTCATACCTATGGGTTCTGCACCTGCACAGTCTGGCTCGGGAGCTTTTCCAAGCAGTTTCTTTTCCGTGTGTTGTGGCCCCCTCCCTCATTTGCCCATGGTTTTGGTGGGCTTCTGGTAGTAGTATAAAGAAGGGGCAAGTGCGAGTTACCTCTGTTCCTTCCAACCCTCACACCAGAGCAATGTCCTGTTTCAGTAGACTCTGATGTAGAGGGGAAGGCGGGTGGGTGATGTGAGTGACGGAGCCGATCTCGAAGAACCAAGGATACAGGTGGAGTAACCTCAGTTTCTTCTTCGAGTGGGTTCCATCGACTCACACCTATGGGAGAATAGAAAAGCAGTAGTCCCAAAAGGGGAGAGGCAAGTGTCTACTTTAATATGGACTGTAATACTGCTCTCCCAAAGCCAGAATCTGCTTGAGCAGATAGATAATGTGTAATGTTTGGTAATTGTGCACGTAGTGCTTCATGTCACTGCCTTGCAAATTTGGTCCAAGGGATATCTGTGAGGCCAAATTGCGTATGTTGCCACAGTCCTAGTAGAATGGCCTTTGAGACCAGTAGGGGGCTCCTTTTCTGATAGTGTGTAGCAGAGTGCAATGCATTCTACTAGCCAGGAAGATATAGTTTGTGATGTAACTTTAGAGCCTGCAGCATGGCCTCCCAAGCTGATGAAAAGCAAAGTTGACTTTCAAAAGGGTTTTGTCCTGTCAAGGTAGAAGGAAAGTTTCATACAATAGCATCTTCCTGGAAATCGGTGAGAGGCTTTAAAGTCTCTATTTGGCGGAATAGCCTATGGCTAATGCTCACCATGGAGCGAATCTCAGAGGACTTAGCACACAACCTTGAGGACTTTGATTTGTACGCCCTGCTGGGACATGGTATCTTCACTATGCAAGACTAAGACGAAGCGGCCACTACTGTGTCTCAAAGACACTCAAGTTGGACTTTATGTACCAAGGAGGTACACCTGCCTATATTTATGACAGTGGATGCTGGTTTGGCTTTGTTGTTAACATTTTTTGTTTTCTGTTAAACCTATGGTTTCTTTATGTACTGAGCTCTTCGCCACAAAATGTAATGACTATACTGTTATGTCCTTTCAGATATTACTGTTGGGTGGCCAATATATCTGACCAGATAAATACTTAATAAAAATTTTAAAATGAAAAAAAAAAAAAAAAAGGTAGAATGAAAGTGTCCATTTAACATCTAAGGTGTGCAGAGTGGATACTCCCTTGTTGGTGTGCGGTTTTGGAGGGAACAACTGGTAAATTAATATCTTAGGACATATGAAACTGGCTAATGATTTTGGGTCTAAACGAAGGAGGTAGCCATAGAGTAACCTTGTCATTATGGAAGATAAGAAAGGAAGGTAGCATGGAAAAGGCTAGGAGATTTCCTAATCTCCAGGCTGATGTTAATGCAACCCTCCAGGTGTAATGAACAGGTGGCCAACGGTACAAATGGAAGTAACATGAGTCTGCTCAGTACCAGGTTTAAGGCCTAAAAGGGGCACAGATCCCTGACAATAGGACAGTAATTAAATTAAAATAAAAGGGGGGAGGCCCACACCCCATCAGGGGCAAAAATGCACCAGGACACAGGCCTTCAGGGGGTAATGGTCCGACCATGACATGGGTAAGATAACTACATCCCTAATCATAGGACCCCCCCACCCCCTCCTCCAGGCCACTGAAAATCATTAAGTCCAGAGTATGCCCCCTCTCATGTGTCAGGCCATATATAACCTGGGACAGGCCCATGGTTGTCATGGAGGACATGAACTCCTGTTCCACTCTATATAAAGACTGACATCGGTGTGAAGGTTGAATCTTATTGAAAATTAATTTTTAAAAGGTGATAAGACAAGGAACTGGGTACTTAATTGATAATTCCAGTCTCACGCCTTTTTTAGATGTGTGCGGCGGCGCCCATGCTTCTTTTCCAAAACACCCAGAAGTCTGCTTTACATGTGCTGCCGCCGCCGAATACGCACATGTGCGGGCGATGCGCATCTATTTCCGGCCGCGAACTGACCGGGTCGGCAATCGAGGCTGGTCATACGCAGCCGGAAATAGATGCGCATCGCCCGCGCATGCGCATATTTGGCAGTGACGTCACGTATAAAGCGGACTTCCCGGTCTTTCGGGAAACAAGCGTGGGCGCCGCCGCGCATGTCTAAAAACGGAGTCAGTCTCTAGAAAAGTTTCCCCATAATTTCTCATATCTTTTATGGGACATTGTACTGTTACTAATATGCAATGGCACAACTCATTCAGCTATCACCCACATTTACATTTATTTTTAGTTCAGAGTGGGTTGTAGGTTTTTTTGTTGTTGTTTTTTAGCATAGTAGAACTGTCTTCAGATTGAAGGACAGGTTTAAAAACACCATTTGATGTTCCTGGGGCAAACTTCACAGCTTCAAATAAAGCAGTAATCGAATCTGACATAAAAATGTACCCCAACAACTGTTCTGCTACCTTGGTTTAAAGACTGGCTGCTCTGCCTGGGGTGGATGCTACTCTGTAGTCATGCCAAAGGGTACCCTTTGGTGTCGCTCTTTGGCAGTGGCGGAAGTGGGACTAGAGCAGTAGTTCTCAACGTTTTTTTAATCTATACCCCCCCTCCCATTTGTGCTTGTCAGTGGAAACTGAGGCCCCTCACAACCACTACCATCACAGACACACCTTGCTTCCTCTCTTCCTCTTCCCATTCTCACCCTCCTATTTTTTCACCTACCACTCCCTCTTGTTCTTGGATTCTCTTCCCCACTTGCAACCCCATTATTTTGGAGATTTCCATTTCAGTCAGAAAGGAACCAGTTGTTTGGCATCTGTGGTCCTTCTCATACCCCTCTCCCCCAGAATACCCAGTAATTGGGCAGTGTTGATTGACCCTAATCCCCAGGCGTAAAATAATGAGTCGGTGTTTTAGGCTTTAATTAAACTCTCAAGTGGGCAACATTACTCTTTCTATGGAAAAGAAATCTTCATTTAAAAAAATAGAGAAGCTGCATTGTCATAAGGGACATCCCTCAGCCCTAACTGGGGGGGGGGGTGAGTTTGTGCCCGCCCGCTCCTGAACAGGGTGCCGGGCAGGGAGTGGGCAAAGGGTTCCTTTTGCCCTCCTCCCTGCCTGCTCATGGGGCAGCGGCACAGGTAGGCCAATGGGGAGAGAGGAGGGGCACCTGGTGGCGGGGGGAGTGGACAGGTATATATACCTGTAGCAGCTGGGTGCCTCTTCCTCTCTCCTCAACCTCAGGTTGTGTAAAAAAAAAAAAAAAAAAAAGGGGGAGGGGGTCTTACAAACTTTACTTTGTCACCTCAATTTTGCATGTTGGGTGATAGCCCCGTGCTGGGTTTTCTGTGCACGGTTCGGCCAAACAACTGCAGGACTGACAGCGCCCCACCACCGCGTACGTATAACTAAAGGTATAAGGGCCGACCTCCTGGTCTGGCTTCTGTTCCTCTAGAACTACAATGGCATTTCCCTGTGGTGGGAGGTACGGCTACTAGAGGCCGACATGCAGGTGGTATCTGACACTGCTGGTGGGATTGGCTTCAGGGTTTTCTTTCAGGGTAACTGGTGTGCCCAATGCTGGCCGCCGGAATGGGCAGCCAGTGACCTTATCAGAGATATAACGTTCCTTGAGCTGTTCCCACTCCTGGTGGCGTTGGAGCTCTGGGGTCATCGATTCCAGAACTCACACTTATGCTTCTGGTCCAATAACCAAGCAGTGGTGGAAGTGGTCAACCGACAATCCAGTAAATCCAGCAGAGTTATGGTTTTGGTCTGCTGGTTTGTGCTGAAGTGCCTTTCCATTAATATGTATTTTTCGACCAAACATGTGCCCGGTATTCACAATGAGATTGCTGATTCCCTATCTTGTTTTCAGATGGAGTGGTTCCGTTCCTTGGCAACCAGCGCCAACGTCAACCCGGAGGTGATGCCGGAGGCTTTGTGGAGGCTTGGGAACGAAGGATAAATGAGGGCATTAGAGCTGCCATTTCGAGCTCTACGTGGCGAGCCTATGTGTATTCTTTCCAGGAATTCATTAGCTTCCTCTCAACCCACGGGTTGCAGGAGTCTTGGCTCATTCCTACCTGTCACGTGGAATGGTTCGCGGCGTGCTTGATTGGCCGTGGGTTGGCGCCACGTACCATATGGTGTCGCCTGGCAGCCATCGCCTTTTTCAGTAGGGCGCAGGGGGTCGCCGACCTTTGTGCAAGTTACCGGCTTCGTAGGGCTTTGGACGGCTGGGCGAGGAAGCGGGGGCCTCGGAGGGATACTCGCCAACCGGTGTCAACTGACACACTGGCTCGCTTGTTGGCAGCACTGCCTCGCATTTGCTCGTCCCGCTATGAGGGGTTGCTTTTCCGGGCAGCCTTTTCAACTGCATTTTTGGGGGCGTTGTGGATCAGTGAATTTGTTCCCTCATCACAGGGCGATTGTAGGGGTGTGGCCCTGAAAATCAGGGACATAACCTGGCCCCCTGATGCTATCACCATCATGATTCGGTGATCTAAGACTGATCAAGGGAGGAGGGGTCAGCAATTGATGCTGCACCGAGCTACGGTAAGGGTGGTGTGCCCGGTGGCGGCAATGGGGGAATATTTGGAGGTTCGCCCGCCTTTAGAGGGCCCTCTATTCATCCATTTCGCTGAGGCCAGGCTGACAACATTTCAATTCCAGGCCGTTTTTAAGAAAAGCTTGACGGCACTGGGGCTGTCACCTGCTAGCATCGGGTCTCACTCTTTCAGGATCGGTGCGGCTTCCACGGCAGCCGCGGGGGGACCTGTCTGCATCACAGATTATGGCTATAGGCCGATGGCGGTCCAATGCCTACCGCAGCTACGTGAGGCCTTTCACCCCCCTCGCAGTTGGCGCAACATGTTTATAATACTGATATTGTGTTTTGTTATATGCAGGTGATGACCAGTTGCCAAGTGTATGGATCTGTGGGCACAGCATTGTATGGTGGGCAGAATGCCACGCGGCAAATTCTGACTTTGGTTTGCAGCTGGGTTGTGGGCTCCATGCCCGCCTTTACTGGTTTCGGCGCAGCGGTATGCATTGTGAGCATCTGTTACCTTTGCTCCTCCGCAGGGCCGAGTGGTTCGGGTCGCCTGCCAGCCTCATCATCCATCTGGGTGAAAATGATCTTGGATTGTGCAGCACATGGGAGCTCACTGGAGCAATGAAAGATGACATCTCAGAATTGGCGGCTCGGTGGCCACGAGCACTCATTTGGTGGTCGGATTTGCTTGCCCATAGGGTCTGGAGGTATACTGCTACGCCGGGCAAGATAGAGCGTGCCAAGCGAAAAATCAACCGGGCCATGTGGGCGTTTGTTGGGCACTTGGGGGCCAGATAGTGCACCATGAACGGATCGTGAGCCAGCAAGCAGGTCTCTTCCAGCACGATGCAGTGTATTTATCGGTTCAGGGGAACACGCTCTGACTGGAGGACTTGAGGGCTGTCATCCGTTTGCATTTTGGGTTACCTGTGGGGGGGAAAGGGGTGGAGTAGCGAGTCGCCTCCCCCCTTTTCATGGTGGTTAGCGGGGTAGGAACCGTGCTGTGGTAAGGCTCCGTATGAGCTGAGGAGTCGCGCTTGTACCCGTTACCACTCAGGGAGTGGGGGGGGGCTTAAGGCCGGGGGCCCCAGCCCAGGCTCGGAACGGCTGGTTTGGGGGCTGCAAACCCGCCCTGACCCGAGGGGAGGGTGAACTCGAAGGGTTGATTCACCCGGGCAGGGGCAGAGAGATGTAGCTCAACCCCCTTTTGCCTGCTTTATGTAGTATGGTTCCTCCCCACTATTATGTACACAGGTTCTTATTGTTTGTTATGGATGTGTAAGTTATATTGTAATAAAGTTGCGGCCAAGGCCTTTTACCCCAGAGCATGTCTCTGTCTGCTCTTATGGGTGGTGCGGGCACAAAAACCATTTCTCCTTATTTGAACTTTTTGGAAGATATTTTCTCCTGACTTAAAAGCTCAGCCTATGTGCTTCTTCACCTACCTTCTCCTAAATACTTCACTGCTTCTTTGAATTAAAAGGAATAGAGTGAAAGCAATAAAAAAGGAAACAAAATGCCTGACTAAAAGGGGAAACATTTTTCTTTCTATTTAAGAATAGAACCATTTATCCCTCTTGGTCACCTTAGATGTGTTGCATGCATTACAGTTTAACAGAAAGAATATATAACACACATTAAATTAAAAAGAAAATAAATTGCTTTTACTTTATAATTTTTCATTCCCAAGTCAGTTCTTAAAGAAAAAGCAATGTAAAGCATTAAAAAAGTGCAATAGATTAAATTTGCAGAATAGCTTTTTCTGCCTTTGGAATTATTGAGTATGAACAAATCCTCAGCATGCAAACTTCATCAATAAATTGTTAGGGCTCAAATGACATCTTTGGAAAACTTCAGAATTTGCGGAATATTAAGGTATTCGGTTCGGAAAGGCCGAATTCCAAAGTTCCGAGGACCAAGGCCCTTATTTGGAAAACTTCTGAAAACGTGGAAACGTGTGCATGCCTGGGGGGCTGGTGGACAGTTGAGCTTCTTCTGGAAATGAAACTTAGTGCCATATTTGGTAAGAGGGGAGTATGGGAGGGGGAAACTGAGTGATGGTTAACCAGAGTGATGGTAAGTATTGATTGGCTGGCCAAGTCAGATGGTCAGCTTTTGAACTGGCTGGCAGGGCAAAATAAAAGTGTCTGCACCGCAGCCATTTTCTCATTTCTCTTTGGAAAATTTGGCTGCGCTGAACGCTACAGCGCTGCTGGATCTGTAAGTAATAGGCTGGGAGAATGGTGGAGAGGGGTGCCTGGCCTGGTATGGTATGGCATGGTTTGGCCTGGATTCTCCATAGGGCCAATGCTGGGGGATGAGGGTTATGATACCCTTTGCCATGCTATGCAGGTTTTTTTTTTTTAAAGTAATTGGGTGCCACATTGCTGCCTGCTGCTTGGTTGGCACTTGGCACCATGAGGAGGGATCTTTCTTTTTGGCTCCACTTCCTAAGTTTGCTTGGTCTGTTCAAGTTACCATTGCCACAGTGCCATGACAAGAAAGAGCGTGCCCCTGGAAGGGGAGGGGTGAGAATGTCTGGTTTCTTAATTCTGTGACTGCTGCTGGGGCCGGCGCTTGCTGGCTTTTTTTGGTGGGATTTATTTCTCCATACAGTTGCAGACTGTTTTGCGGGGGTTGTTGTATTCTTCTTGAGCGAATGTCCCTTGCTAGCCTGCATTTTTGTGCACTGCTTGATTGGCATAATGATAAAGTGGGTGCACTCACTACTGCTGTGGGTACACTACTGTTGGGTTGTTGTTTTTTATTTCTACATGCAGCTGCACTTTTGGGGGGTTGTCTTCTGGAGCGATTGTCCCACTCTTGCTAGCCTGCTTTTCTGGGTAGTGCTCTGGCAGCGAGTTCAAGAACTTTGCAACAACTTTCCAAAGTTCTCCAACATTGTGTGCTTTTGTCTCTGAAGTCTGAAGCTTCGCCAAGGACACCAAATTGCCCCTGAGTACTCAGGCTGACTATTTGGAACTTCAAAAATCGGGCTGAATACCCGGAAGTACTATTCGGTTCAGCCCTAATAACGTTAAGACAGATGGAAAGTGACTTGCAACAGAAATGTTATACATACATAAATGCACACACAGTTGAACATTTCTAGTTAAATAAGGATGTAAAATACCTACAGAACTACAAAGGTCAGGATAATATTCTCCTGTGTCATTAACACTTCCAATACTTGCATGGTAAAGCTATGGACCATATGTCTCCTTTACAGTCCTGGAATTATTTTATATTAATGAAGCTATACTGATTTTTAAAAACACTACATCTTGTTTTTGTGTAAAGAATGATTGCACTCAACATAAAGGGATATTCTTAAAGCATCTACTAAAAATGAATTCCACAAATGTAGCATCATTTTAAAGACATTTTTATGATATTTTAAATTTGATGAATGGGGTTGTGTATTTTATTTGTATGTTTTGTGTTTTATGTTGTAAGCCGCCCCAAGATGCCGTGGGCATGAGGGGCCCGCTAATAAATGTTTATAATAAATATATAAATATTGTTCAGAGGTCTGGAGCACACATTTTTTCAAATGGCTTTCCTGAAGTTAACAATATGAGGTTGCTGATAAAATCTGTGCTGGTAGTTTGGATTTTGAAGCAGACAATTTTTACCAACATAGCAGATAACAAATTGTTCCATAACAACAAATTGGAACTTTGCAAATATTTAATGTAATCAACAATTCCTTCACAGCCAACCCTTTAAGATTAGCCCTTTTCTAAGTACCTCCATCATGACATTATATGAGTGATATTGCAGCTGGTTCCTGCATGGGGTGAATGGGGGGGGGGGG
>QEPC01006764.1:458883-479454 GCA_003113815.1 Sphenodon punctatus | reverse complement strand
CCCCCCCACCTCTATCCTCACCTGCTAAATGCTCTGCCAATAAGAGGGTTCTCTATCCCCTGGTGGCAGTGCTTCACACAGCAGTGTTCCCATCATTAAGTAATGTAATGTCCATCCAATGTTAACCCTGGGAACTCCTTGCTGCTGGGTTATGCCATGCCACTGGCCTACTGTTGCCCTCGCTCCGTTCCTAGGCTCGCCGGCCCAGCTAGCCTTACTAGCCCTCCAACCTCAAAACCCATCAGCCGCCCCTGTCAAAGTCCCGACGATGGGGAGGGTGTTCACGGTGGCCACTCCTAAGCTGTGGAATTCTTTCCCATCATTAAGTAATGTAATGTCCATCCAATGTTAACCCTGGGAACTCCTTGCTGCTGGGTTATGCCATGCCACTGGCCTACTGTTCCCCTCGCTCCGTTCCTAGGCTCGCCGGCCCAGCTAGCCTTACTAGCCCTCCAACCTCAAAACCCATCAGCCGCCCCTGTCAAAGTCCCGTGGGTTTCCTGGGTGGTGACGATGGGGAGGGTGTTCACGGTGGCCACTCCTAAGCTGTGGAATTCTCTCCCATCAGAGGCCCGCCTAGCCCCGGACCTCCCTTCTTTCTGACGACCGTGTAAGACCTGACTGTTCCCCCAGGCCTTTGGGGAGGGAGACGGGTACGGTGGGCGGGGGGAGGGGTTCATTTCTGCCCTTTTAAAATGTAAATGTATTTTATGAATTTTATGCATGTTATCAATGTTATTTTTTTGTTGTGAGCCACCCCCAGCTGCCATTGTGTGCAGGAGAGGGCGGGATATACATATTTGTAAATAAATAATTAAATATGTTTATGACAGGAAGTAAAATTACTTTTCCAACTGAAACTAGGGAGGGAATTTAGATCAGACGTATTTACCCAACATCTAGATGTAACTGTCAGTAATTCATTAAGTGTACTATCTAAATCTTTCAGCAATTGCGGGAAACCCACCTCTACCAATCTGTGCACATGTTTTCCAAAGACTATTTTCTAACAGGCTGTTTCAAATCACTAAAACTGTTTAAATTTTTTTTGCACTTCTGAGCAGTTCACTGTTTGCCTAACAAATGTTTTTTTTAAAAAACCTGTTCAGCATCTCACAATGATAGACCTATTTAAAAATTCCTATACATTTGGCACCATTGTACTTTTTGGTTCCACAAATCCATTCCATACTATGTTGAATCCAACTAGTTTATGGTCTGATAAAAAAGGAAAGGGGAAAAAAAAAAAGTTATCAATGCATAAGATCAGAATTTTGCTCAAAACCTGCCTCACAAATTAACTGAAGACCAAAAAAAAAAGTTCAGTTATAACAAAATAAAGTTAATCTTGTGGTTTTGTGTTAAATCACATACCAATACAGTATGAGAGAACTGTGGCTGATTTCAAATCTTGCATCCTCTATGCAAAGATGTTACAGTACAGATAGCAGATGGCACCAACACTAGTTTAGTCAAAACTAATGACATTGAACTTAACACATCTCTCTAACAAATAAAAAAAAACTCAAACCACCACCCCACATCTCCAAAACTCCTGCCAAACCCGCCTTAATGACAATGAAGTATTGAGTTTTGTTTGGTTCCCTACCCTCAGCCTCATGGCCTGAGCTTTTTGTGGGGCGGGGGGTTGTACCCACCAGGCTACTGTTCACTTTGCATGATATACACAGAAGTGCAGTTTCCATCCATGCATTGTAGAGTCAGTTTGTCTCTGACCCCATAGCAGAGCGCACTCACGTAATTAGTGAGAATATCTGCCCATGTTGTACGCGTGGAGAGCTTAGAGACATGCTCCCTATGTTGTGTGTGGTGCTTGTATGCTATGGGGGTGGAGGCAAACTGACTCTACAATGCGTAGGTGGAAAGAAAACATAAACTGCATGTGTATGTATATCATGCAAAGTGTGGTTTCCTACCCTCAGCCTCATGACCCGAGTTTTTTGGTGGGTGGGTGTACATTGGCACTCGTGCACACATGGGTGCACATTGGCACTCGTTAGCCAGGATTAGCCTGCACAGTGTTTCCCACATTCTTTGGCAGGATGTTGTGCATGGGGGACCCAATAGACAACACATGCCCCGGTTCTGTGCCCTCTTAACAAACGGCCAGAAAAACTCCCACTTCTGGGTGTCTATCATGCCATTTGTTTTCTGCTAAGAAGTTCTACAGAGAACATTGAAATAGTGGAGAGGTTGGCCCAATAGCTTGGATACAGTGTGTGTGAGGGGAATGGGCATGAAATGTGGGTGTCAAAGGTGTAGAAAATGCTTTCTTCACTTCAGGTGTGGCTAGACTCCACTAGGTAGAAATAAAGAATGTCCAGTCCAGTCCAGCAGAGCTAGAAGTCAATCTTTGTCTGAATATAAAAGAACAAAATTTCCTTGTTCCATATATATATTTAGTTACTCTTTCATCCTCCATGACAGCTCATGCCCAGATTTATGCCTTTGACATCAGAAGACAGCGATAGGAAGCCAAGCTTGTCAATGAGAGTGCCCCCTAACTTCCAGGCATTGTGGGGGGACCAGAAAAATGCTGGTGCCTCCAAGGATACCTCTGAGCCTTTGAAACAAATGAGAGGGAGCAGGCTGGGAGGAAAGCTAACTTCAATATAACAGAAGTTAGGAGGCTCTAGAGCAGGCTGCCTGCCTCCATCCACAGAAACACTGGCTTCCTGTTATCTCCTTTCTAAACTCATCTTGCTTAGATTGGACGGTGCTCCCCACTGTTGCCGCTCTCCTCCTGCTCTACTATACTGTTGTGTGTTTAAAGGCGGTGCACCGCTGCTGTGCACATGTGCAAAGGGGCCATGACCATGTTTCCTGACTGGAATGCTGGGTAATGTAGTCCCAGGGTATAGTGCAGCAGCAGCGGCTCCTTCAGCGGCAATGAGTGGGGAACAAGGCAAAAAGGTACTGCAAGTGGAAGCAACTGGGCTGCCAAGGTGGCAGAGAGACAGGCAACAAGGCAGGTTGTCAGGTGGCGTAAGTTTCTTCCCCCCGCAGCCACTACCGAGGGAAACCCAGTCACCCCTCCCCCCTTGAGTCACTCTCACAATCACCCCTCCCTAAAGCAGGGGGCGCCTTTTCAAAATTACAGTGGCAACGGCGCCAGCAGCATGGGGGAAGCGAAGCGGCCCTGCCGCAGACCAAAGAACAAGCATGCAGGCATACAGGCACATGGCCAGATGGGCAGTTGGGGGGGGGGGCTTGACTTCCACACACACCCAGCCCCACCCAGGCTGCTGCCAAAGAGGGGCTGTGCCACAGCAGCAACTCCCAGCAGCAAGCCACCTGTCGCACACCAAGCCTTCATGTCTCAGAACGTTCAATAGAAGCCCCATAGTGCAAAATGGGGATTCAAAAGTCAGATGTCTTCATCCCCCTTGCAACAAACCTTCTGTGTAGACTCCCAGACCTTAGAGCTCCTGTCCCTTCAACTAACTAACTAAATCTGGGAAACTAACATGGTCCCTGACTAGAGAAATCCCCAACAAAAACTCGCCAACCCCAGAAGCAAACAACATGAATAATCCAATGCAAGTGAATGGAGGCACTTGCATTGGAATTCTTACCCGCCCTAACAGAGCTGCTCCCGCCAGCTCTATAATAAGTAGAATGAATTCTGCTTTCCTTCCAGTTTGAAAAATATATCTCACACTCTGACACCATTTCTCTGGTACAGTTAATATACAAGGATATGATTTTGAACTGTAGCTGAAGCAGGAGGGAAGGCGGTTGGAGCAACGGTGGCATCGTTCACATGCTGAAGCCAACAGGTTGCGGCACAGAGCGAGTTTACGAGCCTATGTTGTTGTTGTGCGGATAGCAAAGGAGGAGTACCTTGCTGCCCTCATAGCATCCACTAAATCCCATCCAGCGGAGCTATTCTGGGTGGTACGGGGGCTGGTCAGTCCAGGCGCTCTCCACCTTGAAGTGGAGTAATCTAGTGCCCGCTGTGACTTGTTTTGTGGATTATTTTTCGGGAAAAATCACCCGGATTCACCATGGTTTTGACGCTGCATTTTCTGCAGTGGGGCAACTAGAGGTTATGGAAGCCCCGCCTTGTCCTTGTTTGTGGGATCAGTTTCAGTCGGTGGCCGATGCAGAGGATGTTCTTGGGGCTGTTAGGGCTACCTGTTGTGAACTGGCTGGTTAAGGCCTGCCGGGAGATGTTGGGGCCGCTGCTGGCAGGGGTAGTCAATGCCTCCTTAGGGAGGGCAGGGTGCCAAGTTGCCTTAAAGAGGCGGTGGTGCGACGCCATCTCAAGAAACCATCGCTTGACATTGATTCCCTTGCCAGTTATCGGTCGGTCTCTAACCTTCCCTTTTTAGGGAAGGTTATTGAGCGGGTGGTGGCCAGTCAGTTGGAGGAGCATCTGGATTGTGTCAGTTATCTTGATCCCTCGCAGTCAGGATTTCGCCCGGGTTATGGCACCAAGACTACACTTGTGGTGTTGGTTGACGATCTTCGCTGAGAATTAGATCAGGGCCGTTCGGCCACGCTGATTCTATTAGATCTGTCGGCAGCATTTGATACCGCTGATCATGAGATGTTGGTGACGTGCCTGTGGGACTGTGCAGGGGTGGGCGGAACGGTTCTTGACTGGTTCCGCTCCTTCCTGTCCGGAAGAACTCAGCGTGTGGTGCTCGGGGATTATTTTTCATCATACCAAGACCTCTCGTGTGGAGTCCCGCAGGGTTCTTTTTTTTCCTCTCTCCTGTTCAACGTGTATATGAAACTGCTCGGCAAGGTGGTCAGGAGGTTTGGCATGCGGTGCCATCAATATGCTGAAGACACCCAGCTTTACCTCTCTTTTTCATCAGACCCAGGCCAGTCAGTCTCGGTGCTTACCACGTGCCTGGCAGCTGTGGGGATTGGATGAGGGTGAACCAACTAAAGCTTAATCCTGACAAGATGGAGGTGATGTTGGTGGGGAAGGCGGTGGGGTGATGACCCCTATCATTGATGGGCTTTGCCCCCCGCTGGTTCCCCAGGTGCGGAGTCTGGGGGTGCTCCTTCATTTGCAGCTCTGCTTGGATGCTCAGGTGGAGTCTGTGGCAAGAAGTGCCTTCCGCCAATTACATCTGATGCGTCGGCTTCGGACGTGTGTTTCGGACTCTGACCTGGTCACTGTCATTCATGCTTACATCACCTCTAGGCTTGACTACTGTAACGCACTCTATGTAGGGCTACCCCTGGTGATGGTTTGCAGACTGCAGCTGGTGCAGAATGCGGTGGCCCATCTCCTGGTGGGACTGGACCGCCGTGAACATGTTACACCGGTTCTTCGGTCTCTGCACTGGTTGCCTGTAGTCTTCTGGGCCCAATTCAAGTTCTTGGTGCTTGCTTATGAAGTCCTAAACTGCCTTGCCACGACCTATTTGCAGGACCGACTCACCCCCCAGGTCCTGGATTGGCCCCTGTGGTTGTCGGGGGGGTTCTCTCCTTGAGATTGCCCAAGACTGCCAGGGGCCACGATGGGGAGGGCCTTCTCGGTGGCCGCTCCACGGCTCTCGAATTCCCTGCCAGTGGAGACTCATTTGGCTTCAGATTTCCCCTTGTTTCGACATCGTTGCAAGACGTGGCTGTTCTGCCTGGCTTTACAGGGGGAGGATGGGTAGGGTGGGGGGAGTGGATTAGGGTGATGGGTGGTTTGGGATATTTTTTATTCCTCCCTTTTGTTAATATTTTAAAGCTGGTTTTAATGTTTTGATCTGAAATGTTGTTCACCGCCCAGAGCTACCTGTGGCAGGATGGGAGGGATACAAATGTTTTAAATAAATAAATGTATACATTTGACAGAGTGTCATGGCAAAATAATTAATTGCATGACTTTTTAAAATTACATTATGGATAGTTTTTCATGTTGAAAAGGAAGATCTTAGAAGGCATCAGAAAGCATTAACAGTTGGCAAGATTTAGAAATGCAACCAACACACCTTTGAAAGTCGCCATACCAGGAAAACAATAAAAAAATAAAACTTGTCCATTCAGTACCATGGTCATCTTTCTGAGTAATTTGAAAAACGTCTTGTTCTTTTTCCTTCATTTCTACTTTTTTTAATTACATGAGCACACCACAGATTAAATGCAAAGTGGTGCATGGAAAGACAGCTCCATGGTGGGACCAACATGCCTGACCCTGTCTGTTGTATGATCTGTTGACAGCATGTACCCAAAGGAAATGCTGATCCACTCTAGATTTAGAACAGTAATAAAGTGCTGCTGAATATGTTGTGATTTTTTTCACTTTTCCCCTTTCCATTCTCCAAGACATTCTGCTCTACATGTCCAGACAACGCTCTATAGTCCATGGGCCAGACCAGAAATCGGTATCAGGTAAGGTTGCAAAATTTTATTCTGTTTCTCTGAAAGGTGTATGTTTATGGATTATGTTTTCA
Source organism: Sphenodon punctatus (assembly GCA_003113815.1). NCBI lineage: Eukaryota > Metazoa > Chordata > Lepidosauria > Sphenodontia > Sphenodontidae > Sphenodon > Sphenodon punctatus. Next base: position 473,029 of record QEPC01006764.1, on the reverse strand, counting down.
CATAACCAGTTCTGAGTGGTAACTTAATAGTTTTATGATGTCATGAAGATGGCCGAAACAACTGCCATAAGCTATAACGTGATCAGAGTGACTGATTTTAATTTTTAAAACACCGTTGGAATGCCAATGAAATCTGCTGTAAATAAGGTGTACTGATAATTACGTTATCCATTTTTTAATTCAAGATGTAATGTGATCCTAATGACTGATTTTAATTTTTAAAACATGTTTGGAATACCAATGAAATCTGCTACAAGGAAAAGTCAATTTCCCCACCCATTTTTATATGGTTTACTGCATATCATGCTTTACCTGCTGCAGATATGCATGTAAACATTAAGAGACAATTTTAGCTTACTCTTCCTTTCCAGTGACACGGCATGAATAGGCAGTCTTTGCACTGTGGAAGCTGACTTGACTCCACCTTTCCTGGCTTGGCACAAAAGAGTTCATAGTGTAGGTCATTTACAGAACTAGTATGGGTAGCTGGTACATACATGTGGCAGGTGAATTGCTGTACCTTCTCTGGAGAGACTTCCCATGACTGGCCTAATTGACTGTATGTCTCCTGGTAGTTCTTGTCCTTTCTCAGTAGTTTCAAGGGAGTTAACTTACCCCGACCCGCAAAAGCACTCTGTGTCGCAGCCAGTGAAGGCATGTAGTCCAATCCGGGCATCAGACACGCACTGTCCAACTGAACATGCGAATTTGCTTATGTCAATAAACGTAAGAACATAAGAAGTGCCATACTGGGTCATACCAACGGTCCATCTAGCCCAGCATCCTGTCTCCGACAGCGGCCAATCATGGTGGCTTGGAAGAACCACCCAACAGGTCACAATGGGGGATCTATTCCCTGTTGGTTTTCCCCAGCTCCCGTCATGCTCCCTGATCCTGTCTGGCTAATAGATGCTAATGGACCTATCTTCCAGAAACTTGTCCAAACCTCTTTTAAACTCAGCTGTAGTACTGGCCCTTACCACAGCCTCTGGCAGTAGATTCCACAACCCAATTATACGCTGAGTGAAAAAATATTTTCTTTTATTTGTTTTAAACTTGCCACCCATGAGTTTCATGGAGTGTCCCCTAGTTCTAGTACTAGCTGAGAGGGTAAATAACTGCTCCTTGTTTATTAGTTCCACACCACTCATGATTTTATAGACCTCTATCATATCTCCTCTCAGTCGTCTCTTCTCCAAACTGAAGAGCCCCAACCTACCAAGCCTCTCCTCATACGGGAGCCCTTCCATGCCCTTGATCATTTTTGTTGCCCTTCTCTGTACCTTTTCTAGTTCAGCTATGTCTTTTTTGAGATGGGGCGACCAGAACTGCACACAATATTCGAGGTGCGGTCGCACCATTGATTTGTATAGAGGCATTATGACATCCTCAGTTTTATTCTCTATCCCCTTCCGAATAATTCCTAACATTCTGTTTGCTTTTTTGACTGCTGCTGCGCACTGCGCTGTGGATTTCATTGTATTGTCCACAACCACCCCCAGATCCTTTTCCTGAGTGGTAACTCCTAGCTTAGTACCCAGCATTGTGTACGCATAGTTTGGATTATTTTTCCCTACGTGCATCACTTTGCACTTGTCCACATTAAATCTCATTTGCCATTTAGATGCCCAGGCACCCAGTGTCGTAAGATCCTGTTGCAGTTCCTCACAGTCTGCTCGTGTTTTAACTACCTTGAATAACTTGGTGTCGTCTGCAAATTTGATCACCTCACTCTTAACACCCTTTTCCAAATCATTAATGAATACATTAAACAGCACCGGTCCCAATACAGATCCCTGAGGCACACCACTTTTTACATCTCTCCATTGTGAAAACTGACCATTTAGTCCTACCCTTTGCTTTCTATCTTTTAACCAGTTTCTGATCCATAGTAAGACACTACCTCCTATCCCATGACTTTTTAATTTTCTCAAGAGTCTCTCATGAGGGACCTTATCAAATGCTTTCTGGAAATCCAGGTACACTATATCTACTGGGCCTCCCTTGTCCACATGCTTATTTACACCCTCAAAGAATTCCAACAGGTTAGTGAGGCATGACTTACCTTTACTAAATCCATGTTGACTCTTCCCCATTAAGCCATGTTTGTCAACATGTCCTGTAATAAACCTTGTGAGGCTCTCTGTTCCACACTTTATGAACATGGGGCATAGTATGTCACTCACAAAGCCAATGCATAGTATCAGTACATCTGTGTCATCTGAAGTAACAGCAACGGATTTCGCCCCTGCCTTTGCCCTATGAAGTGCATGTAGTAGCATCCGAGTGTCAGCTTCTTCTTGTGTAGACCTCAGGTCGCTGACTTCCTCCCAGTGGTATTTGGTGATCATGAAACAGGCCTCCTCACTTCTTGTTGCGTAAAGTACTTTACCTTGTAATCTCTACATGTACTTAGGCATCCTCCACTGTTGCACCAAGAACTTGATGAGCTGAGACTTGTTAGATGACCTGCACAGATAACCTTCTCAACTGCTGAATTTTTGAGCTGGTGCAATGTTTTTCAACGGCAGGCTAGCATTTATCCCTTACTTGCATCGTTTGGCATCTTTGATTGATGTTTTCAGAAAAAAGTCAAAAACAACGTCTGTCTTTTCACTCTGCATACTTTCATGAAGTATAACACGGAATAGAGATTCTGCTTGCTGTTCAAATGTGTTCTCATTGCCCTTCATCATCTGCACCAAACTCAGTCCATCAATGATGCAGGTAGATGGAACAGGTATGTTTTCTGCTGGAGATACATTTTTTTCAAACTCTGATGCAATTGCAGCCCTGTTCATCTTGCAGAGTGATCAATCACCGTTTGCGAGTGCCTAAGGCAAAGGTCCCAGAGGGTGAGCTAAGACATCTCTCATATGCAGCTGTCTACTTTCAGCAACAAGGACCATATGCCCAAAGAGGTTTCTGTCAGTCCTGAGTACAACTTCCTTAGCTTTGCCTACACTGCATATCGTCTTTCTGTGGACACTGGAGAACGTTCTAAGATTCTGTTTTGACCTCTTGTCATGGAAGTTGCTAGGTGTAGAACTTATTTCACAATGTATCTTCCTGAAGTTCTGATCTGCTGCTTCTCCAACTTCATGAACTGTGAGAAGATCCTTGGCCAAGTCAGGGAGGGCTGCAACGCCAGTGAATAAGCTAACCAAATCTGCCTGATTATGGCAAATTCGGCTCAACCAATTGTTCGTCATCAAGTCAACCAAAGCTTGGATATCTGCCTCATCTTTTTTGATCCTGGGCAGATGGATATATGGATGTGTCAACGTACTGCTGTGCTGACCAATCAGGCCTCTCAACTGTCTGAAAAACATGCTCCTGTACTCTGATGTCAGATAGTACTTACTGACAACTCCCACCATGCAAAGACTACCTATTAATGCACACACTTTGGGCCAACTTCCAGGCAGGCATTTGGAGGCACTGTCTACAAAACCACCCAATTGTACATAGCCCAAAAGATTGCGGATGGACAACAGAAACAGACGGCAATCTTGTCATAGAGTAGATAAGGCTTATTTATATACATGTGTTGTGTGTATATGATCTTTTCTGTACTGACAATGGCCACAGGCCACGTCAAATAAATTTATTATTATTATTATTAGAGTAGTTGCGTGAACCACCAGCACCAATCGCAGTTTTGGAGATGTTATCATGAAAGTGTGTGCATCCTGTCAACTGCCAAGCTGCACACGTCTATCCAGTGGACTTACTTGCACTGATATGTGCAAACTACGGACATGTAGGAACCAGAAAAAACAAGATGTAGACTTTGCAGTTGAGCTGGAGAACTCGGAACATGATTAGAGTGGCGACGAACAATTCAAATGGTTGGCAGGTGTGAAAGGATGAAAGTATAATGTAATGATAAAAACATATGCATATTAAACAGTTGTTAAACTCCCAAAACTAACAGACATTTCTTTACAAATAATACTAAATTACATGTTATCCATGCATTGGCTAAAATCATATAAAATGTGGATCCATTCGAATGCTTCCAACTATGGTTTATAATTATTTATTTATTCATGCCATGACTTGCTGGAAAGGCAAAAGAGTAAGCTAAAATTGTCTCGATGTTTACATGCATATCTGTAGCAGTAAAGTATGATATGCAACCATATAAAAATGGGGTGTGTGGACTTTTCCTTGTTCTACAGCTTATATCATGAAAACGGTTATGGATAACAATTATCAGTACACCTTATTTGTAGCAGATTTCATTGGCATTCCAAAAGTGTTTTAAAAATTAAAATCGGTCATTCGGATCACCTTATATCTTGAATTTTAAAAATATGTTGTTTCAGCCATCTTTCAGAAAAACAGAATGAGATTTTGCCACCTTACCTGATACTGATATGTGAATTTTCAGCTCTTGGCCCATGGACTAATAGGCTTGGGGACTCTAATCTCAACCACAGTTCATGATCATAAAAGTAATGTTTTTCTATGGCTCCATAAGAAGCAGTATTTTCACTGATAACTTTTATATGAGACTCCAAAAAAAGAACTATGATTGCTAGTTTTAAAAAATCAATTGTTCATTTTCTTTTTCAGGAGAGGAAGCTCCTTATTTTCAGATATACATGTGTCTGGCTTGCATGTGCACATCTTTGTGTGCACAAGCTGTGGTTTGGTAATCTCTCATATGAGTATGTGCATATAGGTCAGGATTGCAAACAAAAACATGACTCAGAAATAGGTTTGAAATTCCAGGCCTATGTTTGTACATGAAAACAAGATTGGACTTCCTAGCAGTCTCTCAAAACAGAACTATTAAAAGCATTAGCCCCAGCTTCAGTCACCATCCCCCAAATTAATAGCAGAGAAAGATCCAGCAGGGAAGAGAAATATACTAATAATTCCACTGAAAATATCCCTAATGCTGCATTTTTATTGTTTATTCTCATAAACCTACATGATGCCTTGCAATTAAAATTCAGTGTGCCTAAGTTGCTATGGCAGCAGAACTTCCACAGAACAATAACTTCCTCAGGCTCAGCCATGAATACTGCCGCAAAGCTAAAATGAAGTCTATACTTGAAAAAAACAGAAGGTACGGGGAAGAGAAGGATACAAGAGGAAAATAGCTAATCAATAGTTGGAGTTCGTTTCCCTTCCCCGATAAAGCTCCTTGAATCCAGAAATTCTGGCTCTTTGTTTAATTGTTTTTCCTCTTATTCCTATAGTAATGGAAAACATTCCTGATAACTATTTAAGTAGCACTTGCCTATGACAGATTGGCTCAAGCTATAAATAGTACATTGTCATCTGCTTTTCTATTCTTGTGCTGAATGCAGTGCTGGTATTGTGTTCACACTTTGCCAGTGCCAAGCCTGATGCTGTAGAGCCAGCAGCAACAGAAAATAATAGTGCAAGACTGAGATAATGAGGAGAAAAACAGAACTGGTACTACTGTAATTGACTACTGTTTTGATATTCACCACTATAAAGAATACACACATTGGTGCTAGAAGAGCCTTAAAACCAAATTTAGTCTTGCTGCCTTAAAGTAATTTTGCATTACAAACTATTATTCTTCAGAGACCATAGCTGTGAATTGCTGAGGACCAACAAAATGTTAACATGACATAGTTAATTTCCTACACATCCTGTCAGCAGGATTGTCAAAGTTAAGGCTGCCTGCACACGTTACAGGACAATATCATTATCAACAAGTACATCTGTGAACTTCAATTATGACCTGCAGCAGCCCTTAGTATTACAATCAGGAGTCAAATTTGTTCACAGAATCAGAGTTGGAAGGGATATGAGGGGTCATCTAGTCCAAACCCCTGCTTGGATCTAGGATGACTACAGCTACAACCTCCTTGACAGATGGCTGTTCAGTCTATTTTTGAAGGAGAGCCTACAACTTCCCTAGGGAACTTGTTCCATTAACACACAACTCTGTTAGAAACTTTTTCCCAATAGTTAGCGGAAATCTACTCTTTGTAACTTGAGATTTTTATCTCGAGTCCTGCCCACTGTAGTCATAAAGAACAGATTATTGCAATTTTTCTTTGTGGGAGCCCTTTAGGTATTGGAAAGAGAATGCCATGCCTCACTAACCTTTTGACATTTTTGAGGGTGTCAACAAGCATGCGGATAAAGGTGATCTAGTTGATATAGTGTATCTAAATTTTCAGAAACCATTTGATAAGATCCCTCACAAGAAACCCTTGAGGAAACTAAGTAGTCATGGGACAGGAGGCAGCGTCCTGTCGTGGATCAGTAACTGGTTAAAGGATAGGAAACTAAGTAGAGCACTAAATGGTCACTTTTCACAATGGAGAGAAGTAGATAGTGAGGTGCCCCAGAGGTCTATACTGGGACCGGTGTTGTTTAATATATTCATTAATGATCTGGAAAAGGGTGTAAAGAGTGAGATGATCAAATCTGCAGATGACACATAGTTACTCAAATAGTTAAGATGGGTATACTGTGAAGAATTACAGGAGGTTGTTGCAAGACTGGGTGATTGGGCAACTAAATGGCAGGTGAAATTCAATGTTGACAGGTGCAAAGTGATGCACACAGGGAAAAATAATCCCAACTATACCTACACAATGCTGGGATCTAAATTAGGGGTTACCACTCATGAAAAGGATCTTGGACGTCGTTGTGGACAATTCATTGAAAGTTTCAGCTCAGTAGGTTGCAGTCATCAAAAAGGCAAACTGAATGTTAGGAGTTATTTGGAAAGGGATATACCCACCCAATTTCAAGAAAGATATAGTAGAATTGGAAAAGATGCAGAGAAGGGCAACAAAAATGATCAAGGGTATGGAACACCTTCCATACGAGGAAAGGATAGAGAAATCTGGACTCTTCAGGTTGGAGAAGACACAACTAAGAGGGGATATGGTAGAATTTTATAAAATCCCCAATAGTACTAGAACTAGGGGACACACCATGAAATTAAGCAGATTTAAAATGAAGTGTTTTTTCCACTCAATGCACAACTAACTCATGGGACTTGTTGCCAGAAGATGTGGTCAAGACCAGTAGCATAACTAAGTTTAGAAAAAAGACTGGATAAGTTGTTAGAAGATTGGCTAATACCATTAATGGACCTTTCTTGCAATTCCCCCTCCCCCATTTCTTCTCTACGTTCAACTCCCTTCTCAAGCCCCCTGACCTCCACCCCCTCTTCCCTCGATGCTCAGGATCTCTCCTCATTGTTCACTAACAACATTGATAAAATCTAATAGGATAAAGTTTCCCACACTTCTCCGTTCCCATTTGCCTCCCCAATCTCCTCCTCCATCGCCATCTCTGTGGCACACTGTCAATCTCTCCCTCTCTACTGGCTCCTTTCCTTCTGTTTTCAAACATGCTACTGTCTCCTCTGTCCTAAAGCAGCCCTCCCTTGAAACCTCTGACTACTCCAATTACCACCTCATCGCTCTCCTACCCTTTACCTCCGAGCTCCTGGAATGTGTTGTCTACACCCACTGTCTTAACTTCCCTTGACCCTCTCCACTCTTGCTTCCATCCTCTCCACTCTACTGAGTGCTTTCTAACCCCTTGCTGCACATGGATTGTCAGGTTGCGGCAGTTGCCAGAAGCGCTTTTCACCAACTCCATCTGGTGAGGAGGCTGTAGCCTTTTCTTTCCGATTCGAATCTGGCCACTGTCATCCATGCATACATCACCTCTAAGCTATATTACTGCAACATGCTGTACAAGGGGCTGCCCTGGATGACTTTTCTGGAGCTACAGCTGGTGCAGAATGTGGCAGCTCACCCCCTTTCATGATGAAGCACCAGAAAGCAGATTACACGGTGCTCCATAGTCTGCACTGGCTCCCTATAGTTTTCCAGGCACAATTCAAGGTGCTGGTTTTGACCTTTAAAGCCTTAAATCATCTGGGTCCCACATATCTGAGACACCGCCTGTCCTTCCATACCTCGTTGTGGTCCCTACAATCGACCGGGAGCACCTCCCTGTGGGTACTGTCTGTTAGTCTTGCTCATACGACAAGGGCTCGTAGGGAGGTGTTCTCAGTTGCTGCCCCAATGTTATGGAGCTCTCTTCCCCCGGAGTTCCGTTTGAGCTTGAGCTTGAGTTTCTTCCAGAGGTGGTGTAAGAACTTTTTGTTTGTAAAGGCATTTGGCAGGCAGGGATAGGGGACAGGGGGTTTGGTGAGTGGGTTTGGTATAGGGTTTTGAGGGAGGGTTGGATGTGGGAAATGGGGAGGTGGCACTGGGTGTGTTTTGTGGGGGGTTGTGGGGTTGTTTTTGTCTTTTACTGTTTTTATGGACATTTTAAGCTTTTATATATCTTTTATATGTTATGTTTATATTTGTATTTGTGACCCACCCTAAGCCTTTTCTAGGGAAGGACTTGGGGGTAAGTGGGATTAAATAAATAAAATCACTAATGATCTTCTCTTAGCTAAATCCAATTGTCTTTATTCCATTCTCTCTGTTGCCTTTGACACTGTTGATCATTCGCTCTTTCTTAACTAGCTCCACACCCTTGGTGTCCAGGACTCCGTCCTTGAATGGTTCTCTTCCTAGCTTTCTAACCGCTCCTTCAGTGTATCTCTTGCTGGTACGTCCTCCACGTCACTTCCCGTCAAATAGAGTTCCCCCAAGGCTCTGTCCTTTGCCTGCTTCTCTTCTCCCTCTACACTCTGTCCCTGGGCAAACTCATTGAATCGCACGGCTTACAATATCACCTCTATGCTGAGGACACTCAACTATCTCTCCATCCCCTCTATCCAATCTCGTATCACAAACTGTCTCTCTGACATCTCTGCCTGGATATCTTGCCATCAATTCATACTTAATATGGCCAAAACTTAACTTCTAGTCGTCCCTACGAAGCCCTCCTCTCCCTCTTCCTTCTCAATTTCCATCAATGGGGTCACCATTGAGCCCATCCCTTGGGCACATAGTCTGGGCTTCATCTTTGACTCCTCCTCCCCGCTCTTGCCCCGTTGGGTTATAAAACTGCAAGGAAATTGGTTTTACAGAGGTTGGCAGATATAGGCTGCCAGGAAAGAGGGGCTGAGCTTGGCGTAAGTAAGGCCCTTGGGTCACATACAGGTCTGTTCAGGGAGACGGATCAACCCAAGGCATATTTAGATTATAGCCTCTCGTCATTTAAGAGAAGACTCTTCTTTTTGGCTAGAGCTAATTATTTCCCTTCGGCATTGTCGCTGGGGAGATATCAAGGTGTTCCCTTGGCGCAGCGTCTCTGCCATTGTCCCTTAAATCATATTGAGACAGTGGGTCACATTTTACTTGATTGCCCTTTTTATGAAGATCTTCGTGGAAAATTATTATGGCCAGTGGTGGGGGAAAGGCTAGGCAGACCTCAGGAGGTTATGGTGACTATGCTCCTGGGAGATACTGCTAGAGGGACAACTGAAAAAGTGGCACAGTTTTTGTTTTGTGTTTATGCTATTAAGCAACAAAATGTTTAAATTATGATTTTAATTTAGCTAGTGGAGCAGAAAGGCTGGTTTTTTCTGTATATTCATGTAAGCAATCGGGGGAGGGAAATTATATGGGGTATTATGACATTAATGGTAACTAAATAATACTTGTTTTATTGGTTTGAAGTATTCAGTTTTAAAATGTTGCTTGCTTGTTTGTTGGTTTTGTCTTGATCGTTATATGTACTGTGATGGCCTAAGGCTAAACAATAAATTGAATTGATGTGATGATGATGATGACTCCTCCCACTCCTTCAAACCTCAAACCAAATCTGGTGATAAATCCTGTCGTATCTCCTTGTGCAACACTGCTAAAATCCATTCTTTCCTCACTGTTTCCACTACTAATACCCTAGTCCATGCTCTGGTTATCTCTCACCTTCACTATTGCAACCTCCTTCTCACTGGCCTTCCCTGTTTTTACCTTGCCCCCCTCTCATTTATTCAAAATTCTGCTGCCAACATGATGCACCTCATTTGCTGCTCTGATCACATGCAGCCCCTCCTCTCCACAGACTCCCTCTACCTGAACACGTTCAGCACAAGCTTCTCATCTTTACCTACAGGGCTATCCGTGGCCTTGCCCTTCTTCCCCCCCTCCCCCCCAATCTCTCTACACTAGTCTCCCACTACGCTCCTGTCTGAAAGCTCTGCTCCTCCTCTACCACCACCACCGTTTGCTCACGGCTCTGCTACTCTTCAAAGCATATTCACCCATTCTCCCTTGCTGCATCCCATGCCTGGAACTCCCTCCCCAAATATATTCGCTCCTCTTCCTCCCACCCAACCTTCAAATCCCTCCTGAAAACCTACCTATTTTATCAGGCCTTCCCTAGTTCCTCATCCCCTTAGTCTCCCTTCTTTCCTTGATGTAACTATGTAACTAAGCAAAGCAAGCAAAGCAAGAGATGAATCCTCATCTCTTCTTCTGTTACCCCCATCCCTCATCTTTCTTAGATTGTAAGTCCCATGACGCAGGGACCCTGTCTATTTTCATCCATTGTAAAGCACCAGGTACGTTGCTGGTGCTATATAATAATAATAAGTAGGTTGCAGGGACATAAATTCGGAATACCAGGAGCTGGGAGTCAACAGCAGGAAATGGACCAGTCTATTGCGACCTATTAGGAACATCTCTGAAGCAACCAAGCGGCCACTGTTGGAGACAGAATTTTGGACTCGATGGACCATTTGTCTGACCCAGTATGGCAGTTCTTATGTTCTTAAGACTGCTATCATATTTCTCCTTAATATTCTATTTGCTAGGCTAATCATACCTCAAACCTTCCTCAAGACTTGTTTTCCAGATCCTTTATCATCTTTGCTGCCCTCCTCTGAACTCTCTCCAATTTGTCAATGTCCTTCTTAAAAAGAGACACCCAAAACTGGACACAATACTCCAGGGACATCTGACCAGTGCTGAACAGAGTCAAATTATTACTTCCACTGACTTGGAAACAATGCTTCTATTCTCCTCTTTTGCAGCCACATCACATTGCTGACTCATGTTCCGCTTGTGATAAACCACAATCCCGGTCTACCAAGCCAGGCAAATAAATAAATAATAAAATAAGAAGAAGAATTTATGCATTTGTTTTTTTCTTCCCTACATGCAGAGGTTTACATTTATCTCAGTTGAATTTAATTTTGCTAATTTCAGCCGAGATTTCTAACCTATCAAGTTTTTTTTAAATTCTAATTCTGTCTTCCAAGGTGTTAGCTACCCCTTCAGTTTTGTGTCAGCTGCAAACTTGATAATTATTCCCTCCACTCCTTCATCCAAAACCTTAATATAAACTTTGAATAGCACCAGACGCAGAACAGAGCCCTGGGGACCCCAGACTTAATCCCCTCCCTCAGTTTGATGATTTATTTATTTAAATCTTTATGCTGCCCTTCTCAGAGGCTCAGGGTGACTCACAAACAGTAAACAAAAATTAAAACTAATACAAAAATAAGATATCCTTAACCCCCAAAACTTCCCACAACCCCCCACCAAACCCACCCAATACCGACTCCCAATTCCCCACGCACCAAACCCCTCCTCACAGCCTTGCTCCCAAATCATTCACCAAACCCACCCCCATCCTTGCCTCAAAATGCTTTTTCAAACAAAAAGCCTTACAGTATCTCTGGAAGATGCTCAGGCTCAAATGAACCTCCATGGGAAGGGAATTCCATAACATAGGGGTAGCAAGACAAGGCTAATAGGCAAGGCTAACAGATGGTAACAGGAAGGTGCTCCCAGCTGATTGCAAAGGCTGCAATGGGACATGGAAGGACAGTCTTTTAGATATGTGGGGCCCAGACCATTTAGGGCTTTAAGGTCAAAAACAGCACCTTCAATTGTGCTTGGATAGCTATAGGCAGCTAGTGCAAAGTTCAGAGCATGGGTAATGTGCTCCCGGCACCTCGTCCCTGAATGAAGCTGAACCGCCATGATCTGCAGCTTCCATACAGTCATCAGTCATCAAGTGCAGCCCTACGTAGAGCATGTTGCAGTATTCTAGCCTCAAGGTATAAAAGCATGGATGACTGTGGTCAGACTCAAATCAGAAAGAAAAAGCCGCAGTCTCCTCATCAGATGGAGTTGGTGAACAGCGCTGCTGGCCACTGCCGCAACCTGACAATCCAGGCACAGCAAGAGGTCCAGAAGCACTCAAAGGCTGCAAACCTGACTGACCAGAGGGGCACGACTCCATCAATAACAGAAGTCCCAAACCACTCCATATCACAGGGCTGGCCAACCATCACCACTTAAGTCTTGTCTGGATTCAGCTTCAGTTGGCTCACCCTCATTCAGTCCCCAACAGCAGCCAGGCATTGGGTAAGCACCAAGACTACAGGATCTGGGTCTGATGAAAAAGAGAAGTAGAGCTGGGTGTCATCAGCATATTGATGACACTTCACTCCAAACGACCTCACCCAGAACCTCATATACACACACTGAACAATTTCCATGCCATACCCAGCACAAAAACCTGACAAGAATGAGTCCAGTAACCCAACAGCATCAAGATGAGCCTGAAGCTGTCAGGCTACCACCTGCTCAATAACCTTCCCTCAAAAGGTAGGATTAGAGACAAGCTGATAGATGGGTGGGGAGTCAGCATCCAAGAATGGTTTCTTAAGCAGGGACTGGACAACTGTGGTTTTAAGGGCATCTAGCACCCTACCATCCTGAAGGGAGGCATTGATAACCCCAGCCAGCAACAGTCCCAACATATGATAGCTAGCATTCACCAACCAGGATGAACAAAGATCTAATTCACACCTAGTTCTCCTCATTGCTCCAAGCACCTCCCAAAGCATTGGTGGCTGATACCAATCGAAACTGATCCAAAAAAACAGGACAGGACTAGGCTTCCATAACCTTAAACTCAAACTCTGCAAATAAAATGGCCACAACCAAGTCATGGTGAATATGAACAATTTTGTCTCTAAAGTAGTTAATCAAAATGTCACAGCTGGCATTATATGGCTCCAATTTCTGGGCAGAGGCAGACCGGACTGACCAGGCCCTTTCACCACCAAGAACAGCTCCACTGGATTAGACTTTGCCGACGCTATGAGAGCGGAGAAAAAAGGTTTCCTTGCCACTGTGCCAAGATGGTGGTGTCAGGGGTAAGTCCTTTCAGAATTAGGGCTCAAAAGGGCAATGTCTCTCAGGAATTTAGCTTAAACAAGTCTTTACTCTGTGTAAGAGTCTCCACAATCTCTCAGAAATAGTCACAAGCCCCCAACAAGCCCAAAGTCTTTCCACTCAGGTTTTGCCTTTGGCTGGCACTCACAATCCAGGCTTCCAGTTTGTCAAGGTCAGCATTCCATTCTTAACTGCTCTTGCTTCTCCTTCTTCAGCCTTCTCAGAAGAGAAGTGCTTCCTTCAGCAGCCAGGCACAAACTGCCCTCCTCTTCAGTTCTGCCTTCCTCTTATATTCACAGAGTGGGCATGACCAGACTCCACTCCAGTGGCGGCCCTCACCTGAGGGCGCCTGGGGCAGTACCCTGCCCCCGCTCTCTACCTTTCCCTCCCCCCGCCCCCGGTGCCGCACTGACAGAGCGCTCACTGATTGAGCACTCTGTCTTTGCCGGCAGCTGAAATTGACATCGGAGCGCCATGCTGCTTTGACTGCTGCAGTCAGAGCAGTGCACGCTCCAATGTCAATTTCAGCTATCGGCAGAGACAGAGCGCTCAGTCAGTGAGCGCTAGCCTCTGGGTGAGTCAGACTGAGGCTGCCGGGCAGCCTCAGTCTGACTCACTCCCTTTTGGGGCTCCAGAGTCTGGAGTCTCAGAAGGGACAAACTTGAACTGAACGCGAGCCAGGTGGCTCAGCATTCAGTCCAAGTGCCACCACTGGGAAATCAAATTTCCCACGCGGCAGCTTTGCATTCTATGAGCTCAATGCAAAGCCTCACCTGGGCGTTCGATGGAGGTGCTCAGCGGCGAGATGGGCTGCAGCGCGCATGCTTGAACTGTTGACCATGCGCACCACAGCCCATCTCCCCGTCGAGTGCCTCAACTGAACCCTGAAGCGTGAAGTCTCACCTGCCTGCCTGGTGCCTGCCTGCCGCTGCCTCCAGTCCATGTCCGACTCCTGCAATGAAACGTTGAGTAAAGTACTCGGAGAGCAGAGGCTGGGGGCCTGGGATGGAAGGAGGGGGGAGGGTGTGCGA
>QEPC01006764.1:422871-458631 GCA_003113815.1 Sphenodon punctatus | reverse complement strand
GTGTGAGACTGGGGAATGGGGCGGAGGGTGGGTGTGCGGGGGTGCACACCCACCCTCCCCCCCATTCCCCAGTCTCACGCACCCTCCCCCCACTTCCATCCCAGGCCCCCAGCCCGGGGAGACGAGACACTGGGGAAGAGGCGGTGAGTAAACGTGTGTGTGGGGGGGGGAACGGACTTATTTTAAGCTTGATGTGATTGTAGACTGTTTTCTTCCATCCGATGTTAACCCTGGGAACTCCTTGCTGCTGGGTTTTGCCAGTGTTATGCCAGTGTTTTGGGTTTATAAATTTTTTATTTTAAGCTTGATGTGCATGTAGACTGTTTTCTTCCATCCAATGTTAACCCTGGGAACTCCTTGCTGCTGGGTTATGCCATGCCACTGGCCTACTGTCCCCCTGGCTCCACCCCTAGGCCCGCCGGCCTTACTGCCCCAGTGCCCCTCTAACATCAAAACCCACCAGCCACCCCTGCTCCACTCTCTTTAGCCTTAAAGGGTCAGTATTCACCCACTTAGTCCCTTCACTCTTCAGCCTGTCTTTCAAGCCAGGATGGTGTTCATTTGCAGGGCTGGCATTTTCCACACCCAGTACCAGCGTCACCTCGCCTGGCACCTACTATCTTAAAGGGACAACAGCCTTTGCTCCCATCAGCTGTTACTGAGGGCAGACTGAAAAGTATACCGTTTGACTAGAGATTCTGTTATTGTCAGCAAGGAATAACTGAAACTTTATCACATGTAGTTTTTGATTGCCTGCTATACAATCTAATACAGATCAAGTTTTTTTTAAAGCAAATAGTGGTACAGATGCATCCTTGTAGTCAATATGATGCACTGGTTTTCCTGTTAAAAGGGCATGAACCATATATCGCCATTCAGATGGCTAATTTTATGGAGAATTAGACTGCAGTCTTTTCCTGAAAGGATGCCAATGTGGAGAACCAAATACCACTTCTTTTTTAACATTATTTGAATATTTTATGTTTTTTCATGTATTATTTTTGTTTGTAATTTGTATTTTGCATTGTGAAAGCCTATGGCTATAACAATAAATTATTTATCTAAAGGGGCCACAGTCATTTCTGGCTGCGTCCTGCTACAACTGTCATCACAGCTACAGCATAGTCCTTCAAAAACTATCTATGCCATAATCGATCAGCTTCAGCACAAATGCCACCTGTGCTTCAACCACCTACCCTCCCATTTCATCCGCCTCAGGTCCTCTGTATACTAGGGGGATCTGTCCTGTTGCAGCAGTGGGAGAAAATACTTGGGTGCAACCAATTCAATGGCCATGGTCAAGAGGTCATTCCACAAGTAGACCAGGTCATCGACAGAGTAGCTGCTAAAGTCAGTAGGTAAATCCCCCAGAGATTTTTGGAAATCAATCAGATCCATTAGCCTCCAGGGGCAGACCAACCTAACCGGTCCACCACCTCGACAAGGGCATAGGGGTACCAGGATCTGAGATTTCAGAAGGTAATGGTCCTAGCAGGACAAAGGTGTTGTAACACCACCCAATAATTGGAAATCCTGTTTCCAGAATGGTGCAAAACATCAAATCCAATGTGTCTCGCCACATGTGTCAGACCAGATATTATCTGAGATAGGCCCATGGTTGCCAAAGTCACCATGAACTCCTGCTCTGTCCCTGAAAGGCCAGTCTTGGCGTGTATGTTAAAATCACCTGAGCCAATAAGTCTGGGTGATTTCAACACCAGCTCTGAGACCAGCTCAGCTAGACCAGTCAGGGAATCAGCTGTGCAGCGGGGTAGTCGGTAAACCAAGAGAATCCCCGATCTATACCAAACCAAATCCAACACAAGGTAGACACACTCTCTCTCACATGAGTTAGGCACCAGATACCACCAGCCAACATGTCTTTACAGAGCACAGTCACTCCACCTGCCCCCAGGCCTGGCTGATGCTGCACAGAGTACACAGCTGGCATCATCCAAGACAATACTGGCCACTGATGATCTTTGAGTGTGGTCCTTCAATCAGCCATGAGTCTGCTTTGCTGTGGTGTCTTCCAGCCCTCCCTGTGCAAAACTGTCAATGAGGACCTCATGTAAAACTTTGTTAAATGCTTTCCAGAAGTCAAGATATTTCCATAGCATTCACGTCTTCCACAAAACTAGTTACTATATCAAAGAAAGATACAAATGTTAGTCTGGCATGACTTGTTCCTGACAAATCCATGCTTGCTTGCTATATTTAATCTCTGCATTGTTATCAAGGTGCTTACAGAATGACTGTTTGATAATCTATTCTAGTAAGGGCTGAAACTAGGATCTAAATTGCTGCTCGCAAGCATTTCTTGCTATGTTGTGCACCAGGACCAAGATCTCATTGAGATCTCGGTCCTGGTGTTCGTTCTGGCAAGACAAACAAAATAAAGTTTTAAAAATCATTGCACTTGCACAAATGGGTGTTATCCTTAACCAAAATGTCAGCAATAGCATCATCACCATTTTGGTTAAGGGTAATGGTCATTTGTACATTCACAAATGGCCGAGTGGCCATTTGCGCATGCACAGTGGATTTTTTTCTACCTTACTGAGAACTCTGCAAAGATATTCTTGTGCTCGGATATCATTTCTGCACGAGTTCTAGTATCTTCCCAGGTACTGAAGTCAAATTAACTGGTGTATACATTCCTTGATCTTCCTCTTTCCCTAGTTTAAAGACTCCTGGTCCAGCGGCTCGGATGGGCTCAAAGTGATGTTGTAAATGTAATTCTGCACCAAGTACCAGTTATACTTCACTAGTTATTAATTGTGTCCACTATACACAGGAACAGCTTTAGGATTTTTAGGCAGATTGACCTTGGGTAAATCCCTTTCTCTCAGCCTCAGTTTCCCATCTGTAAAATGAGAATAATAATGGCCTACCTCACATGGTTGTCGTAAGGGTGAACTAGTTCCCTAATCCCAAGGGAATCTATTATTTTCTGGTTCCCAAAAGTGGCCAGGATCTGTCCCTAAAATACTGTTAGTATGTGGTATTTTTTCTTTCTGCCTCACCCAACGTTTCCTCTACAATGGAAATAGCTGCTTGTTTCTTTCAGCCTTTGACATCAGTTTACATTGTCATTTTTAGGAGCTACTTTGCAAGGAAAAGAGCTAGAAATGAATGCCTCAATTCAGTAAGCTTATGTATACAAGTGCCTAACTCACCCAGGCCTAACTAACCTTACTGAATTGGGTCCTGGGTTTTTTTTTAGGTTTTTTTTTAAATGCCACCTAAGGCTATTTTTTATATCTCTATTACTGATTGTAGCCATTTGCACTGTAAACCTAAGATGTGGAGAGGTGTCAATCCAGATGGTAGCTTTAATCTTCATCAGTAAAAAGTTTAGTACATTAATTTACTACACTGTTTACTACTCTGTTGCCTCACAATCTGATTATGCATCAGATATTACAAACAATTAAACAGCACGTTTCAGATAGCACTGTCTTCAGGCATGAGGTAATCTCACTACCATATCAAGGCTTAATGCAGTAAGTGACCTAACCATAAAATTCATTACAATAAAAAAGCCAAAGGAATAATCACAATTGGACATGGGAGTCTTCGGCAACTGGCATGGTTTTTAATCACTATAACCAATATTTACTTGTAGGGGCAAAGTTTCTACCCCGCCCCTCCTGCTCCAGGCAGCTCAGGGCTGCTTACAAAACAATAAACAAACATAAAACACATTTAACACACATTTATTTCTTTATTTATTTCAATTTGTATCCCACCCCTCCTGCAAACAGCTCGGGGAGGCTTCCATTAAAAACGAAAGCACTCAACAAATAACCCCTCCCCGCAACCCACTCCTCCCACGCTACATCACATCTACCTTGCCAAACGCCTGGCAGAACAGCCAGGTCTTACTCATATGCCAGAAGGAAGGGAGGTCTGGGGCCATCTGGGCCTCCCCCAAGAGGGAATTCCACAGCCTAGGTGCAGCCACTGAGAACTCGTTCTCCATAGTGGCCCCCTGGGCTACACGGGGGACCTAAAGAAGGGCGCTCCAAGGCACAGGGAGTGAGGCGATCCAGCAGGTACGTCGGGCCGAGACCGTGTAGGGCTTTATAGGTCAACACTAACATGTTGAATCGGGCCCGGAAGACTATAGGCAGCCAGTGCAGAGACTGGAGCACTGGTGTAATGTGCTCACGGTGGCCTGACCCCATAAGAAGGCGGGCTGCCACGTTCTGCACTAGCTGCAGTCTCCGAACCGCCATCATGGGTAGCCACACATACAAATATCAGTATTTGTAAACTGAATACTATTATGAAATGTGTTTTTCACATGTTTATCAATGTGTTCTTGATGAAATTGTTACAAATCCACGTAACTGAATATATGCTGTTTTGTTGATGGTTTACTCGCATAAATGTATCCTATTCTTATATGCTACTCTTCAT
This sequence comes from Sphenodon punctatus, assembly GCA_003113815.1. Lineage (NCBI taxonomy): Eukaryota > Metazoa > Chordata > Lepidosauria > Sphenodontia > Sphenodontidae > Sphenodon > Sphenodon punctatus. Next base: position 454,206 of record QEPC01006764.1, on the reverse strand, counting down.
ACTTCCATAGAGATAGCCTTCTCGTTTTTTGCTCTATTTCACTATTAAATTTAACTCTCCTTTATATTTTTCAATACTCCAAATCTTCCTGCAATAGGCATTCAGTTTCTCTATGTGGTATTGAGGCATCAAGTACCACATAGAGCAGGTATCAATGAGGTGCTCCTGCCCCTTCAAACACCTCAATTTTTCCTGCACATATTTGAAGTGAGACTACAAAGTGACAGTGTACCCATTCACCTCAATTCCTTACAAACCCTAACTCAATAACCCATGGTCTCCAATGTAGGAATAAAAAGGTAGAGGGGCAAGGTGGGGATGTTATGTGACTGTAGAAAGACATGTTTATGTCCTAAACTGGTATGAAAATTCTTGAAAAGGAACCCTGAAAAACCTTAAGTAGACCAGCATATATTAATTGGCACTAGGTCTGATTCTGTGGTATTCCCATCCTGTACACTTAATTTCTATTGAAACAAAGGAAATTCTGTAAACCAAAAGACAATTGCCAGATAGTACGTTTTGTGCTTGGAAGCATTCCTGGACTGTTTCTCTTCTTATACTAGGAATAATTCCAAAGAAACCAATGGAGTTTGTCTAATGTCAAAGCAACGTAAGAGAAGAATGAGACTCTCTTCTGTGAGATGCAAATAAGCCATCAACTTTTGCTAGCGCTGAGAGGGATTATTCTCCCACTGTGGGCAGATGGTCTCAGTAGGGTCCTGACAAATACACATGCTGCATAAACTTACCTGTGGGGAAGAGGCTATAATTCCGAACAATCTATATTGAAAATTCACCATCAAGTCTGTCTTCTAGACAAAGTACAAATTTTAGAATTAATTTGAAGTGAATTAAAAAACTTATTCAGCTAAAAAGCAAGTGAACATTATTGCATTTTCAAAAGAAATGGAATAACTATACTGTGATGCTGTTTTTCTCTCTAATTAAATTACCTGACTCTCCACCAAATCCTCTAGGGAATTTCCCTACCGGGTGATCTCATGAACAGTACTCTCACTTCTCATAATCCTGTAATAATGCCTCCAGATTTTTCTAGAGAAACAAAAACCTGATTTTAATTAGAACTAGGAGGGGAAACAAAGATGTGATTTTTGCAGAGGGTGTGGGTGTGTGTGTGTGTAGGTTGGGAGGGAGATGGGTTATTTTATTTATATTTTACTGTAAGTTTTATTGATCTTTTGCATCATTTTAATATTGTGAGCCACACCAAGCTGCCTGAGGGAGGAGGGGAGGAATATTAAGAATTTTAAATTAAAAAAATTAATATTTTTAAAACTCAGTCATATAGAAATTTCTCAACACAAGTATATTTATACAGAATTTGTCAAAGCAGATCAAACCATTCACATCCATTAGGTTCAGTATCGTGCTTCTGACAATAATTGCTAGACGTATCAAAAGTCAGCAACCTCCATTGCAATCCTCAAAATCCGCACTATATTACAGCAATACAATTGTAAAATGCTGTACTTGAAGGGAAAATAATTATTCAAGATTCTTATAAATGTATTTGGTAATACTAATTCTTTTAATATGCATAGCTGTAAACATAGACATAAAATTACAAAGTCTTTTTTAAAAATCTAGTCATGACATTTGTCTTCCTGACCTTCTGCAATATTAGCTTCACCTAAGTGACTATATGCTTAGTTTAAAGAAAAAAAAGCCATTCCTTTTATTGTTCTACATATATGGATCTCAGATTAAATCCAGCGACTTCATGCTCTCAGTGTATGACATAGTAAGAAATTATGCCTTGGTCCTGGCAAGCACTGATTCTTATGTTTTAAATCAAGCAAAGATCTACTGAGAACTGAGGCCTTTACTTACAGGCTTCCATGTATTCTGCAAAAACTGAACAAGAGAAACCCAAATTCTGCAACCAAGAAACTCAATTTTTGGAAGAATAAATTATGCAAACTAACTAAATTATGCCAATCATGCATATTTTAAATGTAAATGAGTTTCCTATCGTGCAATTCCATCAATTTAGTCCTTTCATATATTTCTAAAACCCCCAAAATACCACAATTCTCTCATACTGGGGCTAATCTCTCCAGCTTTGCACCCCCTTACAGTGGGATTTTCGAAGCTCGTGGCAATATTATGAGCTATCAACAAGTAATACTTCCATAATATCCTTGTGGGACATGGTTATGGCCATTTTTGCACGGACGCAGGGTGGGGGGATGGGTGTACATCAACGGTGGGTGTGCAGCCTTTTCCATGGGTGCACACCCACCTTCACCTATCTCCACCCACGGAGCCTCCTCCGGTTTGCCGGATGGCTCCATGGGTGGGTGAAGGGCGGAGATGGATGGAGTGCAGGAACATGCATTCACCCCCACCCACTGCCCATGCTATTTGCATGGACGCACACCCACTCACCCACCCACTGCAGCGGCATTTGTATGGACGCCCCACCACACTGCAAGCACTGCACTGCACACCCAGCAGGACGGGGGGGGGGGGGGAAGGAGGCGTCGTGCATGCAGAAACAGTCTAACCAGCACATCGCTCATTTGAAGAGCATGAATAAATGCATAGGAAGTGCTATGAAGCTACCTGTTCACAAAGGTCTGCAGAGTAGATGTCATTTCCTGTAGATGAAATTTGCTTTCTCTACAGAGAAATAAGATATTGATACTAATGGCCAGCAGGTAGAACGTGTATACTAACATATGCAATCATAATTGAAAGTTAAAAAGAAAAGTGATTTTTAGTCAAGCAAAACAAATTTTAAAGAGATATACTTAATTGGCATTTGTATGTTAGATGAGCTAGATCCAATAAGTCTATACTTATATTTCCCTTACAAGCTAGGATCCATTACAGTGAGATTTCCAGGTGCGAACTAGTGTTTTGATTGGAGAATGTTATGCCTAAGAGAACAGAAGAGAAAAGTAAAGGGAAAAGGTATTTATCATTGCTCCTCATGCCTTAATTACCTCTCTCTAATACCATCTGAGGCTGGCTATTTTTAAAGAGCTCCTCTCTCCAGTGATGCTGCAATTACCTTCCCCTAAAATAGATTCTGCTTATCCCTACTTATATAGCTCTCTGCACATTTAAAAATTACTAATACATCTCTGTGGAGACCTTGTTATGATATTTATCCTACCTAACTGAATTCAAAACACAATGCTCCTTTTTAATTATTATTTCAAAAATCATGATGGGAAAAGGTTAGGTTGTGATAATCACATACACACATAAAAAGATAAAAGAAAATGTATGTTACCAAAATAATTTAGCATTGTTTAATTTAGTACAGTTTAATGAAAAGACATTTTTTTAAAAAGAGTTTTTACATATTCTACAAATAAAACTCCAGATAGTTAAAACTGAATAGTATTTAATTTTCTTCCTGCTTTTTTTTTTTTTTTTGCTTGCTATTTGCAATGACTGAGTTTGGAAAATGAAAACAAATTAGTCAGTATTGCTTGTTTACGGTTCATTGCTAGCTCATTTACTTTGCATTGCAAAAGCCAGGGAATGCTTCATTTTCAATTGCTGCAGGAAAATATGTTTAAAGAACATTTCCAATTATTATTATTTTCTGTTACTAGAATTTCTATTTATCTTAGGTTTTGTAAAGGTTTGGTTTTACAAAATTCAAGTTTGAGATCATTTATCTGAATGTGTCAAAAGACAAAAGGATGAAAATGTCTACTTTTTTAGCCATAGTCACCCTCGAGATGTTGGCTGATTATATATTTGCATTGTATCTAAAACCACCATCTGTAACACAGCAAAATATGCTTTATTCAAGAAAAATATTGTCTATCTACCAGTATCCAATAGCTCACCCTAAGATTTTGCCTTAAGCTTGAGACGATATGTAGAATACATACAGAAATTGCTTATCTTGTATGTGCCTTGGAAACAAAAACAGCGAAAAATCAGTCCTTTGCACTGCTTCTCAAGACTAGCAATTAGTAAACACTTATTTGAGTAACAAATTAATATACTGTACACAGCATTTTCAGAGGAAAAATTGCTAAATAAATTCTTAAAACCGGAAAAACAATATTTATGATTGCATTTATTATATTGTAGAAATATACTGTAGAAATTAACCTAGAATCTTTGTTCACCATTCAATGACTTTCCCCATCTACTGTCCAATTTCAACATACAACATCCAATTAACATTTTAAAAATACAAACAGGGTCCTTCAAAAGTCCCTCTTTTCATCAGCATGTATGCAGGTCCGCTCAGATAGTTCATTTCACCTCACATTATCTGATCCATGTAGTTAGTTACCCAGAATAGGACAACAGTCATGTTTTATAATAAAAAGGTCTGGAAGGGATTGTCAACACTCCAAAAGGAGATGGAGCTTGCAGTCAGGCTCAATATAGACAAATATAAATCTCCTACAAATCTAATAAATCTAAATGAAGATAACAGAATAATGTATCTAACCGGCAAACAAAATCTGCATATTAAAAGAAAGAAATGAAGTACACAAGTAACTTGTGTCTTAAATTAAAATTAAAGTAGCACCAATTAAATTTCTTTTTAGGAAAGGTTATTGAGTGAGTGGTGGCCCAACAACTCCAGGACCATCTTGACTGGTCAGTTTTCTGGATCCCTTGCCGTCTGGCTTTCATCCAGGATATGGCACTGAGACTGCGCTTGTGGCTTTGGCCTGTGCGTGCTTTAGACCGGGGACAGTTGACCTTTTTGGTCCAGTTAATTTATCAGCTTCTTTTGATACCGTTGACCACAGGATGTTGGTGACTCATCTGTGGGATCATGCCGGGGTGAGCAGGATTGTTCTTGAATGGTTCCGCTTGTTCCTGGCCAGAAGAACTCACCTTGTGGCCTTGGGTGACTGTACATCATCTCCCTGGGATCTTATGTGTGGGGTCCCACAGGGTTCCATTCTGTCCCCTCTCCTGTTCAACGTGAATATGCAGCCGTTGGACGAAGTCATAAGAAGATTTGGAGTGTGCGGTCATCAATATGCTAATGACACCCAGCTCTACTTCTTGTTTTCAGCAGACTCAGGCCCCGCAGTCTTGTTGCTTACTCGATGTCTGGCAGCTGTGGGAGACTGGATGAGGGCAGGCTGCCTGAAGCTGAATCCCAACAAGATGGAAGACCAGGGGAGTGGAGGCCCCCATCATTGATGGGGTATGCCCTGTCTTGATTCCTCAGGTTTGCAGTCTGGCGGTTCTCCTCGATCCGCAGCTCCAAATGGATGTCTAGGTGGCAGCTGTGGCAAGGAGTGCATTTACTAAATTACATCTGGTATGACAGTTACGGCCATATATCTCAGACTGCGACCTTGCCAGCATCATCCATGCCATCATCACCTCGAGGCTTGATTACTGTAATGCACTCTACGTGGGGCTACCCAATGCACTCAGTCCGAAGGCTGCCACTGGTGTAGAATGCGGCGGCCTGTCTCCTCATGGGTATGGGCAGCCAAGTACACAGACCACCAGTGCTCCATTCTCTGCACTGGCTGCCTGTCACCTTCCGGGCCCGATTCAAGATGTTGGTGCTCACCTATAAAGCCCTACGTGGCCTGGGCCCCACCTACCTGCAGGACCACCTCACTCCCCACGTTCTGGAACAGACATTGCAGTCAGCCAGGGGTGTCCTTTTGGAGGCTCCCCACTGGAGAGGGCGTTCTCTGTCACCGCACCTCGGTTATGGAACTCCCTCCCAGCAGAGGCTCATTTGGCCTGGGACCTTTCCTCCTTCAGGCATCAATGTAAAATTTGGTTGTTCCGCCAGGCATATGGTGAGGGAGACTGGTAGGGGGAGGGGTAGTGTCAGGTTGGGAGGGGAGGGGAAATGATTGTTTGTACTGGGGTTTTGGGTTTTTTTTGCAAGTTTTTGTTGTGTATTTTATTCTGTGTTTTTATATTGTACACCACCCTGAGCTGCCTTTGGCAGGAGGGGATGTAATAGCAAATTTTAAAATATATAAATAAATAATCCAACAAACAAAATAAATTAACAAGCTTTAGAAATTAAATATGGAAGGCAATGTGTTTGGCGGCACTGTGTCTTCCCTTCTGGGAGAGACCACAGTAATTACAGAATTGTTAAGGCCTGGAGATTGAAATGAGAAAGTATCAGATGCATTTGAAAGTAACTACTGTCACAGCTGCTACTACACTAGACATCTCCCTGACATTAATAGAGACTCTAAACCATGAATACAACGTATATATTTTTACAGTCACCTTTAGCTAGAAATGCCATGATATCCCTCTGTGAAAGAGAAAAAAGCTACTGTTTTCCCCCCCTGGTTACACCACTTCCGCTGATTTCAACTCTCTCTCTAAAATGGGAACATCCCAACAAACAAACAAACAAACCAAAAAGGGGACTGATCCACAAGTTTCCTCACATGTACCTTCATGCATGGGGAAGCTTTAATATACTGGAATGGGAGCCCCTGACAGAGGAAAGCTAGGCCACTTTGAAAGGCAGCTGTGGCTTTCCTTGTACATAGGGAACCTCAGTGATAGTTCAGGGACGTGCAAGCCCTGAGAGCACCATTCACACACCTCCCCAGGCCAATTGGGAGCATGCAACCACCACCTGAAGCCAGTAAGTATGGAATCCCAGCCGGCCTAGGAAGGGTGGGCAGGTGCTGTGATAAGGGCTGCTCTGCTTTATTTAGAAGTGGCTGCAGCCACACAGGCATGCATAGAGTTACTTCTGGGTTAAGGCAGAAGTAACTCTTTGAGTGAATGACCAGGCTGGCTGTTAGTCTTCACTCATCACCTTGGAGTTCAAGGCAGCAGGTGCATGCTCCTGGCTGAACTGAAGAGTGGGGGGTACTCAGTATAGTGCACTCAGAGTTTGCCCACCATCTGCCACCCCACCCCCTTCAACTATTACTTGAATTTGACAGCTCCCTGAACTCAAAGAAAGTCACACCCACCTGCTAGGTGTATAGCTTTTCTTCAGGTCAGGGACTCCCATTTAAGTCTATAAGAGCTTCAACGTGCATGGAGGCACACGAGGTACCTTGTGGATTGGGGCCAGAGGCTAATTATAACCAAGATTCAATATTAATAAGTATATTGGGGTGGGGAACCTCAGTCACTGGGGCCAAATGCAGCCCACAGCTAGTTTTTATTTTGCCCTTTTTCAGTTCCTGGATCAGGCCCCTAGATCTAGTTCCTACTCCCAAACGCTGAAAGACCGAGCTCAAGAGTAAGGGGACAGAGATGAGGGCACACAAGGATGCGGGACCAATTCATGGCTCAGATCCATGGTCTGGACCTTCCCCTTCCTGGGGGTTTCTGGATTTCTTGCTCTGAAACATGAGGGTTCTGACAGAAGATCAGAAAGCTAAAATGTGTGAGAGAGATTAATAAAGATGGCTAAATTCTACAAGAGGGAAATTCATCAGAGCTCACTGACCGGGCTGCCCAATCTACTGAACTCCCCAAATCAATATGCCCTTTCCAACACAACCTAGCCATACTGCTCCAAATATTACCAGTTCCCATCCTGCTTTTTCCTATAGAGATCCCTTTTGTTTACCATCTATTTGGGGGACAATTACTCCCTTAAATCTTACAGATGTGTTCTCTCTCCAAACACCCCTTTGGAGCAGGAATCAGGAGGCTGGGAGTCGACAACCTCTGGCCCACAATGGTGCTGCTGCTGGCTCTAAAATTACAGCTCTCACTCAACATTCTAGACCTGCAGGGCGTGCAAACATGGAATAGCCGATGTTGGCTTCCCTGAAGAATTAGGAGTTGTCTGAAAGGGTTTGCCATGTTAACAATACCAAGGTGGCCATGCATAAATTTAGCTGACTTATGGCAGACCCTTTCAGACAATGCCCCCAATCCTCAATCCACAGGGGAAACCAGCAGGGACTATGCTACAAGTGCTTTCCATGCAGATCTAATGTGTTGCATAAAGAAGCATTTAGCAGATCCCAACAGAGAATGTGGTTTCTCTTGAAAAATGAGGGATGGAACCTCAAAGCACCACAAATGGGTTAAAATAAATTAAATGTATTTTTAATTTTTAAAAACAGAATGCATAGTTTATTTCTCTCCCACAAATTTCATTTTTTTCTGAAACGAATGAGTCAGCCAAACAATAACTCTAGGTGAGTTTTATAGTACCCACACATCATAACAGTAATCCCCCATACTTCTCTCCACATTGTAAGATCACCAGGCTTCCATTATCGTTAGAAACTTTTGATCAATTTAAACTGGTCATCATTAAAATTCTTACAAATCCTGTTTCTAAGTAATTAATATTATCACAATACCTTTTTGTTACTTCAAGGAATATTACGACTAACAAAAGCAGAACTGGGGGAGCAGGGGGAGAACTGAAGGATAACCAACCACTGTAAAAGCAAGTTACTGGACTTTCCCAGAATTAGCACATCCCACCGAAAATATGGTGCCCTGGGTACAGCAGAGCTTTAAGTGTAGCCTCTTAAAATGACACTAACTTCCTTGATTGTCAGTAATCCTCTTTTTCATACAACCCAGTAGTCTATCACCCATTTTTGGTGCAACTAAATTCATTATGTTCCTGTCTTCATGATTCTTTCAATAAAAATCTATACATTTAGCTCTGAATATTATTCTTATAGATCAATACTAATAACTACAAAATTACCGGTAGGCCTCCCGAAGAACGCCAGGGTTGAAAATACTATCTCAGGTCCCAGAAGCCAAACAGCACAAATTTCTCTCATAAACTTCTTCTAAGCTAGTGAGGCAGTGTAGCAGCTTTAGAATTCTAAAGATTGTGGAATGATTATCACTCTTGTATTGGGTACCCAAACCCCAGGAGTCAAGATTTGTTCTAATAATGATCCTTTTGGACAACTGTTATCCCAGCATTAGTGACCAACGTTTGGGATCTATTTATGCCCAATTCAATTTTCAATGGAAAATAAGATGCGCAATATGGTCCCTTTCATGCTTTACCACAATTTAATTTTTTTTTAAAAACAGAACAAAAACAGAATGCATAGATTATTTCTCCCCCGCAAATTGCATTTTTCTGAAAAGCATGAGTCAGTCAAACAATAATTCAGTACTTGAAACCTAATACTGTTGGCTAAGATGGAGAGTATACCCAAACAGAATAATAAATAATGGAAGACTAGATTACATGTAGTAAACTGACATGACTATTCCACAAGGGGTATTTCTGAAGAAGACAACTTATCATTTAATATTTAAAAAATTGTTTTTAATTATGTGAAAACTCAAAGAATTCATCATCTCAAATCGGAGGAAATTAAATCTACAATATAACATGCTATAGTTATTGCACTGATTTACAGTTAAGAAAATCTATTAATTTACATAAGTGCAGCTTTCAAGAAACCTTGTGCTGATAGAGCACTCAATGCTATGTATGAAATGTCAATTATATAGGACATTAAATGAGTATTTCCAACTTCCCTCTTTGTGTTGCTAAAAATGTCATCAATTACAGCAAGAATGCCTAAGTTTCCAGCTAGTTTCCACTGTGGCGGTGCGAGCAGCAAGGAAAGTTTTCTTTGCTGTCCTCATTGCGTCTACTAAGTCCCGCCCAGCGGAGCTTTTCCGGGTGGTAAGGGGTCTGGTCAGTCCGGCCTCCCTCCGCCTCGATTTAGAGTAATCAAATACCCGCTGTGATTTGTTTGCGGACTTTTTTGCGGATAAAATTGCTCAAATCCACCAGAGTTTTGATGCAACCTTTTTAGCAGAAGGTGAGCCAGAGGCAGTCTTGTCCTGTTTTGTGGGATGGATTTCAGGATATGTCGCCCTCAGGTGCGGGGGATGCTCTTGGGACTGTTCGAGCTGCTTATTGTGAACTAGATCCATGCCCGTCCTGACTGGTCAAGGCCAGCCGGGAGACATTAGGGCTCTTGCTGGCAGGGATTGTCAACGCCTCCCTTGGTGAGGGTAGGGTGCCGGACTGTCTCAAGGAGACGGTGGTGCTGCCTCTGCTCAAGAAGCCATAATTGGATGTTGGTGTCCTGGCCAGCTATCAGCCAGTCTCTAACCTTCCCTTAGGAAAGGTTATTGAACGGGTGGTGGCCCGGTAGTTGCAAGACCATCTGGACTGGATTGACTTTCTCAATCCCTTACAGTCTGGCTTTTGTCTGGGATATGGCTCGGAGACTGCACTTGTGGCCTTGGTTGACGACCTCACCCATGAGTTGGACCAGGATTGTTTGACCCTGTTGATCCTGTTAGATCTCTTGGCTGCACTTGATACCGTTGTTGGTGATTCGGCTCCAGGACCGAGCAGGGATTGGTGGGACTGTTCTTGAATGGTTCCGCTCTTTCCTGGCTGGGAGAACCCAACGTGTGGTCCTGGGTGATTTTTCATCTTCTTCCCAGGGCCTCACATGTGGAGTCCCGCAGGGTTCTATCCTGTTCCCTCTCTTGTTCAACATGTATATGCAGCCTTTGGGGGAGGTTGTTAGGAAGTTTGGCATACGGTGTCATCAATATGCTGATGACACCCAGCTATTACATCTTGTGCGTCGGCTTCGGCTGTATTTCTCAGGCTTGGATCTGGCCACGATCGTCAATGCTTTTATTACCTCGAGATTGGACTACTGTAACGCACACTACGTGGGGCTACCCTTGGTGCTGGTTCAGAGACTACTGGTGCAGAATGCAGTGGCTCGTCTCCGGGCCGATGCAAGCACATTACACTGGTGCTTCGCTCTCTGCACTGGCTGCCAATAGTCTTCCGAGTTCAATTCAAGGTGTTGACCTTTAAAGCCCTAAATGACATCGCCTGCTCCATCCCCCGGTCTGCAGGGTGTGTAGGTTCACAGGGGTTGGGTCAGCCCAGGTTGTGCCTGTGGCACAGGAGTTCTGGCCACGCAGGCATGTAGCAGGTAGCTACATAAAACAATGCTCTATGTATGGAGGACAATGCTATTAAACTGACCAAGGGTAAATTAAAGCAAAAATTACTGGGAATACAGGATCAAGCACAATTTATCCTATTAAGTTATGAAATACACAGAACAGGACAAGCAGGTACAGGTATAACACAGGTAGCAACAATATCTGTTCTGTTATACCTGTTCTGTATTTGTTGGAGCAGCCAGAGAGAACATGCACGCTCCTCCTGGGTCCCCTCCTCCAATCACTGTCATATGAGCAGGCTGCTCATTAAAAGGCACTCCAACTAACATGTGCATCCAGGGGGATCACGGAAGTCTTTTGAACCTGCAAATTCCCACACTTGTCTAAAAACGCCCTTAGATGCTGATCAATTCATTCAGAACTGGAAAACTATCTACCTTAAGCTCCTTTGAAATCTCACCCTTTATTAACTTAGGATAAAGAATGAGTGAACACGGTAGTACTAAATGCACATGAACAAAATTATACTTACAATCTACTGTTGATATCTTCTGAGTATAAAAAAAAATAGGAACCTACTAAATACCATCAACTGTCCATGTAAGCAGGACCCTCCCTCCCCTTTAACTACGCTCTAATTAACAAAACCATGGACAAAGCCAACTAAACCTATCCCCTGAACTTACCTCAATCTACTCATGCACAAAATGTCGGAGGAAGAAACAAGGCAGGAGAGTGAATGATGCTGAGAACGGTAGTGCAGTAAGTATTATAGTGTTACCGGGGTACGGGCCTCAGGCAAACACACATCCACCCCCTTACGGGGTGCGCGGTCAGAGCAAGGAGCGCTTGGGGACGAATGCCCGTCAGGATAGTGTGTGGGCCCTTCCTTGTGCAAGCACAGTTGGAAGTTTAGGCCCCTATCATCATAGGGCGCTGCTGACCACGGACCCACGGCTGCCCCACACGCACTCCCACACTCAACGTACTCCCGAGGTTGGGGGTGTGGGGGGTTCACCCCTGGGGGTGCAGGGGCCCAGGACAGGGGAAGGGGACGCAGGACACGGGCACTCACCTCCAAGATATAGGACACCACGACAGGGATAGGCAGGGCACTCACTCTCTTACAAACTTCCACTCTCACCTTCACACTTTCAAGGGACTGCAGGGGTTAGGCAGGGGTCCAGACACACGGGCAACACTTCAGGCACACAGTCGCTTCTTTCTCGCGGTTCACTCAAGGGGGCCAGTTTCAAACAATCACCAGCGCCGTTTCCCAGGCGGCGCTGGCTTTTATGCCCCAGGCCCCGCCCTTGTACGCGCCCGCAGCCGCTCCGATCGGCGCTGCGGGGGCAGAGGAATAGTCGCAGCTGGGTTGTTTAGAGGGGGCGGGGCCTCCACCCGACGTTCCTTTACGTTTCCTAAGGGCGTTCCCTGTAACTCCGGGACACACCCTTCCTGGTTCCCTACTACTGGGGGCGTGGCTCTAGATCCCCGCCTCTCCGTCTCTGCATGCGGGGGGCGTGCTACAGCTTCCGGCGGAGCCGGGGGCTCTCCCAATGACTGGGTCCCCTCCGGAACAACCGGAGGGGAGCCCACATGAGCTTCTCGCCCTTGCGGGCTACCAGGTGGGTCCGGGGTTCGCGGGGGTTGCTTTGGGGGCCCCCGTCTTCGATCACCCCGTGTGCCACGTGAGCTGCCCCGCGAGCTGCTAACATATAGAAAGGATTGTAAGAGAAGAGAGTAGTTTAGACATGCCTGGGGCTAGCCAAAACTGCCAGTTATTTTAAGTAGTTAAGCCTCTGACCCACCTGACATTGATCTTAACGTTAGACTCAGCTCCACTACAGTAAAACTTTGAAGGGGGAAAAGCATATAACATAGGGATGGGGAACCTTTTTCCTCCTGGAGGCCACTTTGAAAATTAGTGCAAGCTCTGAGGGCCGCACAGAATTTAGGGTGCAGGTGGTTAAGGGGTGTGTTCAAAGGAAGGTCCAGGTCATGAATCTGTGCTGTGGAACTGTCCTCTACCCTTGTGTGCATACCCTTATCTCAGCTTCCTTGCCCTGGACTCAGTTTTTCCAGTGCTTGGAGGTAGGAACTAGATCCTGGAACTGGAGAGGGGACATATAAAAACTTACCGCGGCCAAAATTCTCAATGAAAAATTAATGGTTGCTATTGATTTTGGGCCCATGAGAAATTTGTTACATCGGGGTGAGGACCTCAGGCCCAGGGACCCACCCTGGGCCTGAGGTCCTCACCCCGATGTAACAAATTTCTCATGGGCCCAAAATCAATAGCAACCATTAATTTTTCATTGAGAATTTTGGAAACTTACTCCCGTTCTCCAACAGAAACTAGAATGAATTATACTTGAAAATGTGATGGATGGAAATACTGCTGAGAACCTTGCTATAAATGTTTAACAACACAGAGAAGGCTGGGAAAGCTTGATATGGAGATGAAAAAGAATTGTCAAATACAGAGGTTTGATGACACTAAAAGGAATTTGTACAGCATAGGATATTAAAACACTAAGTAATTTTCTTTTTTTTTTACATTAGAATTACTTTTTGTTTGTAATTATAGCAATCAACTAATTTATACTAGGCATTATGTTAAAGCATTCAGATTAAAAAGTGTTACACCTTTTTGAACAGCTGAAGTGACTAATCCTCCTTAATAGCCGATCAATGTCATTTACAGTTGACTGCTAGCAATTTCTCCCCCCACTTCCCCAATAACCTGAGAGCATTAATAGTCGCAAATGCTCCTCGGAATATACTACTCTGGAGAGTTGCAGCTGTAGGCAAGCAACTTTTGTACTCTAGTCATACGAGATGCTCCCAGCCTTGTGGGGGCAGTTTTGCACACGTCGATGCCTGGAACCTTGGTCTGGATTGGCCAAAGGCTGATACACCCTGGTCAGGTGGGCCAACCCAGGTGAGAGGGGGCTGGCCCAAAAGTGGAGCTGACCAGCACGGTCAGCACTGAGAAAGCGGCATGCAGGGTGAAAAGCTCCTCTTTGTGGCCCTGGGGAAACCAACAATGGCAGGCAGGCTTGGGGGACCATGTGGTTGCTATTTTGTATGCTGGAAAGTAAGTATTCTCCACCCCCACCTGCGGGGAGAGGGTTGTGCTCTGGCCCCTGGGATTGCCGGCTCTGTTTGGTCATTTACTCCTGTATCAGCTAAAAGCTGCTTGTTGGGCGCTCGGGCAGCCCCTGGGAAAGCCCCCTAGCTGAAAGCTTCTTCTTGGTTCTTGGGCAGCCCACTCCTGTAGTGGCTGAAAGTAAGTTGCTAGCCTCTTTAAAAATATATCTAATAAATGCTGCTCCCAGGTAAGACAGGGAGCTGAAGCTGGTCTCAACTTTTTTTCTTTTTTTTTTTTTAAAGGGAAGCACCAGCCAGTCGAGGTAGCAACAAGCCACTTGGGTGGCTTTATTAGTATTATTTGAGCAGTGGGGGAGCCCCTCTCCATCACCGTCGTTCCCCACGTTTAGCCCTGGAGTGGTCACGTGGGATGGATTGATTGCTGGCCACTTTAACAATTCTAGCTGGCCACTGTAATTGAGCAAGAGGTTGGACCAGATGATTGCTGAGGTCACTTTCAGCTCTAGGATTCTGTGATTATTATCCTGAATTGAGTAGGGGGTTGGACTAGATGGCCTGTGGTGTTTCTATTATTTGCTTAGGATTTGGGGTTTCCATTCTTCATTGTTTGCTTAGGATTTTAAGACATGAATTTATTGTTTCATTTATACCCTCTGAATAGGGCTATGGCTGGAAGGATGATGTTGCAACAGGGCAAGATCCCCCTGCAGTCCTAAACGGGCCAAGGCCGCTTCAACCCCACCAGACCGCACTTCAGGGACGGGGCAGGAGGCGCAGCCCTGTATTGACCTCCAACGTTTTGTGTCTATGCTGGTAGATACATTGCAAAGCTGGCAGACCAACCAGAGGGATGGCGGGGGGACCCAAAAGTCACATCCCAAATAGCTCCGCTTGCAAGACACTATAGCGCAGGGAGAAAATCCTGTGCCAGGACTTGGGCCACAGGGATCATCAGTTAGCAAACTGGCTAGCACACAGCAAGTGGAGTCTCGGTAGGTAAGCAACTTTTGTATTCCAGTCATATCAGATCTACACTAGGATTAAGACTAGACACAACGTCACTGAAACACAATATTGTGCCAGTCAACATGGGATTTATTTCTGTGACAAATACTCACGAAGTCCTACAGTCATGTCCATGTGAACTTTGGCAAATGGCACCATATCTGATCATGAGTTAGCACCTCATTGCTCTCCAGTTGTTTTGAGGCAGTAAATCCTGTGAATGGACTAGTCTTTTGCAAGCTACATAGCAAATGAGAAGTTGTACAAGAAGCTACTGGGACACTAAACTCTGGCTGGTGAACTGGTCTTCAGAAACCAGCACAAGAGGAATATGAAAATAACCCACAGTAGATCTCAGAGGTTGGAACATAGCCTGGATTAATTTCTGGTATAATACAATCTTGTATGAACGACCTTAAATTTGATTGTTTCTAGTTCATTATTTTTAACAAAGATAAAATGTATTTAACATTTAAAAAGTTAGAGAAAGTGTGGTTTTAACATGAAGATGAGATACTCCTACGTTACATGGCATTGTTTGACTAATACAGATTTTCATCAAGCTGTTCATGTGTAAAATAATCTTTTTATAGTGACACTAATGAGAAAGTTATTTTATACAGTGTGCTTTTGTGATGACATCTCTAAATAGTGAAAAGGCCTGCATTTGTTCAGTGAATGTAAAGAATGAAGAGGAGCTCAACAGGTGAGAGCTCTTTAGCTTAATTATTGACAGGGGTGTGATAGAGGTTTACAAAATCATGAAGGGTGCAGAACAGAATGCCTTAGGGACCACCATCTTCCTTATGTCCCATCACACATTCTCTGATCAGCTGGGAGCAGTCTTTGGACATGTCTTCGGCATGACAAGTATGGCCAGTTGAAGGTGCAGGCAGACATGTTCTCAGTGGCTGCTCCACCATTGTGGAATTCTCCTTCCTCTGAGTTCACCAAAGCCACAGTCTGTGTGTGTTCCAGAAGCAACGTAAAGTGTTTTGTTTAGACAGTCTTTTGGTGGAATGGGTGAAGAGTAGGTAAATTTAAAACTGCTCCTCCCTTTAATGTATATTACTTGATTTTATTATAACTTGCCCTGACCCTGTTTTTGTGGGATGGGCAGGACAGAAAAGTAAATAAGTAGCTCTTATTTCTCCCCTCAAAATACTAGAACCATGTACACCTGATAAAATTAATTAGCAGCAGGTTGGAAATCAAAAAGGAAGTACTTGTTTCACACAATGCACCATTAATTTGTTGAAGATACACCATAACCAAATATAGCCAACAACATAACTAGGCTTTAAAATGGATACGTTCATAGAGCACAGATCCATAAATTGCCATTAGTCAAGTTGGTCAGAGGATGACTTCTGATTGCCAGGAGCTGGGAGTGCATAGCAGGAATCAGATCATGCTGTTACAATCCACTTATGCATGTAGCTGAGGCAATCAAACCTGGCCTTAGACTATTCATCTGACGCAGGATCTTTTTTAAAAAGACAAAATGGTTTGAGGTTATAACCACAGTACCACACTGACAGACACTAAAATTGGCTGATCTGGTATAGCATCAATATCTTCAGGAAGGGTGAAATGCTGACCCCATTAAAGTTAATGAGTTACCACTTTTCCTCACCACTACAACTGAATGAAAGGCAACCTGTCCCAGAAACCCACCAAGTCTCTGGTCTCTTGGGAATTAGCTTCACCAACACTGTCTCCTTAAGGGAATTAGTATTTTAGTGTTCTTTTTATTCAACTACACAATCTTATCAATAGTTCAGTCTGAGAAAACACCTTCAGCTCTCCACCATTCAATAGTCTCTCTAGCCAGGTATGAGCCTTCTGATTCCCAGTAGTCTCCTTCCAGGTTCCCTGTCAAGCAACCCTCTCTGGCTGGCTAGACTTAGTTCACTCTTGAAGTCTCTGTTACAGCTCTCTGGATCTCTGAATCAGACACAGTCCCTCTGCAACCCAAACCCTTCTTGGCTCAAGAGCAGAGCTCTCACAGGAGATCCTTCTCCAGCCAACTGGCTAGTCCAGGCTTTATAGGCCATGCGCATCATGCACTTAGCCTCCAAGGCTAATCTGGTTCCCTCTGAGCATGCTCGGGGACTTAGCCGCTCACAGTCCCTCCAATCCTCATTAAGCATGCCCAGGGACTCTCTCAGGGGAAACCTAGGGCTGGCTTGCCATGCCCAGTCACAGCTTACAAGCACCTTCGCCTCTAAGAGCCCAGCCTCCTCCTGCTGCTACACGCCTTAAAGTGGTAGCATTCCACCTCAGCTGCACCCTACTAGCTATGGATTCACAAATTCTTCCATAAGGCTTAATAAAATATATATGGACAATTTTCTATTTGGACTTGCAAGGAAAGCAACCAGTCACTTCTTAACACAACCCCATGGCACTCACAATGTATATAAATAATGTTATGATGGATATGACTAAACCCCACTCTACTGTTTGTGTAACTGATATGTGAAGATTTGTAATTCAGTCAGTTGTTTTTTTTACACTTTTGAGGTAAACTTAGACCCTGTCATCATTGGTTGTAATCGTCTGTTCTTTGATCAGTCTCTGGAATTGTTAATAATGTTTTTGTTATTTTATATTATTTTTCTCATTTTTCTTGGTAACTGTTTTTCTTAACCTACTTCTGTTTTGTATAATAATTGCTCCCAATGTTGGCAACTTAATATACAACGGTACACACAGAAATTATCAAAATTATTTATTTTTATACTTATTAAGTTTAAACTGACCCCTCCCACTGACAGTTGCTCGGGGCAGCTTACAAAATTCAATAAAAACATAATCAAATATTATACACACTTAAAAAATGAAAAATCAAAACAGTGCAAGGAAAGAAAAAATCTTAACCCTCCCTCCGTCAACCCACCGACCCTTCACCCTGCTCCCTCTCCAAACTCCTGCTAAGACAGCCGGGTCTTATATCTCTACCAAAAGGTGGGAAGATTCAAGGACAGACTGACATCCGCTGAGAGAGTTCCAAACCCTTGGTGCAGTCACAAAGAACGCCACCCGGCATACATGGGGGACTGCGATGAGGGTGCTCCCAGCCAACCGCAGGGACCGATTCAGGACCTGGGGGGTGAGGCAGTCCCACATGTAGGTGGCGCCCAGACTGTATAGAGCTTTATAGGTAAGAACCAAAACCCTGAATTGGGCCCAGAAGACTCTAAGCAGCCAGTGCAACACACAAAGCACTAGGGATGGGCGAATGCGGTTCGGAAGTTCGGGCCTAACTCGGCCTGTTCAGATGACCGAACGGAACGTCCGAACTGAACACTCGAATGACTGAAAAGTTCGGAAAAGTTCGGATGAGTTTGGGGGTAGGAAAAACGTGACTGGAAGGCAGGGAAAACGTGACTGGAAGTGGGAGGCAGCTGCGGAGCAGACTTCCTGGCACCAGGGGTGGAGACGAGGGGTGGTTTCAGGGTCAAACAAAAAAAAAATTCCAAATTCAGTTTCGGTATCAATAGCGCTATTTTTGGTTGTTCGGCCAAACCGAACTCCGTCGAACCGAACAGCCGAACCCGAATTCGGATTTCGAACTGAACGATCGAACATCTGAACCGCGTTCTGTTTGCCCATCCCTACACAGCACCGGTGTTATATGTTCATGGCAGCCCAGTCCTGTCAGGAGAAAGGTAGTCCCATGTAGAGTGTGTTACAATAGTCCAGAGGTGCTCAACTTAATTTGTCCTGAGAGCTGGAAAATTTGGTTCGGACCCAACCCTGGGCCGCATGTGGCCTAGCCCCCAATTTGCATAACCAGAATTTTGTGGACACACCCAAATTTGCATAATCCCACCCCTGATTTGCATACCTTGTGTGAATGTAAAAACACATGCAAATTAGGTCCAATTTCAAGCCTGCATGCCAAAGAATTCGTACATCAGAGGACTACACTGGGAAGGAGCATCAGGGCTACTACAAGGCTGTACAAATCACTGTTCAGTAACAATAAAATGCACCCCCTCCCCAAACCACATGACAAGGCAAAGCTGGCACCTCCCCCACAAATCTAAAAGACAGGGTATGCAGGGGCAAACACAAATCACAAACACATGTGGTGGCAAACACAAACCAGTGCCACCACATGGTAAAACAAAGCTGGCACCTCTCCTAGCAGAGGGCACAGGGGCAAACCCACCAAACAACCCCCACTTGCCTGGGGCAGTACAAGCAGCAGAGGACCCTGGTTCAAGACAGAGGCAAAGGGGGCAGAAACGGCAGCAGCAACAACTGAAGGAGCTGGGGCCGGGATCCATGCGGCGGCAGAAGTAGCAGTGTGAAGGAGCTGGGGCCAGGAATACAGGGAGCAGTGGCAGCAGCAAGAAGGAGCTCTGCTACCCCCTCACACTCACAGCTTCTGCGCTGCGGGGGTGACTGACGAGGCGGCTGGGGGCCCCTCCAAGTTCCTTCCTCTGTTGCCCAGGGCCGCAGCTCACTGGACTTGCTAGCTGCTGCGTAGGGAAAGACTCCTCTTGGCTTGGCTCTCTGGTCATGTGCTCTGCACGGCACAGGTCTGCTTCCGATGAGGGGGGGAGATGCGGCAACGGCAGCCGCACACAATAACAGAGAACCACTTGAAAGCGGGCCTTAAAAAAAAGCAAAGGCCCGGCGGCTGTATGCTGTGCACCCCTGCAATAGTCCAATCTTCAGTTAATGAAGGCATGGATGATAGTGGCCAGGTCAGAGTCTGAGATGTATGGCCATAGCCACCATACTACATGTAACTGACAAAATATGGTCCTCGCCATAGCCACCACCTGAGCATCCAGGTGGAGCCGTAAGTCGAAGAGCACCCCCAGACTCTGAACCTGAGGAACCAGAGGAGGATGAACCCCGTCAATGAAGGGTTTTTCCCCAGTTCCCTGGCCCCATCCACTAGCATCCCTTGCATCTTGTCAAGCTTCAGATGGCTCATCCTCATCCAGCCCCCTACAGCTGCCAGACACCGTGTGAGCACCGAGACTGCCAGACCTGAGTCAGCTGAACAGGAGAGGTAGAGTTGGGTGTCATCAGCATATTGATGACACTGAACACCACATCCTCTCACGACCTTGCCCAACGGTTGCATGTACACATTGAACGGGAGAGGGGACAGAATGGAACTTTGAGGGAACCCGCAAGTGAGGCCCCAGGGAGACAAAGAAAAGTCCCCCAGAACCACATGCTGAGTTCTTCTGGCTAGGAACAAGCAGAAGCATTTGAAAACAGTCCCACCCTGACTCAATCCACAAACAAGTCACCAGCATCTCATGGTCTACCGTGTCTAATAAGATCAACTGGGTCAAACGCCCCGATCCAATCTGCAGCAAAGGTCGTCAACCATGGCCGCAAGTGACATAATCCGGATGAAAGCTAGACTGCAAGGGATCCAGAAAACTGATGCAGTTCAGATGCTCCCCAAGCTGTTGAGCCACTACCCGTTCAATAACCTTCTCTAAAAAGGGAAGGTTGCAAACTGGCCAATAGCTAGCAAGGAAGTCAATGTCAAGAGATGGTTTCTTAAGCAGAGGCCACACCACAGCCTCCTTGAGGCATTCCGGCACCCTGTCCTCCTTTAAGGAGGCACTGACTACTCCCGCCACCAATGGCCCCAATGTCTCCCGGCTGGCCTTGACCAGTCAAGGACAGGCATGGATCAAGTTCACAAGTCGTGGCTCAAACAGCCCCAAGTACATCAGCCTCATTAGCAGATGAAACCGATGGAAAATTATCCCATAAAACAGGACAAGCCAGAGCATCCATAACCTCTGGTTCATCTATTGCATCAAATGCAGCGTCAAAGTCACAACGAATGCAAGCGATTTTACCTGCAAAATAGTCGACAAATATGTCACAGATAGCACTGGATGACTCCAGTACCAGGCAGAGAAATGCCAGACTGATCAGCCCCCTCACTACCCAGAAAAGCTCAGCTGGACGCAACTTTGCAGAAGCAATGAGGGCAGCAAAGAAACCCTTCTTTGCTGCCCACACAGTCATGGCATAGGCTCTTACACTAGCTGTATACCGCAATCTGTTGTATGAGTGCAGCACCACCGTTGCTCCAACCACCTACCTTCCTGCTTCAACTGACGGGAACCTGTAAGCCATGGGGACCTGCATTGTCGATGCCCAGGGAGCAGATGCCTAGGAGCTGACAGGTCGATAGCCTCAGTTAAAAAGGAATTCCAAAAAGCCACGAAGTCATTGAGTGCACAGCTGTTGAGATACAAGGGTAACTCCCCCAGAGCATTCAAGAACCAATTAATCTTGTGAACATGATCCATGTGGAACCTGCGTGGGAACTGCTGACAAGGAGCTTCCAGTTGCCTGCAAAGCAGGAAAAGGTATCCCACAAGTGAGAATTGTGGAGGTTCGTGAAGAAGAAAAGGAGCTGTTTAGCAATCTGGAAGGACATGCATGTATGATAACAAGGAAGCAGCCAGGAGAAGTAGAAATAAGGAGAAAAAAAAATCTATTCTGTCAAAAATTCTGCCTCTTATAAACCAAGAATACAAAAGCACTGGCTTCTGAAAAGCCATTTCAAGGATGAGGAAGTCGCAGGCAGCTACATTAAAAGCCCAGATTACTCAACTTGGTTAGGAAACTTTTAAAATAATAATAATATATATTTATTGGTTCGGCTTCCCGCCATTCACCATATGTAAACAATAAAAATCAAAGATACATATTAAAATATAATATTTTTTATTTATTTATTTCCATACACTTATATCCCGTACCCTGCTACTCACAATGGCAGCTTGGGGTGGTTCACATCATCAATAGATTAAAACAATTATAAAAATTAAAACTTGTTAAAACTCAGTAAATCAATAAAATGCATTTAAAAGGGGAGAACTAACTCCCCGCCCCCAACCCAACCCCTCTACCCGTCTCCCTCCCCAGCTTGGGGGGTCGCATAACTAGTACAAATATATAACGTAAGTACAAAGGAAAATGAAAAAAGAAGAGATTCATTTGCATGCCATTCATAAGCACTGCATCCTTATTTTGGATGGGGAACATTTACTCACGTAGGGGGCACCTGGAAAAATAGTACAAGCTCCAAGGGAAACACAGAAGTTGGGGCAAGGGCTGAGGAAGAGGAATTTCGAGATCATGGATCCATTCATTGGATATGTCCCCTACTCATAATGAGGTACATGCCCTCATAAAATTAGCCTGGGCTGCCATTTGGCCCCTGCACCTGAGAATTTTCACCACTGGCTTATACAATACTAGTGGCCACAGAGGTGGCTTTGGGGCTAATTAAGGTGGTTGTTTACTGATGTAGATAATTCCTTGATGTCAGTGTTAATCTCATCTCTCATTTTCTTGAAGATCAATCTTCAATCCTGGATAAAGTTACGTTTCTAAATTCTTCTTTGAACACCTAAATAAGCTGGACTCATTATTTGAGAAGTTGAGCATCTGCAACTCCCACTGAATATAAGCAGAGCTTGAGGTGCCCAACAACTCTGAAGATTAGGACACCTTGATACAGGAGCCCAAATATGGACGAGGAGCCTATCTTTTAATCTCCTCAGTTTGAAGGTTTTTCCCTAGCTCGGTTGACACTGGAGAATGATTTCAAAGTGTGTCATTAACATAAATTATGCACATTCAAAACTTGTCAGTGCAATTTCCCCCCCTAAAAGTCCCTCATTATTCATAGTTTGTTCAGACACCTAACGAGACAATGGGTGTAGCCACACAAGATGCTAACCCAATTTGGGCAGCATCAACACACATTGGGTAGCTTTACCCCGTGATATCACATGGCCGGCAGCTGTCAGATATTCAACCCACCCCAGGGTGGGGCAGGCAGCCAGTTGCTACTGATGCATCCACCAGGGAAGTCTGAGGACACACAGCGTAGTAGTGTCACCCAACATGGGGTAAAGCTGCCCACATCAGGTTAAGGGGCCACTGCCTGTGTGGCTGATTCCTGTGCTACCCCGCCCTGTAGCAAGGTCCGCCAGCACCCTTTGAGAGGCAGGCACATTCACCACTCTTGTGTGGCCACATCATTACCAGGTGCTGGACAGCAGCCAGACCTGGGGATGGACACCCACATGTGTAGCCAGCTCCTCAGCCTGCCCTGTGGCATGGCGAGACTCCTGACAGCAGCTAACCCACCCGGGTTCCTCGTGAGGGTGTGTGAGATCAAGTGGCATGCTGTCCTTGCCCACCCAAAGTGTAGCAGCTGTAAACGGACAGGGGATCAGCTTAGTCCTATCTCATGTGGCTGCACGCTATGATTACTGGTCTGCAACATTTTTTATATAAGAAATAACTCCCCTGACGAATGAGGGGACACTGTCTGAACTTCTGCTGACAGTGCTGTGTGTGAGCTCCCTACTGCTGCCTGGAAAATTACTACTGAACAAATACTTCCACAACATGCATGCAAACTTTGAACCAAAGGGAACAGCTCTATTTGGAATTTGGTCAATTGTAGGTACAGTACACTTGAGAGAACGCAGAGAGAATCTAGCCTTTTCATGAACCTTCAACCACAGCAGACAAAAACTCTCATAGTACACGTGAGGAACAAAATAAGAGTGGGAGAGGATCACCCTATATTTATAGCAGGTTCTTCCCCTTCTCCGAGAAATGGAGAGCTAAATTAAGTAGGAGCTCTAGTTGAAGCAAAGGATAACAGTAAGAAAATAAGTACTTGTCAAAGAAAGGAAATAAATGTAAAGAAGAAAAAATAGCAATATCATGAAAGAAAAGGAGAAATGTTGAATCAGGAAGGACAGAATGAGCACAAGGCTTAGCACGGCCCTCGGGCCAGTCAAATTACTGGATCCCATACTAACCTTCCTCCCTGCCCTCCAAAAAAAAGTTAACTGTGTGATCACTGATAAAACAACAGTAGGCTAACTGGTTAGTATAACATAGCAAATTATTATTATTAGATACATTATTGCTTTCATACACACACACACACACACACACACACACACACACACACACACACCCTGCATTTGCTCAGTGTATAGCAAATGCAGGTGGGAGTAGGGTAGAATAGGCAAGAAGAGGCAGCAGGCAGAGGGGTCCAGAAGCAGAATGTGCCACGCCCCAGAAGTCAGGAGATCAATATGACGGTGGGGGCAAAAACAACACACACAGGGAACCAAAGGTTGGATTTTGGCACTGGAGGAGGGGACTAGAATAGGTGCAGGACAGCCATAAGTAGTGTGCATCAGGACCCAGAAGTTGGGGATCAGCACAGGAGGCTCAAAAGGTGCCAGGGGAGCCAGAAGTGGCAGGTGGGGGCAAGAAGTGACAAATGCCATGGCTCAAAAGTTGAGGACTGACACACTGGAGCCTATATTAGGCACCAGGAGGCAGAAGTGCCACTCTCTGTGACCGAGAATGGACTTGAGCAACAACTGGAGCAGCCACCAAGAATGCCTCTGTGTACCCTTGCTGTCCAGACTTCGTGCAGTGATGGAACTTGCAAGAGGGCACTCCTAGCTGACCTTAGGGATTGCGATGGTGAGCTGGTCTTTTGGATATATAGGACCCTAGCCATTTATGGCTTTATAGATCCAAAACAGCATCTTGAATTTTTAATCAAGAACACTATTAGAAGATCTGGAGCACTAGTGTAATGTATTTCGTGTGACTCACCCCCATCAGAAAGCAGGCCACCACGTTCTGCACTAGTTAAGTTGGCTCACCCATACACAACTTGGGGGGGGGGGGGGAAGAAGGGCATGTGCCCCGCCAGATTTTTGCAACCCTATAGAACACGCTGTCCAGTCCCCACTATTGACAGTTACCTGTCACCCATGGATCCAACACTATTGAATTTCTCTCAGAAGTCTGATCAGAGACTTTGTCAAATGCTTTCTGAAAACTGAAATACACT
This sequence comes from Sphenodon punctatus, assembly GCA_003113815.1. Taxonomy (NCBI): domain Eukaryota; kingdom Metazoa; phylum Chordata; class Lepidosauria; order Sphenodontia; family Sphenodontidae; genus Sphenodon; species Sphenodon punctatus. Next base: position 429,320 of record QEPC01006764.1, on the reverse strand, counting down.
ATATGTGGACACCCTCAAAGTATTCCAGTAAATTAGAATGCATAAACTGAGGTTGCTTACCTGTAGCCTTGGTTCTTCAAGATGGGCTCCACTACTCATATGGGAGCTGCACCTGTACAGATCAGCTTGGAAACTTCTCATAGCAGCTCTCCGCTCACACTCCATAGTCCGTCCCACATGGCTCATGCTGCTGGTACTTCTGGCAGCACTATAAAGGCGGAGCAGTATGCAAGTTACCTCCCTTCCAACCCCCATACCAGAGTACATACCCTCTTTAAGCTAGACTCCGATGCACAGGGTAAGGTGGGTGGGTGGTGTGAGTGACGGAGTCCATCTCGAAGAACCACTGTTACAGGTAAGCAACGTCAGTTTTTTCTTTGAGTGGGACTCAGTCAACTTATACCTATGGGAGAATAAAAAGCAGCAACCCATAGGACGGCAGCAAAGGTCTACTTAAAGAGGGACTGTAAAACTGCTCTCCCAAAGTCTGCGTCTGAATGTGAAGAAAGATCAAGGGCATACTGTTTTGGAAAAGTGTGAGAGGAGCTCCATGTTTCAGTTTTACAGATTTGTTCTATGAGAAACATGCAAAAGAAGCTGCTGATGCTGCCATGGCTAGGGCTATAGTGGAAAGTCGCAGCGGTAGCTATTTCCGTCGGAAACAGCATTTCTGCAATTAGTGGTATGGCGTGGCAGAGGCTTTCACTCCGCTAGTTTCATTCCGCTACTTCCACAGCCTTCATAAATAGCGGAAACATGCCATTTTCGCTACTTCCACCATTCCACCAGCGTCACAAAATAGCGGAACAGCAGTTTTCTGACAGTTTCCGACAATTCCGCAATTTTTCCGATAGTTTCCGAATCTGCAGAATGTCGGCAGAATTAGCGGAATGTCGGCAGAAAAGCCGCGGTGTGGCGCGGGCAATTCCGAAATGGTGGAATTCGTGGTGTGGTAAAAGCTGCTGCCGCTTCAGCCCTGGCCATGGTTCTTGTAGAATGCCCTCTAAGCACTGGAGATGGCTGTTTGTTAGAAAGTTCACAGGGGATGATGCACTCTAGTAGCCATTTAGAAATGGTCTGTGAAGAAGTAGCTAGTCCTAGAGATAAGCCTCCAGATGTCACAAAAAGAGGATCTTCTATATAGTTTTATTCTTTCCAAATAAAATGAAAGAGCTTGTTTAAATGTTTAAAGTATGCATGGCCGCTTCCCCCTTATTTGTGTGAGGTTGGGAAAGAAAAGAGTTAGTATGATGTCTTTTGACATATGAAAGGATGACATGACCTTCAGTCTGAACATGGGGGGCAGATGAAATGTTACCATGTTCTTATGAAAGATCATAAAAAAAGGGTAGGATGGGTAGAGCTACAAGCCCTCCTACTCGTCTTTGTGCCAATATGTGAGCTACTTGCGTAGAGATTTTTTAAGATAACATATGGAAAGAACAGGTGGCTACGCAGGGCCGGCCTTACCGCAGGGCGGTTCAGGGTGGCCGCCCTGGACCCTGCTCCTGGGGGGGCCCACACTCGGGACCCCCAGCTCCCAGCCACTGTCAGTCTCAGCCAGGGAGTGAGGGAGAGGTAGGGCCTCTGCCTCTCTCTCACTCCCTGGCTGAGTTTGAGACAGCCAAGCAGTGAAGGGGGCCAGTGGCAGTGAGGGAGAGGCAGAGGCCCCACCTCTCCCTCACTCCATGGCCCCCTCCACTGCCTGTCAGTGTCGGCCAGAGAGTGAGGAAGAGGCAGGGCTTCTCTTCCTTTCCCTCACTCAGTGGCCTCCTCCGCTGCCTGTCAGTGTCGGCCAGGGAGTGAAGGAGAGATGGGGCCTCTCTCTCACTCCCTGGCTGAGACTGACAAGCAACAGAGGGGGCCACAGAGTGAGGGAGAGGCAGAAGTCCTGCCTCTCCTTCACTCCCTGGCAACATCCAGCGGTGGGCGCAGCGGCAGATTTAATCTGCTACAGTGGCACCCACCCGACCCAGGGAGCAGGCCCGGCACGGGGGCCCATGTGCCCTGAAATGGCTGGGCTTGGGGATGGGTGGTGGGGAGTGTCCCTCCGCCTGTCCCTGAGCCCAGGCCTGGGTAGCGACCCCAGACCGAGCCGGGGAGCGCCCCCTGAGCCGAGGAGCGCCCCTAGGCCTGCCGGTGGCTTTGCCCACATTTCTCCCCCTTCCTGGGCCCCGCAAATCCTAAGGCCGGTCCTGTGGCTACGGGCTTGAATGGTGAAGATATCAGTTTTGTGAGCATCAGGTTCAAGTTCCATGATGGGCATTGATCCCTTACAGTCGGTGAAATATTGACGATACCTTTATAAGATCATTTCAGAATCGGGTTCTAGAAGAGTGGACATCCCTGAGTTGGTGAATGAGGAGCTGAAATGGAGGTCAGATGAACTTTCGAGGAAGATGCACTTAAACCCTGAGACTTTAAGTGAGTTAAGTAGGTAAGTATATGGTTTATGTTTGTTGTCTGGAAGTTAAGAGTGAGTGTAGCTGCCCATATAGAAATAACTTTCCATTGTGCCTCGTGGATTTTATTAGAGGAAGGTTTTTGTACACTTTTGAGGATGTGGATCACTTCATCAGGTAAGTCCTTTAAATCTTGCCCATGTCAAGGCGATATCAGCCAGGCTGTTAGGTGCAGCAACTACAGGTTCAGGTGGAGTACTCTGCCATTGTCTTGGGTGAGATGGTTCAGTAAACCTTGTTGTTTCTGGGACATGCAAGTCATTTGTGTGTACTAAAGTTGTCTCAGCCAGTCCGGAGCTATTAGAATGCACTGTGCGTGGTCTTGCCTGAGCTTCTGTAGAACTCGAAGCATGAGAGGGAAAGGTGGAAAGGCATACTGTAGATGATCTCTTCTGTATGAGAAACACATTCCTATGGAGACTGGGTTCCTACCAGCTCTGCTGCAGAATAGGGGAAGTGGAGTGTTTTAAGGTGTTGTGAACAGGTCTGTGTGAGGAAGGCCCCACTATTGAAAAAGACTTAACTGTTGTTCACTTGTGTTGAAGGGTAGCTGCTCTGTTTAGTGTGTCTGCTAGGGAGTTCACTTGGCCTGCTAAATGTGATGATGGGTTGCAAGGCTAATGCAATTTTAGGCTGCATTAACATTAACAGAATAGGTTACGAGAAGTAAAAGTTCCACTCTATTCTGCGCTGGTCAGACCTCATCTAGAGTACTATGTCCAGTTCTGGGCACCACATTTAAAGAAGGACATTGACAAATTGGAACAGGTTCAGAGGAGAGCGACAAAGATGGTCAGAGATCTGGAAACCAAGTGCTATGAGGAAAGGTTGAAGGAGCTGGGTATGTTTAGCCTAGAGAAGACTAAAGGGCGACATGATAGCCATCTTTAAATATCTGAAGGTTTGTCACATAGAAGATGGAGCAGAGTTGTTCTCTGTTACTCCTGAGGGCAAAATTACAACCAATGGGCTCAAATTGCAAGGAAGCAGATTTCAGCTAAACATTAGGAAGACGTTCCTAAAGGTAAGAGCTGTTTGACAGTGGAACACACTGCCTAAGGTGGTGGTGGGCTCTCCTTTGCTGGAGGTTTTCAAAGAGAGGCTGGATGGTCATCAGTTAGGGACGGTGTAGCTGTGAATTTCCTGCATTGGGCAGGGGGTTAGACTAGATGACCTCTGTGGTCACTTCCAACTCTAAGATTCTATGATTCTATGTATGTAGTGTGATATGTACCATTTGTTACATTAGATGAGAAATGTGGTTCTTTATCACATCCTGTCTGTCTCGAGGAAGCAGGGTTTTGTCGTATGGAGTCCAGATTTGCACCTATGAAACAAATGTTGAGTAGGTGTTAGAACTGATTTCTTAAAATGTATGACAAACCCCAGCTGCTGAAAAAGGTCACTAGAAAATTGTAAATCATTCTGTAGGGACTGTCTAGAGTGGGAAACTACCAGCCAATAATCAAGTTAAGGGAAGACAGAAATATCCCTACGTCTAAGATATGCTGCTACTGAGGCTAGACATTTTGTGAAGACCCTCGGAGCTGAGGAAACGCCAAAGGCAGGACCTTGCACCAATAGTGGCAATCGTTACACAGAAATCTGAGATGCTTGGTGTGTGAGGGCCGAATAGGAATGTAAAAAGAGGCATCCTGCAGATCCAGAGCAAAGAACCAAGCGTTTTCAAAAAGAGATGGCAGATGCTGACAAGCATTGTCATCCTGAATTTGATGGGCCTGACAAATTTGTTTAGAGCCCTCAAATGCAGAATAGGCCAAAACGCTTTATTCATTTTATGTATGAGAAAATACTGGAATAAAAACCCCTATGTCTGAATCTCAATGAGACATCCTCAATAGCTCCTTTTGTTAAGAGGGACTCCATTTCTTGTTGTAGAGAGGGTAAAGGAGGTTGGGGTAGAAGGTTTGTGGGATGGGATGTGGGCAAACTGAAATGGCATAGCCCTTCTGTAGGATTTCCAGCACCCACTTATCATTGGTGATGATGGACCAGATAATAAAGTAGTGGGATAGCTTGGATGAGAAAAGTAAATCAATTGTGGACTGCAGTCCTAAGGTGTGGACACTGCTATTAAAAACAATCTCTTCATCTGGAGTTTGATGATGAAGTATTCGAAGACCAGCGTGGGTACTGTTTGGATTTATATTGATGCCTGTGCTGGTACTGAGGCAAAGATTATGGGAAATATTTTCTTGACTGCTGGACATACGTGGGGGAATACCTAGCTGTCTTGTATGAAGGAGTTGAAGAGTACCGCTTCTTCATTTTGTACGTTATTCCCAGGACATAAGCTATCTGTCTGGTATCTTTCACCTTTGCCAAGATGTCATCTGTATTTGCAGCGAAGAGGCTCTGTTTACCAAATGGTAGGTTCTCAACTTTTTGTCGAGTTTGAAAGGGTAAATCTGTTGATCTAAGCCAAGTGTGGCAATCTTGTGGCCACCCTATTAGCCATTGCTCTGGCTGCTGAGTCTGCAATATGAATGCTAGTGGTCAACTGTGATTGGGCCAGATAAAGGTCTTCAGCCCTGAGCATTTCTGCCCTCTTTTTATGCTCGGGGGGGGAACAGAATGGTGTGTGTTTAGCCAAAGGAAAAGAAGACTAAAGCCAGAACAGGAGGAGATGGGGGAGACATGCATGATAGCAGTTTTCAAATATCTGATAGGGTATCACAAAAAGATGGAGAGTATTTGTTTCTTCAGCGTCACAAAAGGAGGAACAAGAGGGAAAATACTTAAATTGCTGCAAAGTAGATTTTAGTTAATATTAGGGAAAACTCTGTAACTGCAAGAACTATTGAACAATGGAAGAAGTTGCCTAAATCTCCTTGCATGGATGTTTTCAAATTTTCTCTGGGTAAACATGGATCTATGATGCCATAGGTAAAGAGTATCCTGTCTTGGCACAAGGGGTTGAACTATATGCCCTTGAGGTCTCTTCCAACCTTACAGTTCTCTGCGATTCAAACAATCCAACACCTTTCAGGGAGGTGCTGAATCACTTGTCCCAATGTATCCAAGAGATGGTCTTGGAAGGTGGGCATACCAGAGGTGTGGTTGGACTCTCTCAGACTTAAAGTTGTGAAAGAGAATTTTTCCCACCCTAGAATGTCCAATTTTCACCCCTCCCCATGAAGTGGGGAGGTATCTGCTCCTTATATTGATATTGCTCCAAAGAAGCTTGAATCATGATGGAGTTTGGTGGAGGGTTTTTCAAGAACATGGTGTGGTTATCCGGTGGCACTGGATAGAAGGCACTAAATGTGAGTCTATAGTAGTTGTCTGTGACAGTGTTTTCCAGTGCGTTCTAGAGTTGATCGCATGTTTCTTAGCGGTATGGTGATTTTTAGATGGAGCATCTTTTCTGATTATTCTTCAAACAGGACATTCCTCCTCTTCTTCCACAGATAGTGTAGTGAGATTTAGTTCTTTAGCCATTTTAATGATCAAGGGTTGATACGTTCTGTTGGATGACTTTTGGATGACTCTACTGGATGACTTTTGAGGAATTATTATTATTATTATTATAAGCACTTGTATAGCACCAGCTGTGTACCTGGCGCTTTACAGAACAATGAGATGGATGCAGTCCCTGCCTATGGCTTACAATCTAATAGACACGGAGCGGGGAGACAAGGAGAGGGGACATAGGGAGAGACAAGGGATAAAACATTCAAGCGGATGCGAAGTCTCAGGTGCACGTTCTTGGCTTGGTTGCAGTTAGGCAGGAGTCTGCAGGGAGGGCAGACAATAAATGTTGAGAGGAGAGTTCTAGCAAGCGTCGGGAAAGGCGGTGAGGAAGAGGTGGGTTTTGAGGAGGGATTTGAAGGAGCGGAGGGAAGGGGCAAGGCGGATGTGGGTTTTGGCTGAGGAGACAGAGAGAAAGGGGCGAATCCGAGCAACGTTATAGAGGGCAAAGAGACAGGACTTGGCAACAGAGTCGATGTAAGGTTTAAAGGAGAG
>QEPC01006764.1:381224-407567 GCA_003113815.1 Sphenodon punctatus | reverse complement strand
GTATGTACCCTCGTTTGGTGCATATATGTTAACCATTGTTGTGGTTTTACCCTCTAGTTCTCCAACTAGAATAAGCATTCTACCTTGTTCCTCTTTATATATCTTTTCTAAGTTGAATGTTTTATTAGCTTTTATCCCAATTAAGACCCCCGCCTTTTTCTTCTGTTGGTTGCATGCGTGATATATTTTCCCAAAATATTTATTTTTAAATCTCGTACTGTCTTTCTCTCTAAAGTGTGTCTCCTGTAAGAAACACATGTCTGCCCCTATTTCTTTTATCTCCTGTGTTATTCTTTTTCTTTTTATAACTTCATTTAGTCCCTTTAAGTTAAGGGACATTATTTTAATTATTTCTACCATGTCTGTCTATTTTGTTTTTCCTCTATGTGCACTTCCCCCCCCTTTTTTTTGCCTTACCAGGCCTTCCTGAACCATTTCATTTTTAAACCAACTATGTACATTGTAAACTTTGTTAATCTTCTTCTCCTGAGGAGGAACTGAGTTATTGTATTTTACCAGTATGAGGCTCATTGCCTTTACTTGTCCTCTCGGCTCCCTCCTCCACCTTCTCCGCTTCTTTTCCGGGCTTTTCTGCCCTTCCCTTGATATTTATTTCTATTATATACCAGCCTCACTTCTGTATTCCTTATCATCTACCTTCTAATTGTACCAGCCTACCTATTTCAATTCTTATAAATACTCTTTTTAAAACATAAACCATATTTTATAGTTCACACAAGTATATTGTTAAACATAAACCTTATACTTCTAGTATGTCTCCTTCCTGTAATTCACATTTATGAGTGTGTTCCTTAGTTTTAAACCTTAGGCTTACAATTCAAATAAAATTCTTTCATATAGTTCACACTTATGTGAGTGTGTCTTAGTTTTAAATACAAACATAACCATAAACATGAACATAAACCTTATATTTATATTAGTCCCTCTTGATCTATTTCACATAATATAAAACCCATAACTATGGGTGCACTTTAACTTTGTCTTATTATGAAACCTTTGAGTTTTTTCTTTTTTTTTTTTTACTGTTCTTTCTGGCAGCTGTTTTTCAGGTATTGTCTTCCTGCTCTTTCCCTTGCTTGTGCAAAAAACCCTCTAGTTCGTTTGGGTCCATGAATATTTTTCTTTTACCATTCCATAGAATGGTCATCCTCACTGGGAACCACAGTTGGGGTTTCAGATCTTTTTGGTTTAAATCTGCGAAGTATTTGGCCCATTTTCTTCTTTTATTCACTGTCTCTCCTGCATAGTCTGGGAAGAATTTTATTTTACGTCCTTGGTATTCCAGGGATTTATTGCCCCATGCCAATCGCAAGATTTTTTCTTTTTGTTGATATTCAAGAAATTTTATAATTATGGCTCTTGGGGGTTCCTCTTCATTGGGTTTGGGCCTGTTACCTCTGTGGGCTCTTTCAATTTTAGGATTTTGTGCATTGGACTCCCCTGGGAATGAGGTTTCCAGAACCTTGCATATAAACTGTATTGTGTCTCTCCCCTCCAAATTTTCTGGGATGCCCACTAGCCTTAAGTTAGATCTCCTGGCCCTGTTTTCTTGATCTTCACACCTATTCTCTAATATTTTAATTAGGTCCAGCATTTTATTTTGTTGATCCTGGCCGTTTAAGGTGCTATCCTCGAGTGCTGAGATTGTGGACTCTGCATTTGTTACTCTTTTGGCCAGTGTTTCTGCTTTTTTTTTGTTTTGAGTGTCAGCTTGCTGTAATTTTATAATCTCGGCCATCTGACTTTCTCTGGCTGCTTCTGCAGCTGCCATTCCTGCCTTTATTTCTGTTAATATTGCGAAAATCCTATCTTCCTTATCTGATGCCATGCCCCTGTTGTCTGCTTGGGGCTCTTCCTCAGAGGGAGTGTTTGCGGCTGCCATTTTGGCTCCGTTTTCAGTTCATTGGGGGAGGGGGGGCCGTTTTTGTTTGAAATAGTTTTTCTATTGCTGCCGCCCCAGATTTATTATCTTGGGACCCCTTTGGTTTCCCCAGCTCTCCCTACCTTTTTTTTTGAGGTTTTTGGTTGGTTTTTGTTCGTTTTGGAGGCTTTTCCTGCGGCGTGGCTGGAGGAGCCTCGGGAAGCGCGTCTAAGCGGCTTCGCGCATGCGCAGTTCCTCCCATATTGCTGATTTTAATTGCACATTAGCACCGATCATGAAACCCAGATGATTTTACTACTTTATTTATTTCTAAAATTTACTCCACACCCATCCTGCTGGCAGCTCAGGGCAGCTAACGAAAGTCAACATATAAATACATAAAAACACATCGAAACTGAATACATCACAAAAAACATTCCCTCCCAACTCCCCGCCTACTACCCATCTCCCCCCTCCCTACCCACCCCCTTCCCAAAGACCTGGNTTTCAGGAAATCGTGAAGGAGTCTGACATTGATCCTGGTGCAAGACCTACCCGATTGCAGAAGAGTGGCATCTTTGCATTTTCTACAGTGACTAAGAGGTCTATGGAAGGTGTGCTCCACATCTGAAAAATGTTATTTAGTACCTTGTCGTTTAGTGTCCACTCGTAGTGATTCGTTAGTTGGCGGCTGAGCTGATCTGCAATGCAATTGTTCTGGCCTGCTAAATGGACAGCTGGAAGGTGAATATTGTGCTTGATGCTCCATTTCCACAATGCGTCTGCCTCAAGGGAAAAGCGTGTGGATCGAGCCCCACCTTGCTTGCTGAGGTACCACATGGCTGCAGTACTGGTGGTGATAATCAGTATTTTTTTTCTCTGATGTGAGACACTAAGGCTCTGAGTGCCCAACATATCGCCCTCAGTTCTAGTACATTTATGGGAAGGTTCACCTCCTCTGGGGACCATAGTCCCTGAACCCTGAAGTCCTTCATGTGGGCACCCTATCTGGTAAGGGATGCATATGTTGTGATGGAAACATCGGTAGGAGGCGGCTTGATCGGGACACCTTGAAGGACACGTGTAGGGTTCGTCCACCAAAGGAGGCTGTTGAGGATGTCCTCTGAGATGGATACTTTCCTGTTGAGGGAATGGAGGGAGGGGCAATATACCTTCCTTGGCCATTGCTGCAGAAGTCGCATGTGGAGTCTCGCGTATGGAGTTATGGCTGTAGTGGATGCTAGAAACCCTTGTAGGAGTAGGAAATAGCCGATTGTCCTGCAGAAGGTAAGTTTTGGCGTGGCATGTGTCCAGGAGAGCTCCGATAAATTGCAGGTGCCTCATGGGAACAAGATGGGATTTTTCTGCATTCACTAGTAAACCTAGTGTCTCTAGTATTGACAGTGTCAATTGAACATCTCTCAGTAGCATTTCTCTGGAAGCAGCTATTTATTTATTTTTTTTACACTAAACTGTCCGAGTCAGACCAATGGTCCATCTTAGCCCAGTATTGTCACAACCTGACAGGGCAGCAGGGGTTTCAAATTCAGGTCCAAATCCGGCTCTTCCAGGGTCTCCGACAGAGGCCATCCCGGCGTGCTACCTGAGANTCAGTCTGCTCCGCCGCATCCAGTCAGCCACTGCGCCTCAAGGCACTGGGAGAGTACCGAGACTGCAGGGTCTGGGTCAGTTGAAAGCAAGAGATATAGCTGAGTATCATCAGCATATTGGTGGCAACGCAAACCAAACCGTCTCACAACCTCCCCCAGGAGTTGCATACAGATGTTAAACAATAATGGAGACAAAATAGAACTTTGCGGTATGCCGCAAAAGAGGTCCCGGGGGCTAACGTTTCAAGTCCCCAACACCACCCGCTGGCTCCTTCCTGAGAGGAACGAGCAGAAAAATCCAAGAACCATCGCACCCACCCACCCACAGAGGGACCGAAATTGTCTCAGCAATAACCCATGGTCCACTGTATCAAAAGCAGCCAAGAGATCTAACAGGACGAGTAGCGCTGAACGCTCTGAATCCATCTCTCGGCGGAGGTGACTTAAAGGTTTGTGTATGCTGATGTAACAAAAACTATATTTGAGGACCTGTGACTTTTAATTCCTTTCCTCCCTAGCACTTCTGCTGTAAAAGTCATTTAAAACACCATGACAAAACAGTAGTCAGTGATGGAGAAGGATCATTAAATTATTTGAATATTTCTAAGAACACCAATTCCAAAACAAAACATTTTTAAAAGTTGTCTTTACTAGCAAGATGTTACAGAAAATATGTGTAGGCTTGGACTATTAACATATGTTTAGTAAGTAAGTAATACTTTATTTGGTACTGGTCATCGCCATGTCCAATAACAAAACAGAACATTAAAAATAGGATACACAACCAGGTGTAAGACATAAATCTAATATATAAAACACTAAAAATGTTCATATACACAAGAAACCAACATTTTAGAGATTTAAAAATCCTATCAATCTTCCAAAGGAACATAAGATATCATATCTATTTTACAAATCATAGATCATAAATCGCTACTCTGGAGTCTAGCCCTCAATTCCTGCGTCTTTCTTCTCTTTTTTTCCATTAACAGGCCAATACGCGCCATTGTCTGTGTCGTTTTTGGATGTCTATCAGATAGTAATAATATAATCTTCCTTTAACTGGGAGATCCTTCTGGATATTAGTTTCCTTAAACAGGATATCACGTAATCTAACATATTGACGACAACAAAATAAATAATCTACTAAATCCTCAATTTCAACACCACAGCATCCACATACCCTCTCCTGAAAAGGGATTCCCCTGTATCTTCCTTCTAAGACCGCGGTAGACATCATCTGTAGGTGAAGTGCCAAGAAAGCTCTCTTTGGTCTTGCTAAGCTGGGACCAGAGCCAATGTTGGTAACCACATGTAGCTGATGCAGAATTTGAGGCCCTGAGGGACAGAGTTTTGGAAGAAAGGATCTTTCGTCCTAAAACATCCAAACATCTCCCTTCTCTGTCTGATGGGGATGTTTGAATGCCCCCTGCCCTCCTTTTGTGCAAGGCTGTTGCTATGACCCGGGAGTTAAGGAGGGGAATGCTTATATAAGATATTTGCCCCTTCTTTGGAAATAGTATAGAGGGAATCCACAAGTTTATTCATGGGAACTGCAGACAAGGATCTAGCCCATACAGAGGTGGATGGTTCCATCAATTGCTTAAACATAAGGAACATAATATGGCCTGATTCTCCATTGCCTAGGATACCAAAGTCCGGACCAGATTGTGTTTTTCTGACCACTTTGGTGGGGAGTTTTGGTAACGCTGAAAACAGTCTTCATAACATAGCCTGAAAAGCCTTTGTGTCCTCTGTTGCTAACAGCAGGTTAGGTTCTGATACAGTATTAGCTGGAGGAGGTGAGATGGTTTCTTCCTCCTCCTGTAGAGGTGAAGAGGAAGAAGAAGGGGAGGAATACCTTCCTGTTGAAGCCTCCATTATTGGTGCAGCTTGGGTCAAGGCTGGTTAGGCAGGGAGAAGGTTTCGTACAAGGAGGCTTAGAAAAGTGGCTCCCAGGGGCTGTACCTGTCTGGTATCGATGGAAACTGGAACTGGTGGAACCGCTGAAGGTGGTATGGCACTAATAGTTCGAATGGGAGGTACCACTGAGTCTTGTACTATGGAATCACAGGGCCTGGTACCGATGATGATATAGTATCCGGAGGCAGAGATTGTAGCAGTTGGTGGTATGCGTGGGTGGGCAGGAGGGATATATCTGCTTGTATGCGTGGAATCAGTGGTACCCATATTAGTGGGGAGATTGAAAAACTCCATAGAGTCAATTCCCTTCTAGAAGGATACAGCGAAGATCTGCTCCTGGAGCGAGAGTGGATCTCCATGATACTGGGATCCCTGAGGGTAATCATGAAACCGGCGGTACCATGAATCTTCATATCTGGTAGGAGAACAGCAGGAAGAGTGTTCTTTGATCCCTGTGGTACCAGGGGGCTCTGCCCCGTCGCCTGCTCGGAGACGGGTCTCTAAGCCTGCTACACTTTTCCCAGTATTGTTGTGGGGACACATGTCTAGCAGGGGACCTAGATCTGGTTTTTTGGTACTATCGATACTCACTCTGATGGGAGCATGAACGGGAGTCTCCGTGACGATCCGATGAGGGGATTGGAGCTCTAGCATCTCCCATGGATTTGTACTGGGTATGGCTTGTACCAATCAGTTGTCTGAGCCCCCTGGCCTGCTTGCGGGTCCATCTCTGCAAGAGATGGGCTTTGTGCATCCTCTGAAAAGATAGTCGCAACCTCAAGATTGCAGTGGGGAGTCCGAGGGATTTGAGTGGTTAGGGTACCCTCTGCACTCAGATTCTTATTCTTTTTCACTTCCACTGGACGCCTTGAGCTGCGTTCCTTAGGGCGAGAGTCACTCGTATTCTCTTTGCAGCGGGATGTCTCCCTGGATGCAGAAGGCTGTGTAGTGCCCGGATTCTCAGGCCTTGTACCATTGGAACCGGTGGTAAGTGGTGATGGTTCTGCAGAGATCTCTGAAGTTCTGACCGTCATAGAAGCAGCAGGATCCATAATCGGAGAGGTTCTATGCCTGGTGGAGAGCCTGAGAGGCCCTTCTTCACCACCTTGTAGTGCCTTTTTAGTCAGAATGTCCTGGAGCCTAAGAGCTCTGACCCTTCTTGAACTTGTGGACAAAGCCACACACGCCGTACACGTTCATGTATTATGGGTTTCCCCAAGGCAGGCCAAGCACTCAGAATGCTGATCACTAACAGAGAGTGTGGTCGGGCAGGAGCGGCAGCGTTTAAATCCTGCCTGCTTTGCCATAGTCCGTCCCACCAGACTGAGGATCGGGCGGGGTCCAGAGGATGAGCCCCGCGAACTATAGACACTGGCACTCACAAGCTGTTATAAAGTTAACTTTGATTTCTATTTTATTTTATTTCTACTGACAAGCAACACTGACAAGTATTAAAGATCTTCCAAAAGTGACGCGGTTAGAAGGAACTGAGGTGGTGAGGGCTCCTCCCCCTATTTATAGAATCCCATTCTCGCGCAATCCTGAGACCGCATTTTTGACGGGAGGGGAGGGTCGGCGCCCTCATCATGTTCTAGATCTTTTTAGGTATTTTGCCTGGCAACTGTTGGCAGCATAAATTCTCCTGAGTGAGAATCATGGAGATCCTCAAAGAAGAATAGAATAAGGTTAAGATGGAAATCATAAAAAATCAGCTCCTTTTTCAAGACATACACATGCAGTTGAGGGTGCCACTCCCAGCCAGCCCTCTGCAGATCCATCCACTCAGTTTCTGCACACTTAGAGAAATGCTTCCACTGGAGAGAAGAGATGGAACCAGAAACAGGGAAACAACCAAATGTTCTATGTCAGAGGTGGACAAAGGGTGGGTCTGGAGCTCTCTGGCATCTCCAGTGCAGCTCTTGGAAGAAATGGCAGCCTGGAGTCAGGGTGTCCACATTGCTCCCTTAGTTCCACCTTCTTTGCATGCACCACCAAGCACTCAACCTTTCTTTCTTCCTGTGTGTACAGGGGCTGCCCAGTAATGAGTGTTCATAGCAGCAGAAGTGCTAGGTTGTCCCTGCTTTACCAGGAAAGGTGAGTGCCCAAGCGCTGGGCAGCCCATACCGGTGGATGGTTAGAGGAATGAGAAATGAGAAGTGTCGGCAGGATTGTGGCCAGGGCAGAGGTGAACCGCAGGTGGTAGGTGGGCTGAGGTATGGGCAGGTAGAGACAGCAGGAGGCAATGGTCTGAGGCAATTAATGTATGTGTGCCAGTGATTCTGCAAGACTGTATATGCCTGAGAAAGTGAGAGTGTGTCTACGTGAGAGCATGCAAGCATGTGTGCGCATGTGCAGGCTAGAGTGGCATTCAGTGGTGGTCCCTGGCCAGGGATGGGGAACCTCAGGAAGGGGGGAGTCAAATATGGTCTCTGGGTTTAGATTTTTTTGTAGACTCCTTCCAGTTTCTGGAATTGGTTTCTGGATCCTGTTCGTACCCCCAAGCACTGAAAACTTTAACTCAGTGTTAGGGGAGGAGTTATTTATTTATTTATTTATTTTATAGATTTTTATCCCGCCCCCTCCTGCAATGCAGCTCGGGGCGGCTAACAACAATGATAAAAACAGTTAAGATCAGTTAAAATATAAATATAAAATGCATCAATAAAATAAAACAGGGCTAAAAGACAATAATAAATAAATAAATGGGCGGGGGATTAAAATCACCCCCCCCACCCTCCCTCCCAAAGGCCTGGGCAAACAGCCAGGTCTTACAGTTCCGCCGAAATGTCAAAAGGCTTGGGGCCAGGCGAGCTTCCTCCGGAAGGGAGTTCCACAGCCGCGGCCCTACCACCGAGAATGCTCGCTCCATCGTGGCCCCCCGCTTAACACGGGGGACCTCCAGGAGGGCACCCCCGGCAGACCGCAGGAGCCGTTCCGGGGCGCGAAGGGCGAGGCGGTCCCTAAGGTAAGAGGGGCCAAGGCCGTATAGGGCTTTATAGATCATCACTAGGACCTTGAACTTGGCCCGGCACACTATCGGCAGCCAGTGCAGCGCTCGGAGCACCGGTGTAATGTGCTCCCGGCGACCCGTCCCCGTAAGAAGACGAGCCGCCGCATTCTGCACCAGCTGCAGCCTCCGGGCCAAGAACAAGGGAAGCCCCACGTAGAGCGCGTTGCAGTAGTCGAGCCGCGAGGTGACGAAGGCATGGATGAGGGAGGCCAGGTCCGGGCCAGAGACATACGGACGCAGCCTACGTACCAGGTAAAGCTGGCGGAAGGCAGCCTTAGCGACTGCCTCCACCTGCCGTTCCAGCCGCAGGTCTGCGTCCAATACGACCCCCAGACTCCGGACCTGCTGAGCTACAGGGGGGCAAACCCCCCCAACTAGGAGGGCCACCACCCCCTTATGAGGGCAGACTGACTCCTGTGCCATAGGGAACAGATCCACGGTAAAAATCCATGTTGAGATGGTCACATGATCCTGGCTGATGGCTGTAAAAGGAGAACCCAAGTTCAGCCAGTGAATAAAACCTAGGAGCCAGCAGGGTGAGGAGCTCCTGAACCCACCCTGCTGGGGAGGCTGATGGGGACCCTGACACCAGCCAGGGAAAGAGTTAGGGGGTACAGGAAGGCCCTCAGTGCAGGGCCTTAGAACAGGGAAGGTTGCAGGGAGCTTTGGAGACAAATACTGTCCAGATAGACGACTAACTCAGGGCCAAGGGAGGGGGCTGCCTATTCAGGTGCTCTGCAACTCCTTAATACTGCTCAGCTGAGACCAGACTCAGGACAGAGGCCTGCTGTTTTCAAGCACCCTACCCACCTGGGTGTGAGGCAGCTTAAGAAACTAAAGTAAACCAGATGGATGCGAGACAGCTGGGAACCAAAAGCCTAGCATATGAGCGAGTTAAATGGGGGGCAACCAAGCTGACAACTAACTCACTAGATCAGCTGGGGTGGTAGGGAGATGCCAGGACTGGGCTAGGGACCCCAGAGAGGGAGATGCCAGTGGCCTGGATGCAGACCCATTAGCACAAAAAACCCAGGAGTGGTTGGACTGGGTCAGGAACCATGCAGAGGAAGATGCTGTGGCAGTAAGTTGACTGACCCAAGACACTTGGATGAAAACTCCTTGGATGGAGACCTAAGTGAGGCTCCATGGGGAATGGCTACACAGAAAGGGACAATGGCTCCAAAGGTGGAGACACAGCCGGAGTGCCGCAAAAACTCTGCTCGGCACCCAATCCTGCAGTGACTCTGGGCTGGACTATCTTGCCACAGATGTGTACAGGCACTAAGGGCTAGCACTAGCATTAAGCAGTAAGAGGATCACACTGTACATGTAAGCAAGCTTTGATGGAAGCAATATTGAAGAAAAACCTTATTCCCCTCTGCAATGAGGCTGCAATGCTTCATTATTGAATTGTCTCAGAACCACCCCTCTCTCTCAATTACAACTTATAAAAATTGAATTCAAGAATAAAGAGTTAAACATGTATCAGTGCATTTTAAGAAAAGTATCTGATTTGTTACATACTTAATACCTCCACTATAAAAAGTAACCTACAAAGGAAAAGGGAGAAAAAAGACTTGCAACTGGTTCACATTGTTATAACAAAAATCACCAGAAAGGGATGTTTTCTCATGGGTTTTTTTTTTTACATTATAAATGCAGAGCCTTGTTCATTCTGTTTTGCTTAAATATACAGTGGATCTATTATTATCTTCAATTAATATCGTATCACATCAGAATCAAGGAAGAAAGAAGTGAAACCGGTTTGTGATTTTTTACTGACATATGCTCTTCTTACCACCTATGCAACTCAATGGCCCAATGAACAGTTGGATGAAAAACTCTTACTAAACGTTTATAACACAGCAAACAACTAAAAGGGCTGAGGTAACTTGCAATCCACATTTCTAGATCCTCCAAGGTGGACTGTAAACAAAACAGGCATGATGAGATTTAACACATTCTTCATATTTCTAGGGTTAAACATTCCTATTTCAGAAAAAAAAAGAAAGAAAAGAAAAATAGCCTTGCAAGTTTTCTTTATACATCATCTATGAGGAAATATCCTCTTCCTTCCCATCCCTCTTTGAGGTCACCTTTAGTATCATTATTCATATTTGAGTAACATGTAAGGGCCCCAGATGCAGATCAGGGCCTCACTGTACTAGATGACAGAATTTAGAGAGGGGGCGGGGGGGAGGGAGGAGGGAGATGGCGGCCCCAGCAGGTTTACAAAAACTGACCTGAACACTAGAGATATACACCAGAGCTGGCACTTCAGACATTGACAACCGGTAACCTCGAGTTGTTTCACTATATGTTTAATTGAAACTGCTTGTGATGGAGTGGGCAAGGCCAGGTCTTAACCACAAGGGTAGGTGAAGTTTCCTGAGAAAGGTTAGTAAATACTGTGTCAAAATTTAGAAACCTAGCAGCTGCCTAATGATCCCCATTTGACTGCATGTACCACAAAAAAGATAGCTGCAAATGAGACATGCTTTCACAAGGGCAGTAAAGAGTTTTACTGTCTAGGGATGAATTGCAAAAATCTATCCGTGAACACACAAAAAACCAGGAAGTTTGTCCCAGTTTGATCTGCAGCACTTTCCCAAGATAATTTTCAATATCAACTAAGCTTGGTTAGATGAAATTTAATTAAGTGAAACCTAAATCTATTCTCACTAATATACAGTACTAGACACACATTGGAAAATAAAAATGAAAAGATTGCATTTAAATTAATCCTTTCTCACAATTTTAAAAACGTACAGGGGTTCAGATCCACCATAACAAAACAACGTGTACATTTAAACTTTATTCTGTTTATTCTTCCCTCCTTTCTTACAATTTTAAAAACGTACAGGGGTTCAGATCCACCATAACAAAACAATGTGTACTTTTTTTTCTCTTAAAAAGGGAATTACAGGAGTCAAGTCAAACGTGTGCAAATATGGTTGGCCGCCAGTAATAAAAAAATATAGGCACAGTTTCATCATATGCATTTTGGTAAAATAAGGAAACACAGTGCAGCTGTTAAAAGGGACCAATATACTATAGGCTGGCCCAGCTTTAAAAAAACCATCAGCGAAACTAACACCATGAGTCAAAAAAAGTATTTAAATATATTTCACTGCCTGCCATGCTGTATCTGAACTCCTGACAATTTGTTTTATAAGTCCATGTAGAGTCCTTATAAAAGACTTGAATCAGTCTGTTCACCTGAAAAGGCAGTTTATTACACAGTGAGATACTGAGGCTCTTACCTGCATTTTCAATTTAATTGCTTTCCAACCTCCTCCAAGTACACTTCTCTAACATATCTATTTAACAAATGCACAAAAGTATTTCTCTTAAAGCATGTAACTTTTTTAAATCCTGAAGAGTTAAAACAGCACTGGCATCTTCAATGTGCTATGAAAACATTAGGCTGCTAGGCACAGACTACATAATATACATTGTCTTTTCTTTAAAAAAAACCAACACAGTATGTTCAAGCTAAATTCACACAAGGGATTGGCATTTACAATAGTAAGCAATTTAGAAACAAAAAAAATGTATCTTCTCATTTGTTCACTTAAAAAAAAAAGTCATTGTGCAGTGATGCCATACTTATCTACAGCTGACATATCTATGTTAGGATTATTTTTGAATTTCGAAAAGTAAAAGCTTTAGTACATCCAAAAGAACATCACATCAATATTTCCTGCTATTTTAATAGAATCTAGAAAACAAAAATTTGCAGAAGTCATTAGAACATGGTGAATGCAATCTCCTAACCAAACAGAAAGGAGTTGCTCTTTTGTGAACTGTTATTTGACACAAGTTTATCTAATAGGTTCCATCATTAATTATCTCACTTATGGAAAACAGAATTGTGGAATGCAAGGCATGAAAATTAATTTTAAAAGTCATGTTTGTCAAAGCTGCATTAGGAAAATAGAATTTTAAAAATTTCATCCTAAAAGTGTGCTTACAATTTTTTTTTCATTTATTATTTTTTTGCAGTATTTTGTACAACAGAAAATAGTACAAGACACAAGTAAATCTGATTGTTAAACTGAAACATTTGTTATATATCTTCTAAGGAGATCATTTATAGACCTCCACTTACTGTGTGAAACAAGGTGCATTTTAATCCAAGAGACTACTGTATAGTCTCCCACATATATAATATGTGACAATTTCTCTAAAAAAGAAATAATGTAAGCAGTAAATTGCTTGTGTTTTTTTAAAGACTAATCTGCTTTGATGTGCCAGTTAATTCATACCCTGTGGAAGATTTGAGATACTGACTTTATTTCATCTTCACTGAATTTTTCTCACCCGTCTTTAAAACTATGCAAGTGTCATATTAGTTTTAACTCTTTCAGCATCCCCATTCCTTTTTTAAGGAGTCACCTTCAAACCCATACATAATTTCTTAGTGAACAATTCAAGTATTTTTAATGTGGCAAATTCCTAGATGTATTAAAATACTACCCAGACCTTATGTCAGACTGCATTTGCTTTGCTGTCTCAGTTCTCTTTAAATAGAGCAGGAATTAGCTCGTTTTCTAGGCATAGGGTCCCGTACATCCCTGTCTTTTAAACATATACAAGATGAACATATTGTCTCTGACAGTCTCCGAAGCCCCAGTCTGAAAACGCTGTTTGAAAGGCTATATATTACACAGTTACAGAAACTATTGCTTATAGCAAGCCACGTAGTTAAGAAGGAAAGTGCTGGATTTTCCAGCACCTTAGAGCTCTCTAGTAGAAAGTATATGATATAAGGAAGCCAGAGCACGTAAAATACACTGGTTATTCGAAATAAAACCATGGCATAGCGGCGGTCAGGGCTATGTCCAGTCTCTCCAGCAGCATCCACTTCATGGCTGGGAAAGAGAGCCCTCCGATTGTTTATCTCTTTGGTGTGCTGCCGACAGATTTTGAAGATATGGAAGTATGTAAAGCATATTACAAAGGCAGCTGGAGCATACAGTAAGCATACAATAAAGCCAGTAAAATAGGCATTGGTGAGCCAGGAGGTGGCACACCATTCAAAAATGTCACCATGGTAACCAGGTTTCCCCCACCCCAAAAAGGAAGGCAAAAAGATCAGGCAGGAGTAGGTCCAGATCAAAATGATGCAGATTCTCAATCGGCAAGGCGTAACTAATTGATTGTAGGAGAGAGGTTTTGTGATAGCAAGATAGCGATCCACACTAATGCAAGCAAGACATGCCATGGAGACACTCTTCAGCACAGAGATGACATATCCAAAAACCTGACACGTCAATGACTCATGGACACCTGTAGAGTAGTGAAGCAGCGACAAGGTAGGAACTAGGCAGCTAACTCCAACAAAAAGATCTGCATAGGCCATCGTCTGAATAAAATAGCTAGTAGTGTAGTGGTGTAAAAGCGGAGCACAGTGAAAGACAAAAATTACAGTTAAATTACCAGCAATAATTAAAAATGTTAGCAAGACAATAATGATGGTCTCAAAGATGCAGATGTCAACTGCATTGTAGTGGCCAAATCCAAGTGGACAAGAGTGATGGTCAGACACATTCAAAATGCTCAAGTTCAGAGTCTTCCATTCAATCCATCTGGTCTGGTTCATGGTTCAAGATTAGGTAACACTACAATCAGAGCTACAGTGAGCAGGTGTCCTGTCCAGCATCAGTAAACTCTACTTCACTGTCTCAAGATGTTTCTTTGTAGATAGTTCAAAAATGCTTCTACCTGAGAGGTTACAGTTTTATGACTGTTCATGCCTCCTCAGCAACACTGACACCTTAGCTTTTACAGGGGGGAAAGGGTGGGAAAAGGTCAGTGACCAGCTTCTTCCAGTGCTCATGATCCATCTTTAGCAAAAGACAAGGCACTTCTAAAGCAAACAAGTTCTATACACTGTATTTGTGAAAGATAAAAAGAAAAAACAAAGAAGAAAAAAGTCAACAGTCTGAAAAAAATCTGTTAATGTTTATTTTTCCTGAGAAAGGCAGTTTCTTTGGAATTAATTAGGAACATATATAAAAAGGGTGAAATTTTCATTACAGTTCATTACATCAGAATTTTTTAGAAATTACTTTTCCATATGTAAATAATTAAAATCACAATGATTAGAAAACAAAGGGAAAAGTTGATTGGAAATGCTGTGCCTTTTGACTTTGTTCAAGAAAATATGTTTCTTTTCAGCACTATTCACGTTTCCCTTAGAATGGCAAGGAAAACATTTCTGTCAAGATTAATTCCAACAGATTCACCACTGTTCAGGTATAATTAATTAATTTTACTTGGAGAGAGGTGGGTGTAAGGAGAATCTCAGGAAGGAAAATATACAACTACCTGGTCCAGTCAACCAGACAGTGTATAATCAGTAAAAATCACAAAAAGGTGAGACTAAAGTTTTGGAGCTTTAAATTAATATTCAATTCCCTTTTAAATAGCTATGGTGCATTACAGTTATCAGCATCAGCAGCATAAATCCAAGTCTGCACAGACAGTATAGATCTTTCTTGCATTTAATTTCAGCAATGGTAATTGGAAAAATTTTCTTTGGATAATATGCCATTTCTACTATAGTGGAATCGTATAGCTGTATCCATCTCACCTCGGTAGAAAATGCCTGAATCCTTTTCATAAGCCCTGTACAATAAGATGTGAAACTTCCATCCGCGTTCTCCCATGAAGCTAATGAAATGCTGATTTGACTAGAAAAGCTGCTATTGTTTACTACTCCATTATTCTGTCACTCAGCTTCATCTTGTAGGTTGCTATAAACCTGTAGTCAATTAGCATGATAAATCACTGCTTCAAAAACTAAACCATATTACTTTGTTCTTTATATTTGCAATTGTGGAGCAGCCATACAATGAAGCGCTTTCTGTATTGAATTGTGAGTAAATGTTTGATTACTACAGGAATTATTAGGTAGCTTAAGAAGCATATACAATCTTGTAAGACCCCTGAAATATTAAAACCATTTTTAGTCCTAGAGTTACTCAGGTTAGAAAGCTAGCAGATGAAAATGATTTCCAAATAAGATTTCCAAGGTCATCCAAATATTATGCTAAATTAAGTCCCTTTTAAAATGTACTGCCAACTCACTGATGCTTTTCATAGTCCTTGCTGTGCGTTCTGAAGGAATTTCATTGACTAGAAAAAAAGTATTTCCACGCTGTAGCAGAAAATTGAAAGCCTTCTCTTCTAAGTTAAACTGCAGATGTTCATCACCTTGCTGCCCAGAAGATCTGTATGTTTTTATAACATCCACAGAACATTACCAGTTGTTCATTTCCTGTAAGCAATTGTATCTGCTACAAAATTAGTACTTCTCTGAATTCTCTTTACAGCAGTAAGACAATCTCTCTCCCCTACATTCACTTCATCAGCTGCTATGCTGTTGGTATAGAAGACCTGGTTACTGTGATCCAGTTACAAGGATGTTGCTGCTATTTCTCACATTCTCTGTCTTGGTATTACTGCTTGCACCTGAGCCTGCTCCTCCTCTTCATCCTTAGCTGATGCAGAAGAACTCCCCATCAGAAAGGTGACTCGGTCCTTCAGCCCCAATCAGCGGCACAGCCAATGGCTATTGCAGCTGAAATTGTCACTAGGTAACAGTTGCCAAGCACAATGCAGGCTCATAGCCTTACACAGCAAGATGTGAATAAGAATGACAACTGAAGACAATGGAACTGACCAATCTAATATACTAATATATTAGTGGTATTTATGGACTTCCAAAAAAAGGGGCTCCCCTATAATACCTTCTCAGACCAGAAAACTGAATAATATTCACAGGCATGCCTTTGAACCCTACACAGAAACCGACTTAATGCTACTATAACAATCACAAACTAAGCAAGTCAGCAGTAATATAATCCTCAATGGCAGGAAAGATCTATTAATTATTAAACAAACAAACAAAGTCCTAGAACTCCATAAAGTCAAACTGATTGTTTCGGTTTTTAAAAGTGAAGAACATTGCTGTTCTATTTTGATCAATAAAAACATGAAATCCTTTTGTTGTCTTCTAACAATTCCAACATTTAAACATGTACAAATTAATATTGCTTACAAGATCTTTCAAATATGTTTAAGTTTGAATAAACTCACAAATGTAAGACATTTAAAATTAAAGCTGAAGCTACAATTAACTCATCCTGTTGTGTCCAGGCATGCGTCAGATTCAGAGCATACTTTTATGGTATACTGCATTATCTATTGTCGTATTTCACAAGGTAGAAAAACTCACTTAGGAGAAGTCTGGAGTGAAGCTAGCATATATTCCTTTTCAGCTTTTAAGTATTTAGTGTTAAAGTTTGCTGTAGTTTAAGTTTTTTTTAAGGGTTTTTCGTCTTCTCCTATATCATGGGTGTGGTTCGCCTGTTTGGGACATCTGGATCCTCTTTTTCTAAAATTATTTCCTGTTATTTCAGGCATCAGTGTGCTCTGGTTGGTCCCAGTCTCTACTTGTAGCTACTGGTGGGATTTCTCTGTGCATATGGTTGGGGTGTGGCAGGTCTTGCAGTGGTGCATGGGGCTGGACTAGATGACCTTTGAGGTCACTTCCAGCCTTATAACTCTATAACTATGACACTTAGATTTTAAATCCTTAAATACAAATTTAAAATAACCTAATTTTATGCACTGAGTTTAAAAGTTATTTATAACCAGCATTTTTTTTAAAAAAAATATTAAAACACAATAATTATTTACTAAATGTTAGAGTATAGCTATTAAGGTATTTGGACAGACATTTAGAATATCAGAATACTTTCCAGGAAACACTCTCTTTTAAACAGAATACATTGATCTGTGTACGTATAGATATGCTGACTATATTTTTTGTTCTTGCAAGCTCTTTAAATATCTGCACTTAGCAGTACAATTAGCAAAACTAATTATAAATACAATGGCCGTGATCCCATGCCCTGTGGATCCCATGCGTGCGGTTTCCATGGGCAATGACGATTTGCGTGGCTCTGCACAGGATCTGCAAGGCTTGGAATAGAGCCCACCAACTACAATTCATTATCTGACATGTCTACGAGTCACATGTTAAGAAAGTAGATTCACTGTACTTAGGCTGAAAAGTATCGAATAATCTACCAATCAATATTTTGAAGTGGAATGCAAAATGCTTTTTAAAATAAACACTTACTGCTTTAGAGGTTGAATAGTTATTGGGAAATCATAACAGTTTTCATTCCTAACGTTCTGTAACAAACCATCATATCAAAAACCAAGTTCTGCATGTTAATCCTGGACTAACTCCTTGTATTTCAAATTTAATACTCAGCAACTTTTAAAGTCTAATTGACAAACTTGTAGTAAACAGTATTGTACATTGAATTTATTTTATTTATTTATTTACTAACAAAAAAATTTTAGAGTCAGCTTTAATGTCTTCGATCCAGCTCTTTACGTTGATCCCTGGAAGCTCTGGTTCTAAAATTTACCTCCACGCAGTCAGGAAGGAAAGAGGGGGTGGGCGCCACACACTTGGCATGTGAGTACAGCACGTCCCCACCTCCAGGTGTATGCACCAGCCTATTAGCTGGCCAGTTACCTGGCTGGGGATGGGAGGGGATCCTCCCACCCCTCGCCTGCAGGGAAGGCCGGTTCCAGGGGCCGACTGCCATCAATGCTCCCCCACCCCCTTAAGGCAGGAAGGCTTCATTTTCAAAATGGAGAGAAGTACAATAGTGTGGAGCCTCAAGGTTTGTACTGGGACCGGTGTTGTTTTAAATGGCAGATGAAATTCTATGTTGGCAAAGCGATCCACGTTGGGAAAAATAATCCAAACTATACATACTTGACTCTCCTTGGCTGCACCCTACCACTGTGTATTTACCAAAGTTGTGGATGATGCAAAAGTGAGAGGGATTACAATCACAGGACAGGATTAGAATTCAGAAACTGGGTAACTGTTTTTGTAATCAACAAGATGAAATTCAAGAAAAAATGTAAAGTGTTTACAAATGCATAAATATAAGACGAAGGATGAATAGCTAAATAGCAGCACTGCAAAGAAAATCTGGGAGTTGTAATGGATCATAACGACGCAGGAGCTCAGGAGAGAGAAGGGAAGTGGTCCCCTTCTTGTGGAAATGAGGGTTACTTACCAGTAATTCAGTTCTTTGAAAGAGCTCCGCATATTCTCACTTATGTGATCTTCACTTGCTCTGCAGGGCACCAGAAAAAACTTCAACTTGTCAGCAGTTGCCAGGCAGATAGCCTGGAAAGAACTAGAAACTGCAGAGGGCTCCTGCCCCAGCTCCCTTCCTGTCATTTGTGCGGGCTTCAAATCATGCGAGAGAAGGATTGTATACAAGGGAGGAGAAGGAGCCCTCCCACCTCAGTTCCTTCCAAGCGCTTCAGTGATCGGAAGAATCTTCAGCGCCTCCCGGTGCTATTCATCTTCTCAAAAAACGCACAACTTTTAATTTATTTTAATTTAAGTTCTATTCATCTCTTTTGTTCTCTGTGAGGACTGCCAGAGTCCTGACTTTTGCCCTTCCCCCTCAGGGGAAGGAAGGGAGTAAGATCAGGTCCCAACTTTCTCTTCAGGCCTCTATCTAAGATTATGCCTAAACAGCCCGGATTCAAGAGGTGTATTTCTTGCCCCATTCCCTTGTCAAGTTCAGTGTCTTGAGTGTCTCAGGGAAGCGCACGATCCCCGCACTTGCAGAGTCTGCGCTGCCCTTTCATCCAGAGCTAGAGAAACAGGGATCTCCACCTAAAAGAAATTCTGACAAGGAAAGCACTTAAGAGGGGGTGAAGGTGGTCCACTCAGGATCTTTGCCTACCAAGCAGGAACTACCCGGGCCGTAGCATTACGGAGCCAGGTGCACTGCTGCAAGGAGTTCCCAGCTCTAATCAGGCGGGATCTGGTAATTCCCCCTGTCCTGCCACCACCAGCTACAGCTCCACGGACAGCGGCCTCAACCGAGTCAGTAGAAGCCTCTCTAGCTCCTGAAACCATGGATAGCTCCCACCCAAAACACCGATCTAACACTAGAGGTGATGCGGACGCAACAAAAAAGAAAAAGAAGCACAGAAAGAAAGCCAGATCCCCAGAGGAGCCATCCAGCCTCCTAAGAGGATCTCTTCAGACTACACTGTTGTAACAGAGACAATCTATACTGATGATGAGTTGCCTGTTATAGTGCACAAGGATCTGATAGAGCAGCCAGTGCCACAGCCAGTCAGTGTTTCTGTCCATGCGCCAGACCAACAGTGCAGACAGCATTCTCATTCCTCTTTCAGAGAACGCTTCAGGGAACCATCCCGATCTCTGGCTTCCTCCTTGCAGTACTGCCGGTCAAGAAGATGATCCCACTCCCCAGGAACCCCTGGAAGGTACCAGCAGTACTGGGACAGATCAGTATCTAATGACAGGTACTGGAGAGAGAACATATCGGGGCTCTCGCAGAAGCATCTCTCTGTGCTCTTGTTCTCCCTCCCGACGGAGGTATTATGATTACTATGTTGAGCACCGACCCCAAGGCAAGCACTCACCTTCTCATGCCTATTTTTCAAGATCTCACAGCCAGTCTCCCTCCCATATTAGGGACTGGGGTCCCAGCAGAAACAAGTACAGCTGTGAGAGGAAACCTGAGACTAGCAATCTCCGTCCGCCTACAGTTCCATCAGGGCATTGCCCCCCACCGTCTATACCCTTGGTGCCAACAAGAAGTGGCTGGCTGGCTGCTGGTACAAGATGTAACTCCAGTTACAGTACCACAAGTATCAGCAGTCCAGCTCCTACAATTCCACTCACTTTCACTGCGGGCCCACAGGTACCAATGGTTCCAGTCCCACCTCCTCAGCAAACATAGGTTACATTCTTACAGACCCTACTAGGTGCGCCACCTGAGCCATCCCAGCTGCTTGTCACGGAGGACGTTCCAGCAGACCAGGCCAGTTCCTCCTTTACATCACCCACTCCAGAGGACGACGAGACAATTTCTCTCCCTCAACTAGACTCATTATCTGACAAGTCACCGTCTTTATCCAGTGAGGATGTAAAAGTCTTCCAAGGGACGCTCCGTCGTTTGTTAACCGCCCTTCCACAAATCCCAAATAAGGTTGTAAAGAGACACAGTCCGGACCTGTTTGGGGGATTCTGGGTAGTGGAGACTCTGGACAGATCATGTTACCCATTTCTGACCAACCCCTAGAACCATTCACCTTGGTCTGGGAAAAGCCATCATCTTCAACGCCCATTAATAAGCTAGCAAACTCCCTCTACACTGTCCCACTGGATGGAGCAAAGCTGTTTCATCACCACCCACCACAAAACTCATTGGTGGTGGCAGCTGACTCTCACAAGATAAGGGCAGGAGGTCTTCAAACTTCACCAGCGTAACATGAAGGCAGGAGACCTGGCAGGACAGTCTTTTCCTCAGAGACCCTTACCTTGAGAGCAGCAAACTACCCTGCGGCCATGGCTGGCTACCAACATTGGCTCTGGTCCCAAGTCCAACACGTAGCTAACCCAACTAAACTGGCAGCACTAGAATTATCTGCAGCAGACTGTGTTGTTCATGGTATTGCATCTGCCATCACATTGAGGAGACATACATGGCTAAGGTCAACAGCTCTCACACAGGAAAACAAAACAAGAATATAAGACCTGCCATTTGACATGGAAGATCACTTTGCAGCATCCACTGATGATATGCTTTAAAAGATCAAGGAGACCAGCCAAACAGCCAGGTCAGCTGGAGTAATAAGAGCTATAAAGAAAAGATACTACTCAGTGCCAGCTACCTATACCCCAAGGCAACAAAGCCCATATTCTTACTCATACTACCATAACAAGAGAGGTCCATCTCAACCTCAAACCCAAACCTCTTTCCAACACCCCAGAAAAAGAATGATGAAGCCAAAGGGTAGGGAGAGGACCCCATCTTTGTCCTCCTATAGACAAGTGTCTATGTCACATTTTTAATAGTGACACGATCGAGGGAGGAGTGAAGGATTTTACAACCGTTTATGACCGTTTTACCAACGCAGGACCCAGGTAACATCTGACAGATGTGTCAAGGAGATAATAAAGAGTGGCTATAAAATACACTTTGAGACTGTTCCATATCCTAAACCCCTTTACCCATCCCTTTTTAGCAACACCCCTCAGAAGATAGAGCTCCTTCAAGAGATAAAAGTCCTCTTAAAGAAAGGGGCAACTGAGGAGGTACCTGTTCTTGAACGAGGGAGGGGTTTCTATTCAAGGTACTTTCTGGTTTCCAGGAAAGAGGAGAGTCTTCGCCCCACCTGAGACTGTAGACATCTGAACAAATTTGTACAACAAATTAAGTTTCATATGGTCACTCTTCAATATATCTTCACCGCCTCAGAGCAGGGCAACTGGTTGGCCTCCCTCAGTCTTAAGGACGCCTGTTTTCATATCACAATCCGCCCTAATCATAGGAAATATCTCCGCTTTGTTATGGGGTCAATTCATTACCAATACACCATGCTACCGTTTGGCCTAGCATCGACAACCAGGGTATTCACGAAGCGTGTAGCAGTAGTGGCAGCACATCTACGACAACAGGGCACAAAACTCTTCCCCTATCTCCAAGATTGGTTCCTCACAGCCCAGTCGGAAGACCAGCTTTGCTCCAATGTACAGACCACAATCTCACTTCTACGTTTGGGTTTTGTGATCAATTTCAAGAAATCTCACCACCAGCAACCAGCAAGAACCCTTCAGTTTATAGGAGCCATTCTCATCACAGAAGGATGTGCCTGCCTGCCTACCTCTCTCCAGAGAGGTTCCACGACATCAGACGTATGATTTCTACACTGCACCAGGGGTCAACAAGGACTGCTCACTTCTTTCTCAGGCTCCAAAGTCTTGTTGCGTCTACAACAAGCGTCACCCCGTATGCATGACTACATATGAGACCTCTGTAACAGTGGCTAAGACTAGTCGATTTTCCTATGCACTACCCTTTGAACAAGAGACTCACAATACCTCCTCAGATCATAGACTCTCTCTGGTGGTGGACAACTTCCAGCCACGTCATGAAAGGCGTAGACTTTCAAACCCCAGAAATGGAGGTTACTTATGAGTTCTTCGATAGCACGCCACGTATTCTCAATCTTGGGATCGCTTCCTACTCTGCAGGCATCAGGAGACCTTGATGCCGTCAGCGGTTTCCAGGCAGAATACATGGAAAGATCTAGAAAATGATGAGAGCTCCGAACCTCCACCCCACCCCACCCCACTAAAAGTGAGGGCTCAGGATCATGAGAGAATGGGATTCTATAAGTAGGGGGGGGGGGGGGAGGAGCACTCACTGCCTCAGTTCCTTCCAGAGGAGAGATCATATTATCTGAGACAGAGGGAAAGGAGGGTGGGTCGTGAGAATACGCAGAGCTCTCTTAAAGAACTGAGTTACCGGTAAGTAACCTCCATTTCTTCTTTGAGGATCACCGCGATTCTCCCTCTTGGGAGAGTGAATAGCAGGTCATAGTACTTACCCTAAAGGTGGAGGGCATCGAGGAGAATTAGTCAAAAAGTGATTGCAGAACTGTTCTTCCCACTAAAAGTATCTGATCTTGCCGCTAGGTCCAGAGAATAGAGCTTAGCAAACATCTGAAGAGAGAACCACGTAGCAGCTTTGCAGATGTCAACCATCGGAACATTTCTAAAGTTGTCCAGGGTAGTGGCCACTGCCCTAGTCGAGTGGGCTCGTAGATCAGCAGGTGGCATCTGCCCAGCTTGTTGATAAGACTTCTAGATGCATAATTTATTTCTTTATTTTATTTCTTTACATTTTTTTAGTCGCTCCCTCATTCCATGGCATCTCGGGGTAACTTACAAAGGCAAAGTCAACAGTAAAAATTTATCAACTATAAAAAAAATTAAAATAAAAACAACATCATTTTAAAATTCTATGTAACAGAATCCCTTTAGAAAGTCTCTGAGAAGTGACCTTCCCTCCAACACTTAGTCCCTCATAAGAGATGTGCTCTGACATCCTTTTTATATCCAAAGTATGAAGCATTTGTTCTATATGGAATGCATGGGGCCTATGGAAAAAGACTGGTAAAGAAATAGTCTGATTTAAGATGGAAGGGAGAAACAACCTTTGGTATAAAGGCAGAGTCCGTTCCGAGATCGACCTTATCTTTGAAAAATTGGAGGTAGGGAGGGGAGGCTCTAAGTGCCACTAGTTCACTAACCCTTCAAGCTGATGTAAGGGCAACCAAAGGGACAGTCTTTAAAGAAAGGTTTTCCATAGAACAGGTAGCCATGGCTTCATATGGGGGACCCATCAATTTTGATAAGACCAAGTTAACATCACATTGGGGAGCTGGGTGGGTAACAGAAGGGAAAGTATTACATAAACCTTTCCAGAAGGTCCTTGTCAAAGGGTGAAAGAAGAGAGAATCTTCTTTCACTGGTCTAAGACAAGAAGACAGAGCTGTTAAGTGGACCTTGATGGACGAGAGGGATGTCCAGGCTCTTGGAGTTGTAGAAGATATTTAAATATAGGATTCATTTTTATGGAGGTTAATGGTGTGTTGTGAAAAGCGCACCATCGCGTAAAGTGAGTCCACTTAGCTGCATAGCAAGCCCTGGTTGAAGGCTTCCTGGAATTTAAGAGAATTGCTCTAACTTCTGAGGACATGTCCTCCATTACTGATGTATCAACCAAGCGCAGAGATGTACTATTTCGAGATCGTGGTGAAGAATGGTACCTTGTTGACACGATAAGAGGTCTCGCTTGAGCGGGAGTTCGGTGACATCAGTCACCAATTCTTTGAGTGTCTAGAACCATATTTGTCTGGGCCATCGTGGAGCTATGAGAATACCGTGAGACAAATCCGATCGAATCTTATGCAGCAAGGGTGTTGGGGGGAAAGCATAAAGCAATTTCCCACTCCAGGAAATCATGACGGCATCTGACATTGATCCTGGTGCAAGAACTGCCTGACTGAAGACAAGTGGCATCTTTGCATTTTCTGCAGTGGCAAAAACATCTATGGAAGGTGTGCCCCACATTTGAAAAATGACCCTTAGTACATTGTCGTTTAGTGACCGTTCATGATGATCCATTAGTTGGCAGCTGATCTGATCTGCCAATTCCAACTTTGGAACCCAGTTGGGTTGTGGCCTGCAGGCCTGCCTTTACTGGTTTGGGCACAGTGGAATGCACTGGGACCACCTGCTCCCTTCAATGTTTTGCAGGGCAGCACGCTTCGGACTGCCTGACATCCTGGTCATTCATTTGGGTGAAGATGACCTTGGCCTGCGCAGTGCATGGGAGCTCACTGGCAAGATGAAGACCACCATCTCCGAATTGGTGGCTGCTTGGCCACAGTCCTCCATACGGTGGTCGGACTTGCTGGAGCGTCGGACTTGGCGGTATACCACCAAGCCAGGAAAAATAGAGCAGGCAAAACAGAAGATCAATAGAGCTAAGTGGGCATTACTGGGACGCATAGGAGGCCGAGTAGTGCACCACGAGCGGATCGTGTGCCGGGAGATAGGCCTTCTTCTAAAAGATGGGGTACACTTGTTTGTGCAGGGAAATGCTCTTTGGTTGGATGACTTGAGGGTGGTGTGTCATATCCATTTAGGTATACCTGTGTGGGGGAAATGGATTGAGTGAAGCTTTACTCCCCCTTTTTGTGGCGGTTAGCGGGGTAGGAACCATGCTGTGGTAAGGCTTCCTAAGAGCTAAGGGGACGCGTTTGCACCCCATCACCACTTGGGGAGGGGGGGGTTAAGGTCAGGGGCCCCAGCTCAGGCTCGGCTGGAATGGGGCATCAACCCGCGCTGACCCAAGGGGAGGGTGAATTCGAAGGGTTGAATCACCCGGGTTAGGCGGGCGAGAACTAGCTCAGCCTCCTTGCCTGCTTTGTATAGCATGGTTCCTCTCTGCTACATACACACAGGTTCTTAGATTGGTTGTTTTTCTCTGTTAACATTATGTATACAATGTAATAAAGTTGCGGTCAATGCCTCTTTAACCCAAAGCGTATCCTGACTGTTCTTATGGGTACTGCGGGCACAATCACTGTTTCCACATGTTCTCTAAAACTGCCAGGCTTTTCAAAAGGCACATCAAATCCAAGCAGTGTTGTCTGGACAAGGGGTTCAGAACCCCAGGGCAGGCTCCCCCGGGGCCAGTGGGCACCCCAATGGGGTTTACCCCCATGGGGCAGCCCACCGCTCCCTCCCCCCGTGAACAGACTGGCTGCGCCTGTGGGGACTTATGCCTGCTCAGAGCAGGTGTAAGGCAAGCACTGCCATAGCGAGTCAGGCCTGCCCCAAGAAGCTACTGCACACGCCAGCCCTGGCAGCTCCTGAAACCAGCTTGCAGCACTCACCGTCACTCACGGCAGCCCTCGATGGTTCCCCATGTGACCCGGCCCCTGTCCCAGCATGGCACATTGAGAGACATGGGAGGAGCAGGGTCTTGCAGGGGACTGACTAGGGCTCCTGCAAGCGATGATGAGTGCTGTGGGCTGCAGGGCCGGCATGTGCAGCAGCTTCTTGGGGTCAGGGCGCTCCCACCAGCCCAACTTCCTGCTGCTTGTTCTGTGGCCCGGCCTCCTCCAGCTCCCCCTGCATGGTGCAGGGACCGTAGCTGGATCTGGCGCTGTGGCTGCCGGCTTCCTGGGGCTCTCTGTCTGCGCAGATTCTGCCTATGCAGGGTGAGGTGTCTCAGCTCCCCCACCTACTTTGGTTTTATATTTATAACTTAGCCCTGTTTTAATATTTTATTATATTTATGAGAGTTTTAATGGTTTTATTGTATTTTAATGTTTTTGGAAGCCGCCCCGGGCTGCATGGCAGGAGGGGCGGGGTATAAATTTATTAAAATAAATAAAATAATTGCCGGATCACGGTCTAAGTTAAGTACATGCACCTGCAACTTCTTGGATGTATTCCTGTCTCT